>CM035593.1:43926048-44526048 GCA_020423425.1 Chrysopa pallens | reverse complement strand
CTCAAAATATAAATGTTGGAAATCTTTCATAATAATTAAATTCAGAAAGGTTGAACCCCGTTGGGAAATCTGTACTTTAATCACATTAATGTTATTCAAATGCCATAAATGTCCGTTTACCCAAGCGTATTTTTGTTTGTGTGGATCCGGATTCATTTGGCTTAAGTAAGTTCATAGAACGAATATAATGGTAATACCTATTAACTTTAAAGCTTTAAAATACTATCATATTTAGGTGAATCAGATCATATATTATGCCAAACAGTTGCAAACACTGTTAATGAAAGAAATTTAATGTGAGAAATTTCAGTTTTAAACAGTTTTGAAAAATTACCGGTAGTTTTTCAAATATATTAACTTTCAATTTTTTACATACCCAGTTATAGCTAGTTTAAGGTGTTATGAGCTGCAATTCTCGTGTGGCAATTTTTATAGTCGATATACGTAATATGTCAGAGTCTATTAATTTGAGTCTGAAGTTTGTAAGGCTACCTAATACTGACAGCAAAAACAAAATTATGGTATAGGTAGATGTTCATAGAAACACCAAATTAGTCCATTTCCGGTTGCCCGTCCGTACGTCGTCACGAGAACACAAAAACGAGAAGAGGTAACGAGATTAAATTTTTGTAACGTTTTAAACATAAAAAGTGAATTTAAGTTCGCAAATGAGAAAAATGGGTGCATGGTGTCCAATGAATCCTTAACCCATCTTTTTAACTATAAAAGTTCAAGTAGAAAAAATGTTTATATTTTCGAAAAATACATCTTTTTCGTAAAATGTTTGAGTTTTCCACAAGCTTATATCAAATTTGGCTAGTAAACACGTAAAGGTAATAACAATACATATTATTATTATACATGTATACATATATAACTGTATAGACTGGATATTTATAGTATTTTATGATAGCTAATTAAAAATAGTCCAAACAATGAAATTCAATCATATGTCAACTATTTAAACAATTTAATGTATTAGTTGTTATCACTTGTTTCAAACAATTTTTTCTTTTTTAGCTTACAAACTATTTGTGTATAGAGACTTTGTGACACACGCAAATAATACACCGGGAAGCTTGGCATGGGGTAAAGACCCTACATAAATTTCTTACCCAGAGCATCGCAAGGAGTAACGTCTTGGTTATTTGTCACCATTTGACTGTGTTTTGTTTTTTTTCCTTTCTCATTTAAATGCCTTCGATTTTATTTTTCTTCCTATTTATATATTAATAATTATTAGACAGAGGACATCAATCATCGGATAAGAATGATAATATGATGATCGTAGAGTATCGTATAGTTAACCATGTATATGTAATGATATAAGGGAGAATTAATATGGAGGTCAAGTGGTTTTGTGTAATAATCAAGATGGCAAATAAAGGAGAAATATACACGAAGATATTTATATAGTGGAATAAAGGCGGTATTCATGGAATGCTTAAATATCTCAAATGAAAGTCGACGAATAATATACAGTCATCATCATCATCATCATCAACATCTCCATCAGTATCGCCTGTCATTAAATATTGTCAACTATCCATCCATACGTCCATTCATCTATCTATCATACCATTTCAATTAAAACTTGTACTCTTCGATAATAAATACATATAAAAAAAAAGAAGCTATTTTATAATAAATATTTGTTCCCAATCAATAATTTTATATGAAAAGCGTAACTTATTGATTTGTACACAACAAATTTATTGTACAGAGTGTAATACACTAGTAGTGGTAGTATATTGTGTTTCTAGGGCACAAAGTATCACTGCTTATTTTGAGCATAAGTTTTGTCGACCGAATCAAAATTAAGCATTATTGTATACCACAAAGCATAGTGTTTTCCAAATGAATTTGTATTTAGTAATTCTAGGTAACGTGCCTTGTCGTAATGGTCTCGCAGTTTATTTTTTCAGTTGGAATGAATCTTGATAAAAATAATAATATTTAATCATTTTATTTTCACATTACATTATTGTATAGATCATGTCATAGTTTTGGATTGAAAAAAATTAAAGGAAAAAGAGGAAATGTAGCTCCGCAGACTACTCTTACATTTACCTTAGTAGAATGTTCTTTAAATTTTGGTACTAATAAGTGGATGAAAAAAATTAAAGAAAATTGCCTATAAAACGGAAATCATTAACAGTTTATATAAACAATTAGTTTAACTAATCTTCCTAAATTCCATTAAAAATAAATTAATTGAATTTCAAACTTATTGATAATGGTTACGATGCAAATGATCATCATAAGTGAAGAGATGATATTATTCTTCGACAGTCATATGAGTCTTGAATTTTGATCTGTGTCTAATAGCATAGAAGTTATGCGAAAACAGATCATTCATTTTTTTTAATTTATATGTTATAAAAACGTGAATACTAAATGAAATGTATATATATATATATATATATATATATATATATATATATATATATATATATATGTATATATATATATATATATATATATATATATATATACATTTATTTATTTATTTATAAATGTATTTAGAAAATTACTAATTAACCTCCTGCATTTATATATACCCAACTCGATACCCAACTCGAAAATTGGTTCTTATTAATTATGCCCTCTTTATAGACTACTAGAATTATTACTCATTGTTTTTGGTTTTGATGTAGATGGGTATAATGAAATGTCACAATTTTTAAATTAGTTTTAAGTATTATATTTACAAAAACACATACCGTTTGTTCAAGAATATCTTTGTTATTCTAACTTACTGTTGTAAAATACTTGGAATGTTTGATAAATAATCCTTGGTTTACTATTCAAACTATTCTAGTGTGAAATGTGAGTAAATTTTAAAACATATAAATATGTGTAAGTATTTTAAACTATTTAGAATGTTTCCACTTTCAGTAGCAAACGATAGTGCTCAATTTATCACTTTTGTTCATTAAATAAGTACGTAGATAGTATAGTCAAAACGTTTAAATCACGGCTGAATCATTCAGAATTTCATTAATATATGTTCGTGATAGTCATATAAATTAAATGTAGCATTCAGAATAAAGAATCCAGTATCCTTTGTAATGTGATGATTTCCAGCATATCGTTTCATTTATAGCACGCGTTCAATTTTTTTTTTTAAATCTGGAATATACAAATAATTGTTTATCAAAATATTGTATAAACGATAGGAGACATAGAAACACTGCTAAACTGAAAGGACCAAATGCATACTTTCGTTTTTTAGAAATTTATTTGATTTTGATTTCAATGGTTGATTTGATAAAGGTATAAAACCAAACTTGAAAACTACTCAACGTGGTACCTAAAGAATTATTCACTTAAAAAAATTTAATTACCAATGGCAGTTGAATTATTATTTTGCTGGTTAGGTAGTAAAATAGCGATTTGCATTTTACATGATAGTGGCAGTATACGATCGTCACCCATCAAGAAATTACGTCATATAAATACCGCAGTTTAAACTTTCTGAGTTGTAAATACAATGTAGTAAGGTTAACGATATACAACCATTATTTGATGACGTAGATACGTATGACGTTTAATTGTAAACTTTATTACTATTATTATTATTATATATATGGTTTGTGGTTGTTGTTTTTTACAATGGAATAATAAAATTGTTTATAAAAAATATGATATTTATATTATTATATGATAATCATCTATTTGAACCAATTGCACAACATGCCTTTTTATTTCAATTATCCCAATAATTATTTTAGATAATTTCAAGAGCATATTTACAAGTTCATCAACTTTATTTCGCCATTATTAAAACAACGGAGCTAGAGCCTCTAAAAATATTTACACATGCACACATTGCACATGCATGTATATAAAATGTATGTGTGGAAACTCTTAGTCGTTCTAGCTCCGTTATTTTTAATAACACCAAAACAGGCTAAGAACCTTAATTTAGTAATTATTATGCCTACAATATTATGTAGAATATTATGCCTACAACTGTTATTAAAAATTTAAATGCAAAATAATAAGTATGTTAAGTATATATCTAAGCATATTTCCTAAGCAAGATTTTTCGAAATTCAATATTTAGCATCCAATCACTGAGTAGAATGTCATAAATTTTCACAATGATACCAACGTTTTACTAGAATGGAAAACGCTGTTACCATATATTTAACTTTATCTCAGTTAATTATGGTTATCTCTCAGTCTTCGTGCAACCCAGTTAATGACTATTATTATAAATGTGGAAGTATGTTTAATTTGTGAACGATAGTTTTGGAACCATCCAAAATCAGGCTTTACGTCTACTTTTATACTCGAACATTGTAGTCAAATGTAAAAATAATGATAACTTGGGCTTTTAATTTAGACCACATCGGATGATTTCTATTGCCTATACATGTAAGATCAACATCTATAAATAATTACAATTTGAAATTTAAGAAAATTTTACGGAAAATTTATCCTATTTATCTGCAATTATGAATACCTAATAGTTAAAATACTGTTTGGTATATTATATTAGAATTTGAAATAAGTAGGATATCGCAAAGAAATTTTATATATAATTGGCATGGTTTTCAATTGAAAGAGTATAAGAATTGAATTTGGATTATTTTTGTTGCTACAGCTATTTTCAAAGTACGATTGCTTAATCTCGTTCTGTTGTTCTATATTCTCTATATAATTATCATAAATACGTCTTGAAGAAATATACACAAACGTATTTTAATAGATTATGTTGATCAAAGAATACTATTAGTATGTATTGCTCGTTATTTCTGACGTGTATTGGAACACAGTATTTAAAATGAGATACAAATGTTCTTATAACAAAAATAATGAATTGAAAGAGAAAAAAACTGGAATATTTTCAATTTAATTTTACTAAGATAAAAGTGTCATAAAATATTTGGCCAAAAAGATAATTCTTTAGATACCGACACATGATTGAGAATCAATTTTTATTTATTTTTATAAGCAAAATTTAAACTTTAATTTTGGCGATTTTAAACAATTTACTAAAAAATGTGTTATTTTATTTACAAAATTGTTTGTTTAAAAAAAATGACATTTTACGTTTGAATTTTCTTCTATTTTTTATGGTTTCAATGATGGGGTTTTGGATCCATTGGACCCACCCCGATCTTGCTCATTCGTGTACTTTAAGATTTTAAAGAGGGTATAGAAATTTGAGTTTATTTCTTTTTAAAACCTATAAAATTTGCATGTGTGGTCAATAATTGTTAGCGTTATAAACTTTAATATTTTTTATAAGAGCCATGTCGGATTTATGTTTTGTGTCAATTATTGGCAGTGTATTTTAATCTGAAAACATTTTGAATATTTATGTACTTATACTTGATTGTTCTTTTTATCATTTTATGAAGAGGAAATGAAATTTTTCAACAGCCTGTATTATTCAGGATGTAATTATAATTGTTCTTAAAGTTCTAAAATTTGAAAGTTCATTGACATACATGAGTTTTGTAAATGTAAAACAATATAAAGTTTAATTACTTACTACAAAGAAAGTTTTGTTGAAGAATTATTTTGTATATTCACTAACCTGAAACAATTAAATACATAATTATATAGATAAATGATTAAAATATTTTCATAAAGTATAAACATTTGCTCAGTTTAGATTTACTAATTAAAATAAGACACGCAAAATTAATTGAAATATGGTTTTTATATATATCATTAAGAATAGTTTGTGTATAAAATATTACAAATTTAATATACTAAACACAAAGAGATTTTATATGATTGATGGACACGAGACATGATAAAATCAATTTTACATGTTTTTATTATACTCGACATACATATTATGTCAGAGTATATTAATTTTAGTCTAAAGTTTGTAACGCTACCTTATATATATTCATAGGAACACCTAATTAGTCCATTTCCGACTGCTCGTCCTCCCGTTCGTCAACATATTTTACATATAATATATAACCAGCAGTAAATTTTAAAATTGCAATAATTTACGGAATGAAAACAAATTTATTGAAGCAGGAGAATCTTAGAATTTTGTAACTGATTTAACAAAAGGGCTATGAAATATTTTTTTTTTATAAAATAATATTTATCAAACTTACAATAATGTAATCGAATACTTTTTTTCGTACCATAAAATGTTTAGAAAAAATAAAAATCTATTTAATTTCTAACCGCATTAAAGATATATCGCTCGTTATTTGTTAAAATGTAAAAAAAAAGTATCATATACATAAATTTTAGAAGGTACATACATAGATATACACATGTTTGTGATGTAGTAAAATGATGGAAAAATGTTTATATCTGATAATAAAATTTGATTGTAGAAAAATGAGGTAAATGGAAATTTAAAAGGTTTTTAAGATATATTCTAAAAGAAAAACCTTTTATAAACATTGGAAAACTTTACGCAAAAACGCTTATATACGTATATGTTTATAAATGTATCTAATACTTGTATCTAATGTTTTGAGTCTGACGAAAATTACACGAATATCATAATCGAGTGTTGAATGTAGTATCGTGAAGGTGAACTGTTTGTTAATTTTATCTTTGGCGGGTTTTATTTTAAAATTGCATTCATTTCTTACCAAATTTATTTAGAAATAGGTAGGGGTGCAGTATGGTATCTTACATCAAGATGCGGATATGGACAAAATTACCTACAAAATAGCTATTTATGGTATAAAAAAGGATTAAGACTATCACTGATATAAAATATGAGACTATCACCGTAAATACTTTCACTAAATAACTTAATATCTTAAAGAAAAATCAATGTCTAGGAAAAGAGAAAGCGGGAAACTGTGAAATCTAACTTGAATCGAACTCGATCGCTTCAATATTAGTAATGTTGCTTTAAAATGTTGCTAGAAAAGAAACGCTGAATCCAATATCTATGATGCAAATTATATAAAGCCTTTCCTTTTTTTTTAATTCGCGGGTTTTACCTACCACTATAAAATGATGTATATGGGTTGTATACAAAATCTTTATCAGTAATTAAATGTATACCCTTTTCGAACATGAGCTATTTATTAAATGGCTATTCTAATTCTTATGGAATTTTTTTTTTTTTTTGTTAAAATTTCTCCATAAAAATATACTTTATTTAATTTATTTGATTGATGAAAATTCAAGGGATATAGTAATTTTGATTTGAAAATTCAAAAATCAGGCCCCTATCTTTGGAAATCAAAACTCTACAACCGCAAGCCTAAAAATATATTATACAACAAATGTCAAAATTTTTTCGATTGGATTGAAATTACTTAAATATAAAAAATTTTATAATACATTTTACTTATATTGTTTGATATAAGTGACATGATGTGTGTCGAAATGTGTGTTAATACTGATTTCATGTTTTTTATATTCCATCAAAATGTGATACTTATGGATACATTGTCTCCATAATGGATAAACAACTAAACTATATGTATTTTTATATAATACAGATGTTTGGTATACAAACAACCTGCCGAATAGCACTCAAATTTCAGACCAAGAAACCTCTGATTGAAGTAGTTATGGATTCAGATGTATATTGTTTAACAACTTATCATTTAGGCTACAGGTTCTATTCTTAAGGGTTTGTTAAATTTTCCATTTTAATAATTTAACAGTATATATGACCATTTGCTCAATAAAATTAAACAATAAGAATAATTTAATATTAATTATTTAATTGAAAAATTAAGAAATTCGTTTTTACTTTTCACTAAAATAACTATCTGTGGTATGTGGGAATACTCAGTAGTATTTTGGAATAAATACAACGACTTACTTATAGTCATTGTAGGGTAGTTGATCTTATTACAAAAGTGAATATTATAATGAATTAAGCCAGAATCAATAAAAATTTCGACGATTTGACGCCTAAAATAACCCATTATTATTGTTTATAACTAAATTATACCAAGTGATACTCTAGTTAGTGGGGTGTTATAAAAGAGAAACAATTGATCAAAAAAACTATTTGGTCCCACAAAACAGGGACAGACCTTAATTTTCGGCAATGGGCATGTTCTATGTTATCGGATATAGTTATGATCAAAGTTTGTTATGGAATTGTCTTTCTATAAAAATTATAATTATAATAATGCTAGAGATGAAATGACATGATATCAACCCTATTACAAACTTTAGGCTAATTATACGCATTAAAAAAATTTTCGATTTTTGAATTGAAAAACAATAACTTTCTATTAGAAAGTTTATAATATCTATATTATTGATTTTATGAAAAAATGTGGATAAATATTTGATATAACGGAAATTATATGTAGTTGAGATGAAATCAAATCTTCAATATTTAATAACCACTATATTTCTTCTGGTTTGGTTATGACATGAGTATACACATAAAAAGTTTGATGTCTATACAATAAAAATAAAATGGAATATTTCATTAATATATTTATTTATTCAAAAATATTTTTATCATATGAAAAAAAACCTATATTAATTTTTTGTTAAAAGATAAATAATGGTTTAAATCAAAAAATATAAATCAATACAAAGTTTTTACATCATTGTTTAACATACTCAATTATCCCAAAGTTTAAGAAAAAATTATTTGATAAAACGTGTGAGCAAGGAAAAGCGAAAAATGTTTGCTCTCTGTAATCGCTTGTAAAAAACGGTTGTAAGAAAAAGTAAGAACTAATTATTTACGTTTTGTATGAAATATTTTTGATAAAACTACTATAGTTGAAGCGTTGTCGTTAGTCACTTATATGTAGGCAAAAGTTTCACGTGAACGTTTGTATTCTACAATTTGATTGTTGATTGGAAAATTGTTCACTATTATTTATAGCTTGCAATACAGAACAGTACATATTATATATTTGTATTACAATATCTAGCAACCAAAGAAATAGAATCGATTAAACAAGCTTGAATGTGATCAAAGTGATTCGCTTCAATTATTCTTCCTTGTATCTAGAAGCTTTCTTTTGAAAGTATTTTATAACTCCCCTAAACTCCCTCTAAACTCTCCTAAACTCTCCTTACTAACTGAAATAAAATAAAATAAAAGATTTAATTAAAAACAAGTTTTAATGCAATTTTTTTAATTGCAATTTGAGACGAAAAACAAATAGAGATCAATATGTTAGGAGCTTTTTGGAAATTAGAATAAGACAGTGAGACACAGATCAATAAACGATTATTTGAATAAATTAATTTTATGATAATACAAGAAAAATTATTTGTATTCTCGACATAATATAATATGTCAAAGTATATTTTATTTATATTAATTAATTCTTAGTTACGTACGCTTGAATCTATTTTACATAGTTAATCATAGAAATGGACTAATTCCGTATGTTTTCTTGCACTCAAAAAGTTAGCGAGTTGATATATATATATTTGACAACAAACTATTGGATCTATAATTCATTATTTGCGACGGGTTTCTTTTTTATAGCTAATCACTTTTTCTGAATTTAACCACTGCTCCGGGACACTCCCATCCAAACATCCGAACAGTTACAAAATTTGATAGAATTAACAGACAAGTTATTAATAACTTTTTTTAGTTTCCTGCATAAGAAAATTTATTATTAGTTTATATATTTCTATAAGATTTTATATATGTAGTACTTAATAGCATAACTTAAGTTAATGACTTTAAATCCTTTTCAATTAAAATCAATTATTTTGGTAAATTATAATATTAATAGAAGTTTATTTTTAGATTAAAAATTTTAAATACCACTTTATTTTGAAATAAACATCTATGTTATAATGGGTATTATTTATACCTTGGAAAACCACTCAACATAAATTACCATATTAATGACGAAAATAAGCAGAAAAATAATAAAAAAATGCTTATATTTTTACTGAGTTTTGTTGTAAAGGTAAAAGAGTCTTGCTTGTTATATACAGGATGCTTGTAGAATTTAGGCTCTTGTAATGTTAAACATTAAAATTGTAAATTGTATTGTAATACCTGATTGGAATGAAAATATTTAAGTTTATTAATAAACCAATTTTTATTTTTCATTATTTCACATCGGTGTCGAAAAACTGCATGTTCCTTGAAATGTTCCTGCATTGAAAAAAAATTCAATAATTTTTGCCTCGATTGCAAAAGACCGCATTCTAGATTAGGGTGCCGATAATTTTTATCATTAAAATACATTCTTAACCAAACTAAATGTGTAAATTTTCCATTAAAATTTCAAGTCAATCCGTAGATGATAACGGCTTTAAAAATCCGTTGCAAGATCTGAACCAAAAATAAAACCTTTAAAAAGACGCTCACCTTGATATATCTACTAATATATAATAAAATTGATATGTCTGTAATGTGAAAATAACAGCTCTTTACTAAATACATATATAAGTTTATCAGGTACTTATTACAATTTTTACAAATTAATGTCTCCCTGTGTATTTGTTTCGGCTAATTTTCGAAACGGTCCAAACGACTTGCACAGAAAGATGACAGTATTTAGATGAACTTATGCTCATTTATCTTATACTAGCGGGCATCACGTGGTTTCACCCTCATAGTTTCCGTTCCCGTGGAATATAAGGATAAAATGCTACGTTACCCGAAGAAAGTTTAGTTTCCCAACAGTAAAATCATTTTTCAAATCAATCTAGTAGTTTTTAAGTTTATTCGTTACATGCAAAAATACTCCTTTTTATAATATTATAATCGATTAGCTGATACCCGCCCGTGGCCAACCCTAAAATTGGGACTTATTACCAAGCAAACAAAACGAGCCAAACTAAACCTCGAGTAGGCCTCACAGCTTATCTCAAGCCACACGCCGACACGACTATATCCAGACGCTAAAGATCCCTTTCTTCTTTGCATCCAGGACTATAAAACATATGGCTTGCTACTATAATATTTGAATATTTGTATTTGTTTTTTTCGTTTGTACAATGTTGTAGTACAATCATTTATATAATAAATATATGTATTATGGTGAATATTAAAATGCACCACAGTACGTATGTTCATGAATGTGACGTGAACATGTGTTCGATGATCATATGTCATGTTATATAATGAATTATACTACCTACCAGCAAACATAATAGGCAGAATATTAATAATCTAACAATAAGTTGTCATAATCAAACTTGACAACGTTCATTCATATAGTTCACTACTACTTCCTATATACGGACTACATACGGAAATATCCATATGTTAACATTATTATCCTAAAATATTATTCAAATTTTATTTTTACAATGTTTTCTGTTTTACTATTCTCATCTGTATATTCGTAAATGAAATCTGTATATTGCTAAAAAGTTGAATTCTTATTTAAAGAATATTTATATGAAACTTTTGTTGGAAACATTTTTTCGTAAAAAGTTTATATTTGTCACAATTTTTTTAACTTGGCTAATAAGCGCATGTATAAATACAATACTTATTTCTATAATGTATATATTTATAACTATAGAGTATTATATGAAGTTTCACTACTGCTTTTTATGAATGCTAATGATTAAAAATAGCTTAAACATTGATACGCAAGCATATCTAATTGATACTGAAGAGTATATAAGCTCTTTCAGTTGTTATATTCACTTATTTTGTATTAAATTATGTCATAATATTGTATTGTCATTCAAAAATAAAACTGAACCCGAGAGTAAATCAAGAATGTGTGTATTATATTTAACTACGAATGAAATGCATTGAGTAAAGTTTAAATAATGGTTATACAATTTTAAGAATATAGAATACATCTAAAATTTAAAACACAATTATTTTAAATAGGTTTCCATATGGTGTAGAAGATGTTTTCATGTATTCGATTGTTTGCTCTTAAAAATTTCAAATATAAAAAAAGATGAAAAACAAAATTAACCACGCAAATAAATATATTATTAGCAATAATATATGAAACAAGGCGTATTCCATTATAGTCTCGGTTGCGGAAAATTATTTCTTTCAAAACTAAAAAATAATTGAAAATATTTGTATGACTGAATAATGCTTATCTCACAACTTTCAACAATAAGATAATAGCCGAGACGTTTCTCTTCGGGAAGATCATCAATATGATTTTTACTTGTTTCATAGTCTAATGAACATCGTAACGTAAGTGCACGTTAGTGCACGTGTGAGTGTATGCATGTAACTATATAAACACATTCCTGAGCTCCCTTAGGTTACACAAAAATATTCCAACAATAAAATATCAAAAATAATTATTCGCTTAAACATGTAGCTTAAATACGATATGTTAAATGAATATCATATATTTATTTTTTCATAGTTTGATGTCAACAAAAAAGTCCCTGTTCCTGGTAAGTGTTTATAAAATAATATCCATAGTGGCTGGTTTTTTAAAATTTAATTTCAGGAAGAAATAATACAATATAAAATAGATGGCCTATACTGTAGAACTATCTAGAAAATCTTCCCTTGCTAAATGGGTATTGAAACAAATTTAATGTACAATTAGATATATCGTGTTTTATAGTCATAAAATATATATAACGTTGTGTAAAATTTCAGAAAAGTATAAATGTTACTAAAAAATACTAGTATTGGTACTGTTATTCAAAGTAGAACTAGTGAATTAATTATGACTAAGTTTCATATCTAATCGAATGGCAAAAACCCATTACGATTTGAATTAATAATGTGTATATTATAAGTACATACTATTATTTCTTTTACTTCAGATAGATTTCATCAGTAAAGATTGTAGCATTTCGAAATGTAATCTAAATTTTATTTACTTTAAATTACAAATAAAAATCCATTCGTAAATAATAATAATTTAAAATAAACTGGAAAAATTTTATTTTATAAAATAAATTTTGTAGATATACTACAGTTTATATACTCCAGTTATTGAATATTTCATCCGAATGATGCAGAAAACTTTGTTTTTGTTTCTGATAATATTTTTGTCCATCCTACCATAACTGCACGTATCATTAAAATTTATTGTATTCATATCGTTCAGTGAGAAGTAAAATAAAATTTGTTCTGGTATTTAAAACAAATTTTGAGCTAAAGTTTACGTTCTAATAATAAAATATTATAGATAAGAAATTTTCGATTTTAGTTGTTATATGGAAAGATATTTAGGGAAAATAGAAATTGTTGGGGGAGCGGAAAAAAGATCTATGGACATATATTGTAACCAGTTTTATCGCTTCGAATTTTATCGCTTAACTTGGCGCCGCAAAAATTTGGAAAAAATCCTTTCTAATCAAACACTAATCAAAGTTTGTTATCATAAGTAATTTTAAAGTCAAAATTTATAATTTATAACTAAATATATGATTTATAACTAAAATGCTCGCCATAAAATTCACGATATACAAAATTGAAAACTTAGAAACTGATAGAAGTTTGGTGATTGAATCCTGAATAATTACGTTATTAAGATATGTTTCCTTTTTATAGCATTTGTGGTAAAAACATTTGTGCTAGTAAAGAAATTTTAAAAGGTCAGTATAAAGAAAAACGGTGCCTAGAAAATTCAAAAAATATCCTTATATTATTCCAAGTTCAAATTACAAATAAAAAAGCTATTAAATTAAATCTGTAGAAATATGATAAAAAACTTATAATTATAAAAATTTCTTTCATTCGAAGAACTTCGTAAAAAGTTAAAAGTAGAAATTAAATTATAGCCCTCAACATCAAAAAACGACTCAATTATTTTTCCTCCACCTTAAATATCTTATTCTCACAAACATATTTATGAAAACTATTTAAAATCGAAAATTTTCTGTAGAAAAATTTGCTGCAGACATGACGAATATTTATTATATTTTGCGAAGTATTGCAAGTATTGTAAAATTGAGGCAATTTACATAACACGACTAATAGTGTAAAATAAGATTAAAAAGATTGAAGAATCATATGGTCCTTATAGTACTTAAATATCATATAGTACTCAAATATCATATAGTACTTAAATATCATTGGTCGAACACTAAACATGTGATCGAAACTGATTGGTAGGCGTAGAAATTTGATAGATACTTGGAAAGTATAAATGGTGCACTTACGAGCATAACTTTGTGCGATTGGAAGGGTTCCAAAAAGGAACGGGAAGAATTACTAATAAGGAACAAAAGTATGTACTGTTATATCTATGTACTATGTTGAATAAGAAATAAAGAGCTTTTAAAACTGAACTAACTTTGTGCAGATGGTTACCACATTAGCAACGATTAACATATCTGCTCCGAGAATTATTACGATTTCCTAATTCAAACTGTCGAAATAAGAAAATTTTTGATAAAGGAAATTTAGGCAGAAAATCGAAATTTATTCGAAAAATCCATGATTTCTGTTTGTTAATATTCACAGTTATAAGTTATAGTTATTTACTATTATTTATAATACAATATTAGTTAAAACAGCGTATAACTGAAATTAATACAAATTTTTGAAGTGAAACTTCTTTAGGCGCGACTAGGGAGTAACTCAGATTTTTTTTCTGACGGAAGTAACGTTTCCGCCATTTAAAAATAATAATAATTCTGATTGGTTGTAAGTATGTTTCCGCCATTTAAAAATAATAATTCTGATTGGTTGTAAGTATATGTCATATACTACACGCTTCTTGACTTAATTAAATTTTTTTAAAATCTCTAAATATACTTGTTTATTTATTACTTTTAAAATAAGTAAATTAAAAATAAATTTTCTGACAATTGCGACATTTTATAATATTTAATAACAAGGTTATATTGACATGTGCTGATCTAACCTTCAATTTGCTACTCTCAATTATTTTAAGAAATTATGATGACATTCAATTACCTGTTTCGAATGAATAATATTAATATAACATTTAAATAATCTTTGTAAAGCACATGAATAATAAATATAATTAAATTATAATATAATATTTATTTATTTAAGTTAATATTTAATCATTTCAGTGATATATGTCGTCAACGCCAAAGAAGTTTCACTTCAATCGCGCGTAAAGGTTACACGCACACTTTTTTTTTGTTATAGTTACATAAATTACCATATGTATAAATACAACTTAAAACTGTTTAATTTGTATATTTAATAAAAATAGCGACCACATTTTTATAAATTATTTCTTTTATGTCTATACATATATATAATCATAATAATATTTTTAATACACCTTTAAAAGTTTATTATTTTTTGTCGTAGAATTGAATATTAAAATTATTATGATTGTTATTTTCATTAAATTTAAAAGCTTTTTGTGCTGTATACTTTTTAATTAATTAAACTTTATAATGAGTAATAAAGTATACAATTTTATTCACACATTACGTATAGAACATAAATCATATCTGATGAATCTGACGATATTTCCTAGAACGTCAAGTCCATGTTATACCGTACGTTTATTTTTTGTTTATATTTAGAGATTTATTATAAGGTTTTATAAAAAAGTATTTTTTTCTACGAAAATCGTCACAGCAATATGTGAGCGGGTCTGATAGCGTTTTATAAATATCCCAAACGTTTTATAAATCGACTGGGAGCTGTCGTAGACATTTTGAATAAAGATTTTTCTGTAAAGCTGTAAATGTTTTCAGCAATAATAGCGTACAGAAACCACGTTCTGGCAGGAATCCGCTCGGCACGTTATCATTTATATATTTGAAATTGGGGTTGGGGGGGTATTCAATTAATTTTTAAATTTATTTAAAATTCCCTCAATTTTGATCCTTTATTTGGTGTAGTCACCCATTCCATGTTGGAATAATGTTATTCCAATATCATACTTATATAATACTTTGTATTATAGAGATATTTAGAAATAAATTATTTTGCTGTTATTATTCTGCTGATGATCACATATTAGCAAAAAAAAAATACTTTCCGCAATCGAAAAGTAAACATATTGTATGTATATTATTATAAGCTAAATAAAAACAACATAGAAAAAAATAGGTGTAACGTAGAAAATTTCTTAACAGAAACAGAAAATTTTAAAATTCTTTGTTTCAAGTGAAGATCAAATCAAAACTTTAACTTACTTATTACGATACTTACATATTCATTTTATTTGATAAATTCCAATAAATTACGACATATTTATCTCATAATTTATTTGCTTTTTATGTTGGAATATTGTGTGCTTTATTACTCATTAAAAACTTTAATTAATTATAATGTTAGATGAATTCATATTTTCAATCCATAGGGGTTTCTAATGGATATCAAATAGGTATATTCTAGATCATTTCCAGAGGAATTAACAACAAGGTTAAAAATGATTTGGATAGGATATTTACAATTATTTCATGTCAAAATTTCGATATGGAATTTTCACTTGAAATGCCAGTTTTGAGATCCCTTGAATCCAAAAAAGCGAATGTAGAAAACGCTTTATTTAAAATTCACAAAACTTGGTATTCTGTCGTCATATTACATCAAGTTGTCTCGCTTAACTCTTAATTAAAATCTATTCGATGTCCTACTTTATTCTAGTGACTATCAGGTTTTTAACTTTTTTCTTGAAAATTATTAAAACGACTTTTTTCAACCTTAGTACATTTACAAACACCTTTTTTTCTACAACTTTTATTTTAAAATTTTCTCTGGGAAAATACAAATAAGCGTGGAAAATTCAACCATATATATTAAGTAACGCAATACTATACATAAGTATATATATATATATATATATATATATAATAGTAAAATTCTTGTGATGGACTCCACCAGTTATTTTATATTTTGTTGTGGATGACCACGCATCACTATTTACAGAATAATCCGATTTTGCTAATTCTGTTTAAATTGAATATATTATATTTCATAGTTGGTCTCATTTCAATTCGAAAAAAATTCAGGCCCAAAGGGGAAAGAGAAGGTGCTTAACAAATTGTTTATATATTTTTAACAAAAAATTGAACCCACTACAAAAGAATTCATTTAAAGATAAAAAATCATTCTAAATTAAAAACTTAAGTAATTTCGGTGAGATAAATTTATTATTCGAAGTCATTGAATGTTTTTAAAATCCCATCTATTTCTTGCAAATATCTTAAGAGTAATATTTTTTATGTTTATTACAGATTGATGAGCATGTGACCCTTTTCAAACTGTATTATTCATAATATCTTACTGCCTCAGTTTTAAGTGGCAATTTAGAAAATTATTCAAATATGTTTTCAGACTGTTCAATGTTCAGTGAATTATAAAATGTGGAAAACACAAAGTATTGACTTTGCATTGCATAACTAAACCTGGATAGAATATTTTATGAAAGGTTAAATATATGATCTGAATTTAACGTATATTTTTTCCTTCAAGAAAATAACAACGAATGTAGAAATGTTTGAATAATATAAAAACAATACTAAACAATATATATATAAATGACAAAGTTGTAGGTAATAAAAAGATCTACAACTTATGCTTAAAAAAAATTAGGGTACTTTTTCGATATTTATTCAAAATAAGGTGAAAAAATAAATATTTTAAATCAAAAAAATTACAGAATATTTTAAACACAAAAAAGGTTAAATTTCGGGAATTTTTTTTCTAAAAACCCAAAAATTTGGTCACTTTAATTTTTCACATAAATTTTGAGATTATGTGAAAATAGGTGTAAATACAAAAGTTGTAGATCTTTTAATTACCTAGAACTCTGCCACTTTAACTTTTTTTCCATAGGACTTGTAGTTTTGTCGGAAATCGAGATAAACCATGTTTTACCTTTAAAAACTCGACCCCTTTCACTTCTCGACCTTAGATGCACGTAAATTATTTCACTTTCATTTTTGTTATATTCTCTTCTGTTTCTTTTATTATACAAATTATCGACCGTGGTCTATATAGGTAACCAGGCTAAAATATTTGATTGATGAATAGTATGTAATAGCCATCAAACATCGAATATGAATTTATGCACGGTGTTGATAAAAATTACATTTTTTCTAAGCTAGTTTACATTAATCTCATTATTGTAATGCAAAATATAGAACAAATAACTGCGATATATGATTTTATGAAGAGTTGTGGCATATAATTACGAATATCTTTGAGCAGTTAAAACCTATCGAGTTCAAATGCAAAAGCCGTAAAAATACATTTGTGAAGGTTGCGTAGGACGATGATGAAATTATCATACTTATCTAATTTATATTTTATTTTCCATATTGTCTAACAAATAAAAAATTATTAGTTTAAAACATTCGATAATATAAAATAGACATATAATTTTTTTTACAATGTAGTAAAATTCCAATGTTATAGTGAACAACAGAACAATAAGACAATATAATGTTAAATATAGTTAAATTCCATACCACAAATTATTCCCAATGGTTGTGAACTGGTAAGATGGAATGAAAATATGGTGGAACAAATATATTTATAAGTTTTTTATATTTTTAACCTATTAAATAAACGATATACAGTAAAAACTACATATTAATATTATCGTATGCATATGCCAAAATATACCCGTTAAATATATCGATTAAATAAAATATAATTGGTTAAATAGCATTTGTATACTTCTATACCATAAATTACTTCATTTAGAAAATATATTTTTGGATAACCATTTTTAATGGTAGATAATGCAGTTAATCCCTGAAAAATATAGTGATCCAACAAGTGTTTAATCTATGATAAACATAAGCTCAAGGTTTTCTATTTTAATATCGTTTTTTTAAAACATATTTAAGGGTACCGTGAAGTAAATTATTTTCATATATTTACCACTAGCTGACCCGACCATGCGTTGCAGCACAATCTTCACAGAAAAAGTTTGAAAAAACAATTTTTCCATTTTATCAAACGATATTAAATTGATTTCATGCAAAATTTTTAGTTGATTGAACCAAGAAATCATGTTGTCCCATACATCTTCTCCGATATTCACTTTCTTAGATGTAGAATTTGTGAAAATCCTCACTCGGTATTTGTTGTGCACCCCATATTTGGGATGTGCATTCGATATTTGGTGTGGGATACCTGGTTCTTGTTGTGTGCACAAGGGTTTTAGTGTGGGACACTCGTGACTGGAAATTTGTATATATACACCAAGTATTTGGAGTGGAGAACCAGATAATCGTGACTGCTTGTTATTCGTGCTATGATACTTAGGTACTTGATGAAAAATATATGAACTTGTAATAAAATAATTGCCCCTGTTTTTCACCTCTTAAGTGGTGATAACCTCAAAATTTATGTGAAAAATTGAAATAACCAAGTTTTCGGTTTTTTATTTCTATCTTAAGCAGTTTTTTAACAATTTTGATTGGAAATAATATTGTAAGCTATATGGAAATAGAATTCGATGTCATAATTTACATACTTTGCCGGATATACTTGAGTTATTATTCGATTAGAGTTCGAAAGTATTTTCATATGTGAGAAATTCTACAATTCTTCTCGTTTTCACTCTCCATGATTAGCTCTACAAGCATTTTACCACTTTTCCATAATTGGCTCTAAAACTTTTTAATACAATGTAAATACTTACAAAACAGTTTCCACTGTACTTATTGGTAGAGAATGTTTTTATACCACAAGGGAATCATAGTTTTTGTAATATGTAAACCAACAACTCGTATATAATTCTAAAGAGAATAAAAAAAACTTGAAATTCACAAAAAACCACCTGCGCACATAAATTCGACTTAAAAACTTCATCAATTATTTTGCATGCATTCTGTAGAAAAAATATAATGTTATACTCAAATAACAAAAAATAAAACTTAATTCATTCTACTTTCTAATAACTGTGAGTACTTGCTTGCTGTTTGTAGTACAAACTGATGTTATTCTTTGAAATCTTAGCCCTAAGGAATTCGGTGTATTATACTCAGAATTGCTTTGAAGATATTTTTTGATATTATTTTAATATATTTTCTTTCTCTCTTCTTCGGAAGTTTCTAATGGCCTTAAAGTCATGGAAAAAATTGATAACTATGAGTTAAAATATATTATTTAGAAGAAATGCGGAGTTAACAACAATTGCAAATTTACCATTACTAAGTTTACTATTTTCATTTTTGGAAAACATGATAAGGATAACTTTTAATGTAATTGACTTAGGTAATAATGCTTACGACTCTTTCAAAACTTGCAATTTTAAGTTTTTTAAGAATTTTGAAATGGCAATATAATATTATTTATTTAAAATGGTTAAAGCAGTGTGCCAGTTTTACATTATTGAAAAACTTAAAGACAATAAAAAAATGCTGACTGGAAACTTTTTTCACATTGAAATAATGACACAATTTTTTTAATTAAAAATTTGAGCACCTTATTTAATATTGCAGCACTTAAATATCACCTGCAAAGCACCTAATTTTCAGCATGTTTCAATTCAGAATTGAGAATTTTGCTCACTAGTTTGACTAGTATATCCTACAACCGATTACCAACTATGTAGACCGGCCTGGAGCAGTTTTTAATAACAAATTCATCAAAATTAGTTTTTCGGCCTATTTCAAATTTCTATTGCTTTATTCATGTGATATAATAATTACATTCAAATAAGCATACATTATTAATTAAAGACTAAAATTTAATTCATATCTTTGTGATTTTATGTATTTACTATCAAAATTGATGTGCTAAAAAAAATAACATCAAATCAAATGAAATTAACTTCACTCGGCATATAGCACCCATCATCATATATAGATATATTTATTTATTTATGTTTTAGTAAAAGAAAATCTTTCTGGGTAATGGGAAAAATTTTCATTAAAAAATAAATTACAGAATAAAAGTGACAGTTTTAATTAAAAGCTTATAATTAAATAGAAAAATAAGTAGATAAATAAAAACGAAAATAACAAACCATTTTTTATTTTTGTGTCAAATTTTATATCCTCAATACACCAAAATTTTTCAACAACATTAAAAAAATAAATAAATAAATAAATAAAATCTCTTTCATCTACACTATTTGGAAAAAAACATATTTTTATTGTGAAAAATACCATGGTTTAAAAAATGTTGTCCAAATTTTTGATTATTTATTTTTTGAAAAAACCACTCCCCAAAGATCGTAATCAAGAAACAGAAGCGCAAAGATGGTGTGCTTGTTTATCTTAATGAAATGGAAATTCGTGTGAAAGGCACGAAAAAAGCAAAACTTCGTATAATAAATATTAAATAAATGCGTTCTACTGATTGTTTTAGAATTTACAAATTTGTTATACAGTCGTATTGGACCTCACCGAGATCTATACATGTGTGAAAGGGGTGCACATATCCAGTCCGTTGTCTTCTAACACGATCTGCACAGATTTTATTTGAAGAATAAAATTATTTTTATTCTAAAAAAAAACTTAGCGATTCTAATTTTTTGTAAATTAATAATAAATACACAAAATCAGAGGTTTATTATGAATATATATATATATATGTTTATATATATATATATATATATATATATATATATATATATATATATATATATATATATATATATATATATATATATATATATATATATATATATATATATATATATATATATATATATATATATGTTTATGCAAAATTGCATGTTTATTAGTAGTGCCAGGCAGGTGAAACGCGAATACGATATGACAAAACACAATAAAAATCCATATTTTTGACTCCCATGTGGAGTTGAATGAGAAAATGGATTAAAAATGGATATATTCGATAAAAGTTTGGAGCCCGAACATCACTAAACCTGACATATATAAAGAATATTTATAAAAATTTGGTAGCCTGATAAATCGCGTTACATATCTTGTTACTAATTTAGATTACTTCTTCTCAATCAGAGTCCATTTTGATCAATATTGGCCAAAAATTTTATAATTTTCATTTCTATGCGACGTTTCAATACTTATCAACCAAATATGCAGTTAGAATTCAATCACTATTAGAATAATAATTATATCATTGCCCACTAGTTCTATCTAGGTATCCATCAGCGCTTCTAAATAAAAATTTATGAAAATTAATTTGATTGCTTAGAAACGCTGATCTTATTTAACTAACACCCGGGCATAAAGCTTAAAGCATCAACTTTTCTGATAATTTATTTTAGCAAAAATTTCAATCACAAACACGTAATTTGCAATGTATTTTTGCAGTTTCTAACTTGCAGAATAACTCAAGAGCCAGCAAACTTTAAAATATCAAAAAAGCTATATAGGAAAATGGGTTTCTTTTGATCAGAAGGGCCTAGAGAGCTTCATCCTTCTCACAATCCAAAAATTATTTGCATATTCAAACTGGTTTGTTTTACGAAAGCAAGTTCATTAGTTACAATTATTGTAATACTTCACAAGACTTCATAATAATTTCTAACTTTAAAATTTTGAATTAATTTTGAAGTATGGAAATTTATTTTTATTTGTATGTGGAAGTCATGGCGAACTAGCAGCATTATTTTATTTTGTTTTGTTATTTAGCACGCAGTTCAACAGAAATATACGTACAATAAAAGTAATTGGTACTACCGATTATTCTGTTGCTAGATTTATGTATTAGTAACTTTTTGTATTTCAGATACAATGTTTAGGACTAATTATAATACGAAAGCTTTTAAAATAAAATGTCTAGCTTTAAATATAATGTATGAACTTGCTTGAACCATTGAAGTCCCACTGCTTCAGAGGAACTGATTTTAATTTTTTAATTTAATAAAAACATTATTTATCCCTTAAAATGGTGTTGGCTGATTTAGTGCGACTATATTTTAGTATTGCTTAAAAATTTATTTATTAAAAAAATGTGCTTATATAATACTTTTTTTACAACTATTCAGCACATAGCTCAACTTAATAAAATAATACGCATGACAAGCTAACTTCACATTTATTTACCAAATTTGACATAAATTATATTATTTAATCAGTTGAATATCAAAGTAATACATTTTTTTAAATTTCAAAAAGTATTATATTTTGTAAATGTTGTTTTTATTACACTCCATACTACTTATTTTTGTTCTGACTATTTTTATATGCTCTTAATTTTGATTATTTTTTTGTTATAAATAAAACTGCACTACATAAAAATAAAGAAATAAACATTTGCTATGTTGGAGCTACATGAGCTGAGCGAATTATATAATTAAAAATAAAAGCCAATATACAAGTTAAAGAATATTTAAAGCAGATAAAAACTAACAGTATTAGTTGATTACACACCTACTCTCTAAAGCTGAAATAGTGACTAATCACTGTTTCATTTTAAGTATACCGTGGTGGTGAAGTTATAGCTATGAAATAGTGAATATACGCCATTTCTCAGTGACTTCAAATTTTTAGACTATCCAACTACGTATCAATTTTTGAACTATTTTTAATTATGAGAATTTGCAAATTATTTACAGTTCATATGGTTATAATGGATTATTGTATATATATATATTTTTTATTGTATATATATATATATATATATATATATATATATATATATATATATATATATATATATATATATATATATAGTTCATCTCAAGGTCTAAAATATGACATCGAAATTCAACGGGCGGAAATCTATTTTCGTACGATCAGACGGACGAACGAACTAACCACTTCAAATAGACCAATATACGCCCATACCAAAATGTAACGTTATTTTTGGTAATATTTTATAGAGTATTAAATCTTTGTCTCTCATGTATTTCAAATATTTTGTATTATAAGAATTTTTGTTAGTTTTCGAAATTAAGAAGAATTCTAAAGCGCTCTTGATATATTTTTTGGAGTTGGAGGACTCAATACTTCAATCTTATGAGCAAAGCTAATTTGTACTGACAAATTACAGGCACAAAACATGTAGCTTATTTTCCGTTAATGTGTAATTCGGTAATAATAATAACTTTAGTAATTCTAAAAATAAAATAAAATAGCATTTTTATATATGACGTTTACATTGCATGTTTGAATAAATTCTATAATATTACAAGTGATTAATTTGAGACATTATGTAGGTAATATATAAAACAACAAAGGAATATTTAGATTACTACTAATATTATATCCATAATTACAACTTTCAAAATTTGCCTTCAAATAATTCTATATTATTAAAGGTTTTATTTGATATTTACCTCTTAATAGGACACCTTATTTACGGATTTGATGTTTATGTGTTCACATTTGTTAACTAAAACGATTCCAAATTGCTAAAAAATTAAACCCGGTTATTGTGAATCGTACTTGATACTTTTTCTGAAAAATCATGTCTGGGAGTATCACAAAAGAAAACAAAATGGTGATGCTTCTTTCCTGTGTATTTTCTCGAGCTTTGTTTGATTTAATTGGAAAAAGTCCATAGATAACATAAAAATAAAACCTCACTCTCCGAGCGTAATGTAGGGGGTAAAACCACCAGATTAATAAAATCACTTAATTTATTTCAAACCAAAATCTAAATTTTAAATTCAAAATAGAATTTATTTACCTCTTCTCACAACCAGTACGTCGAACTATCAACTATATAAAGTGTGCATATCGCATCGTTGAATTAGTGGTCCATATACTTTTCAACAAGTGTATAAGTACATTAAGACGAAGTACCGGGTGGCTCTCACCAAATATTGGGCTTATACATAAATCAAACTATATTGGGCTAATACATAAACGCGAATGCACGCAAATCCGGATAAAATAACGCATAATAACGGGCATCTGATAAAAAAGGATTTTCCTTTTCTCCAATCTATTTCAAATTTTCATGCAAACGATGTAATATCATTTGATAAAATGGAAAAGTTGTCAAACTATTTTCTGTGAAACTTGTCACAGCAATGCGTTACCGGATCTGATGGTATTATAAAATTTTATAAATATTTAAGTGTGAAATAAAATCAAATGACCTATGATGTAACAAAATATTGGATTTCATTGACTGTTACAAATAAACGCTAGTGTGACAGGCTCCATTTAACTCATTGGAAACGCACGTCGGTTACAGGATCGGTTGCTGCCTTGCAAAAAACGCTTGTGTGCCAGAACGCTTAAATAAATATCATATTTTATATTTATAAATGTAAGTTCTTGAGCGTTATATAAAAGAGACGATGAAAAGGTAAAAATTTATCAAAAACATCAATGATATCTGATAATAAATTGAAGATTTTTAAACAGTTAAACAAACGTATCTCGATTTAAAATATTAGAATAGTAATAATATTATTGGAACATAACATGATTTGCAGGTCACCTAGAGCTTAATAATTTATATTTTAAACTATTATAATGATTGTATAAGCAATCAATCGAACATACAATTTTAATGCATCGTGTAGGAAGTAATATAATTTATATGTATTGAAATCATCATATTATTTTTCTAATATTATGCAATTATGTTCAATAACCCATATTCTATTTTAATTTATTATTGGATATAATCGAGTACCTTTTTTGAAAAGCTGAAACTATCCCGAGAAAACCTACTATGGATATGTGAATTACTGTTATAGCTTTTGAAGAAAGATGTGGAAGTTTTGAAAAATACAACATAAAACTAAAAAGGGGTGAAGTTTTCTTGTTAAAAAAAAATCTTAGATCAAATTTAATAATATTTATGTATTGGTTAACTAACTTCTAAAAATGGAGAGTCAGTATTCAATTCGTATATATCTATTATTTGTATAAATTTCACGATTTTCTCTAAAACTACTTATCCGATTTGGATGGGTTTCGTTATTTAAAAGCATGCTTTTCAGAGAAGATTGTATTATATTATGTATTATCTCATAAAACAAATTATTGGTGTATTACTTTAAAGACGTTTTCCGTAATTGACTTAAATAATTTTGTGAGCAAATATACTTCGACGACTCAATTTAAGCTGACAGATGATTATTACCTACATCAAAAGGTAGTTGGAAACAATTAATTTTTTAAATAATCTGTTTGTAATAGCCTCTGAAATATAATGATCACAAAAATTATTTAAAAAAAATTTTTATATAAAATTACTTTTTGCTTGAAGATTGTTTATGGCAATTTTCAGAGCAATTGGATAATTATTTATTAGAAAGGTAATTTGAGCACGAAAATGAAAAGAAATATAAAGAATATTGATTGCATAAGAATAGATATTACTATTATAATAAATCTCTTTTGTTTGGATTTTATTCCTGAATTGTTCTCGAGTAAAGCCTGATTTTTACAATTAATATAATAACATAATTCATACATAAACTACTATTTATAAATTCTATTTTAATGAAATACATATTTTACAATTGATAGTGCTTGTGTATTTATTATTCGTATACGTAGTACGTTGAAACGTAACTGTTTCAATCGTATGCGGCAAATGTATGCGTACGACAACCCGAAGATTTATTTGATTACATATTATATATTCAGATTGTAATAAACAAATGTTTGTGTAATAAATATTTTTTACTGTCGTCATTGGTAAATTATGCATGAAGTAAATAATACAAACTCATTTTTTTTACCGTCGATAATAATATGCATTAACGTTTTAGTGACGTAATTGTAAAATAGGCAGTAGGCTAACTGCCCATTAGCATATAATATCATTAATAAACAGATCCTTTGAAACCTAACCAAATACATAAGTCTCCATATGTATTTGTTTTTCTTGGGACAGAAAAAGAAATTGTAATTGCTTATATATTTAATTGATCAGCGATTTTGATAAATTATATAAAAAAGACTATAAAATAATATAGTATGGAATCATT
The DNA here is from genome assembly GCA_020423425.1 of Chrysopa pallens. Lineage (NCBI taxonomy): Eukaryota > Metazoa > Arthropoda > Insecta > Neuroptera > Chrysopidae > Chrysopa > Chrysopa pallens. The sequence continues at coordinate 44,499,409 of CM035593.1, read as the reverse complement.
ACTGTATATCAGGTGACTAAAAATTTACCATTTTTTGAACGGCTTCGGGGAAATGAATAAAATATAATTTGCATGAAAAAAAGTTTAACACATATAATACAATCCTTATTCGTGAAACAGACATTTCAATATTTTTCCTAGTTTACCTCATATATCCTTGGAAAGCTATTACTTGGAATTAAATCTTAATACATGAGACAAGGCAAATTATACATATAACTATATCAAACAGCACATAACTATAAGTTATAACATTTATTATAGGCATATAAACATAAATAAAATCAAAAATTTTTACTTACCTTAACATTTCAATAATGCTTAAATCATGTTTATTTGGTTTTCATTCTTCTGATTTTAATTCCAGAAAAACACCTAATTCCAAAATCTACCAAGCAGTAGATCTCCCTGTAGTTTAACTAGGAGATTATAAATATGGAGTTATCGAGTCCCTGCATCGATTCGTCAATTATGATAACATAAAAATAGTTGATGAACTACTTTTTGTTAAATGTGCAATTAATTTGTTAGTCTGTCATTGGTTAAAATCGAAGTAGGTAACTGGCTATGAATCGATTAAGGTCGTTTTAATTAATTTTCATAAAGTAAACGTATATCTGAAAAACAAATATGTAACTTTACGTAGAAGCAACGTAAATGCAATTAAGATGGTATTATCCAATTGAAAAATGAACAATTTTTTATTTTAAGACTTCGGCATACAGTAAAATGGAAAAGTGAGTAAAGCCATGTGCATATTGATCAGGTAATTTAGTCACCCATGGCCTGTGTAAACAGCAAAATATTAATTGCGTGTTTATTAAAATTGTTATCATGAAGTTTATTTAAATTTGATTTTTGTATGTAAGTGGTATCTTCACAACTCTTAATTCACAAACATGTTAGAACTCACAAGAGAATAAAACTGTATGAACAATTAATTGTAGTTCCAGTCACAGTCATATAAACCGTTTTGTGAACAAGGTTTAACGATTGCCGGACAAGTTAACAGCCCTTGATCTAAAAAAATGATAAGAAAACAGATACATTGTAGATTCTTGAGATTAGGATTTAATTTTGCAACTACTTGTACATGAATAATGTACATTTTAAGAAGAATATGGTATGTCATAAACGCCTTCAGCTTAATGTACTGTTCAAGTAGATTAGGTATAATGTAATGGTTTTTACTACCTTGTTACAACGATGTTCGTATATTGCTTTATCAAATGAATTAGAATGCACATTTAATAGTTAGATATACTCATGTGTAATAACTTTTATTGAACCACTAGTTGTACTTCGAGTCTTTAAATTAGACAAATCCCAAAACATAATTCTGCTTATACATGGAGTCTAAATTGGTATATTCAATAGAATTTTTCACACAATTCTGACTCACAAATTTTGAAGTGTTTGAAGAAATGATTATTCTAAATAATATAATACTTTGTTAAAACAAATTTGTGATTCAATTTTTTTGCATTACGTATTTTTGTTGATACGAAACATGATGAATGAAGAATTTTTTTCTATTTCATAGGTATAAATAGTTTCTTCTAATATAATATAATAATATTTGGCCTGAAACAAAATATTTGTTCTTATCAAATAGCAATCCTAAAAATAGATGATACAAAAACAATTAAATTGTGTTATTGGAGTATATTAAATGTGAAATTGTCAATATTGTTAGAGAATTTCTAATATCTGCAGGTGTTGAAAATACCGTCTTCAGTTATCATATGTTGTAAAAAGTTTACTTGTATATATTTAGGTGACTTGCCTGAAGCTGCGGATTTATGAATTAATTTATGAGTAAGTTGTTCTTTCTTTATCTGAAATTTCCATGTTGAAATTAAAATTCGACTATGTATAAGTAATGTAAAAATTTGATGATCATCATACCTACATTTTTGTTAGAAATAAAACTACAGTGTTAATAATGGACATTGATAGGGCTGCCACCTCAAAATGTAAAAAATTCAGGATCCTCCCTCTCCCTATGAATCTACTATCCGTACTTAAGAATTGTAAGAATGTTATATACATACAGATATTCATACCAATTGGTTGCATACTATATTCGAAGCATTAAAAATGAGAATCCATTCAATGTTCAAGAAGCATAAATTTAATAACATAAATTTAAAAAATCGCCTACGGGTTTGCTTTGCATGAGTAAAGATATGAAACTGGTTAAGAAAACTTGGAGTTAATCTTATAGTTAATAAAATGAAAAGAATAATATAACCAACATTTTAAAATATACAAAGACATTCAGTTAGGGACTAAGTTGAGTAAGTTTAAAATGAAATTAGAGACTTTGTAGTTGAATTAGTTCCATATGATTTACATTTCCAATGAGTATTTTGATTATTATAATTTATTGTATTTAATGTAATTAGTAACACATTTTGTATACTTTTTCGATGTACGAGTATTTTTTCTATAAAATTTATAAATATTATTATTCCTGATTTTATTATACTTTTTGCTCTTTTTTACGAAATACAATGGGCAAAATAAGTAAAACAAATTTTCAAACAGCTTAACCAAAGAAAATAAATATATTACGAGCTCTTTCACTGCAAACAGTTTATGAAAACAAATTAAATTTTTCGTAACTATTTCAAAGTAGGATTTTATTATGTTAGTATTTTAAGTTTTTCATGAAAGCAAGTTTACATTATTAAAGAAATCCTGACCTATCAACCAAAATTAGGAATTCTTTAATACAAAGCCTAAATTATAGCCCGAAAAATTTAAATAAAAAATATTAATTAACTTAAACATTTTAATGTTATTTTTAAGAAATTAAACGAATTATTAGACTTTACTTTTATGTGTACTTGTGGTATGGACAAAAATTGAATTAAATTTACTATAAATTCTACTGATCCAGTAACTTTATAACTTATTTTTTATAACTCATTCCAATTTATGTTCAAAATGTCAATTGATTGAACGACTGAAAGTTAAAATTCAACTTAAATTATTATTCATTTAAATTAAAAATATATTTACACAATTTCAATATTTTTAAAATCCTAGTACTAGGAAAGGAAATATGCTTAGTTTAATTTCAAGATAACATAAAAATATAGTTTTCATATTTTCTGATATATAATTAATAACTTTAGTTTTATTTTCTTGTGAATTCGTTAAATCGGAAAATTTTCCGTTATCTGAAAATATATGTAAAATTATTAACTTTACAGCTTCAAATATTATGAGTGCTAATAAAAATATATTTGTGTAAATAATAAGGTCTGTTAAAAATGTACGTTCGAATTTTTATTATCTACTTAAAATGAAGTATTTTTAACAATATTCAGTCATCTGATTTTTATTATTTTTATTACAAAGGAATTTTAATAAAAATGGTTTTTAAATAGTATACGTACGGGGCACGTAAAAATGATGGAAGAATTCATACATTATTTAAAAATTTTTTAAAATGCATAAATATTCTTACGCTTATGGGCTATAAAAAATATGCTTATATGAGTAGAAGTAAAGGAGGACACCTTTCTAGGCCCATTTTGAAACCTCAATCACGGCTAATTTTATTAATTGCAATGTCCACTTATAAAATTATTATTTGTCGCATAATTGAAAAATATTAAAATGTCTAAATATTAGAAAATTTATATACCAAAATATTTTGATTTAAACATTCCGTTTATAATTTTATTTATTTTGTACTTTTTCGAGTATTTTTAGAAAATTTAAGTCCACATGTTATTATCGGATTGATGGGTGCTACACATTTTACAAAAATAAACTTGCCGAAAGATCAATACAAACTATATTATAGATAAGACCACTTGATTTTAATCGATTGAAGAGAAAGTTCGAAAAAAGTACTTTTTACGTTTAATTGTTCATAATTCCAAATCTCTTCTTTTTTTTTAGACCAATTAATTTATTATGATTTTTACTGCATGATCTTAATAACTAAAACTTTTACCTTAGCTTTTTATAATTTATCTAATGAAATTACTGTATAAAATATTAGACTCTTGGGGGTGGTTAAAAAAGTATTTTTTAACAAAAAAATTTCATTTATATATTTGAAAAACTCATTAAAGTAACAGAAAAAAAAAATGTTTTTCTTAAAGGAAAAAATAAACATTTACTATATAAATATTACTAAAATAATAATATTCTCAAAGGGACCCCAAGGAGGAATCTAAACCACAATAAAAAAAAGTGTTCACATAAAACTACCGAAAATAAAGAAATTTCACCTATGGTACCAAGATAAAATGGAATGTTTAAACAAAATAACCATTTACTATAGTGGCCTACCTGTAACAGTACCAAATTCAGTTTTTATGATAACCTCTAACGATAAATCTATCAATAATTGAATTGTCTAAAAAAAGATTTCCGAAACCTAAAACATAAATTTATTTTTTCATATTTTTTAGATAATATTTGATAATTTTCTATTTAAGAACGATTTCTTCTGAAATAATTAATTAAAATAAAATTGACTGGTTTTGTTGCAAAAATTAAAAAAAAAAAGTTATGAAATATTATTTTGGTAACAGGTTTTTAATGCTTTTATAATAGCAAACAAAAATGTTAAGGCACAAAACAACAAATTTATATATCGGTCATATTAGTCTTTCAGTGTCTTGGGCAGTGGACAGGAAAGTTATTATCATAGAAAGTGTAACATTAATAATACATATATATTGATAAAATATGCAAGCGAAATTTGATAAATTGTTTTTATGTATGAGTTTATGCATCAAAATAATTCTCATCAAATTTGGCGTGATTTCTGAACATTAATGTTCCACTTTCTAAGACAATAATCTGAGAAATTTTATCCTTTTCTAGCTAGCTGTTCGCCACTTTATTAGAAAGTGTACTTTATGGTCTTATTTAGTCTCATCTGGATAATTAATCACTGTTATCTAATATAACGTAATGACCTACCTAAATAATGACTAGACATTAAATTTTTATTCAGATTTCAAACTTATCAGCAACAACATACATATTCTAAAAATCTGTTTGTTTAGTTTCGTTAAGGGATTTCACACAAGGATCATTATTTTTATCCCATTGGCGAGAATATATTTTTGTGTAAACAAATAAATGTATATCCCAGAAACTATAATAAAAAAAACTTTTCTCATTCGCTTTGAAGAATTTCTTTTTGACTTCTCGAATACAAATGGAATGAAATGTATCAGAAAATATGAAATAATCCGATGAACAAGGATTTCCTACAATTTCTTCGAGCTTGAAAAAGGTTCGTTGGCCTCGGTGTTGTTATGTATATGTTGTTAGTATTATATATGCTGGTTGTCTCGTCCACGGGGTTTAATGATGCCACCAGGAAATATACCCTTACCATTACAATCATGAACGAACGAACCAGCTGAATGACTGCCTCGACGTGTAATGGTGTGCGGTTGTTATTGATCGAACAACACCAAGTATATAATATACAAACATCTCTTTCTATACCGTTATTATTATTGTGACTGACACACTAACTGGGAGATAGTCCGGGATACGTTTGATTCTTTCTATAATCCTCTATGGGTAGGTATCGTACATACAAGTAGAGTCATTCAGTAGCTATAAATATCGTTAATGGTTTTCTATCGTTAAAGAATAAAAATTAATAAAATTGTTTTTTGCAAAAATTTTAATTTTAGTAAAAAAAACATTCCGTTTAGATTGCTCATCTAATGGATAAAGATTTCCTGACGATTTTTAAGTTCGAGTAATTTGAATTTTTATCAAAATTACTATTGTTTTCACAGATTCACAGATTACTCACTACGATGGGACAAATTATATCTGTAGGTCGACATAAGGGACACTATATTTATATTTATATTATGCGTATTAAAGAATTTCAGAAAAAAAATAAAATAATTAAATAACAAAAAAAGTTTCTTTTTCTGTCACAGGCTTAATTATCACAAAGTTTAACATACATTCATCTCTAAAAAGAATTGATTTAAGAAGTATTTGTGTTTTTCATGGAAATTCATCATAAAAATTTTTCCGGGGCAAGACTTTTTGGATACCAGCTTAAAAGTTATATAGTATGTAACACCTTTAATGTAAGACAAGCTGATCTCAAACTCTTCCATATATGTTTATTTTAATACATAGGCATCAGCGTGAGTCAGATTTATGGTATTTCCATTACAATAATTTATAACCAGGATGGAACGTTTTCCTTAAATCCACTGTAGTGACAAATTTACTAAAGGTGACCAAAATGTGAATGTTTAAATGTAGTAAAGTTAAAAATAATTGCACTTATACAATTTTTATTTATTGAAAGAGTATAAAATAACATTTTTAGAGTTCTTATAAGGTACATTAAGTAGAACATAATTATGAAATGCATTGATATCTTTAGCTTCAACTAACTAGTCTTTTAAATTTGTTAAAATAAGGTTTACGTAATTATGATTTTTATCCCAATACAGAGGAAACGTTGGAGGTATTACTTATAACTGTACCCAAAGATTTATGTGATAAATAACGAGTTGTCTATGATGGGGACAAGGAAATTTTACATTACATGTAAAGTGTTAATTTTAAACAGACTTACATTTTTTAGCTATTCTAATAGGTCATCGGAAGATATTTCAAGCATGAATGCAAAAAAAGAAAGATTTTGTTTTACACACTATAATATAAGGTGGAGTGTTTTTTATTGGACGTTTGTTGCTCTAACATTTTTGGCTCCATTTTCACATTTATTTTCTCATATCTAATGTGTATATTATTTATTCTCTATCGAATTCCAGAGAAAGTTTAACATCATCTCAGAAAAAGTAGAATAACGAAATATACAAGTAAAAATATGAAATCTTTTAATACTTTTATGCTTAAAGTTTCTAGTTTTTAATATTGAAAAGCTAATTGTATTTGCTAAGCTATATAGATATTTAAATACTGCTATTTTAATTATACTTTTGATTTCAAAACCATTAGTTCTGTAATTTTCCCAAAAAATGTATATTAATGCTTTTTTTGTATGTGGTAATAAATAAATCTCTTTTTTAACTCCACTATATAAACACACTTACAGAATATGTGATGTGGATATAAATTCTATCAGTTACATAGATAGCTGAATAATATCTATTTTACTCTAACGCAGAAGCTGAGAATGTTTGAAATATCTCTATACCGAAAGTTATATAATATCGTATTACTTTTTATTTGTTGTCTTAAGTGAAACTCAGGAATAAAAACCTATTACCTGATTGTGATTCCATGGCGATGCACGTGCTATGGGGAAATATTGTAAAAAATGTGCTTGGAGCTTTGTTGATACGTGAACGTATACGGTTCAATTTACCAAATGTTTACAATCGAACAAAAATCAAAATTTCAATTATTTAAAAAACTGATTTAAGTTAAGGATCAAGGTGTTTCAGAAGGCTGCGATCACCTTTTTGTGTGATTTGAATGATTAATACTATCAGGTCTGTTTGAAAAATGAGACTATTCTTTAGAATTTAAGATTGTAGACAATTTAATTTACGGCGTAATTGATTACAGTAATAGTGGAAGCATAAATTATTTAGTATTTTCTTAAACAACAGAGCGCCGGGTACCAGCTTGTTACAATAAATATTATTATGTATGTATTTAGGACCCTCTGTCATCTGTGTGAACTGAATATTTAGTTCAATCCTGGATTCTCAACGATATGTTGAGTATCTTAACAAAATACACTATTGGTTGTTATCTTGACGACTTGTAATTTTTGGATTATACCTTAAAATAACTATTTACGAATAATGTATTACTTTATTCATATTTAAAAAAATTCTTGAAGGCTTTTAATCATTTGACCTGTTATACATAGTCGGTAGTCGCATATCAGCCAGACGGGCGCAAGCCTATTTTTTTTTTAAATTTTACAATGTAAAAAATAGGTTTAATATGTGTATCCCGACAACCGATTTCCGACTTTGTAGAATGAACTACTAGAATTTAAATTTTTAAAATGTTTAAGTAATCTATTTTACGCATATCGGATAATTTCTATAATAGCAGGTCAGATCTCATTTAATATTCAACTAATACTAAATATCATTTATAACATTTATTTACTTAATAATTTATCTAATTTTTAGTAACACTTAGTAGGGCTGAAAATTACGTCATGAATACATTTCAAGATACATTGAAATAAATTGAAAAAAAAATGTCTTTCAAACTTTGTGTAATTAGTTTATTAAAACATCTTTATATTGAAAAATTAGTAGTAGAAAAAAAAGTTTCAATTTTTTGTATTATATTCAAAATATTTTATGTTTGCCAGTCAATTGTTTAAACTTTTATCTATCAATTATTAAAGATTTGTATGCTAATAACCGATTAATACGGATCATTTCATAGATAAATGACAAATATGCTGCAATATGACAATAAAAATTGGCACTAGTCCATGTTATTTCGAGTGCAAGAAACTGAAATTAGAATCTCAACAACATTTGTTTTGTTGTATTGTAAGAAAACAAAAATTCAAGTGACAGTTGCAATTAGTCAATAAATTTATGCATTATTTGTACAGTTTTAAATCTAGTCAAATTTATATTTACAGAAATATTTCTTTTGTGTCTGACTCAAATGTTTATTTTCATGAAAATATGTGCTATTTAAAAATTAGTTACAGAAAAATAAAATTAATTGAAATTTTGTGCACGTTCCATTAAACATAAAAATAACATTGTATTTAAGGTGGTTGTAGCAAATGAAAGTAGGATACCTTCAGTATTATACCTTACATATTAAGTACGAAAATTTCACATATTTCTAAGTTTCAAGGTACTTTTACAGCTTTTAAACGGGTGCCCATGAATCAGTTTGCACGTGCATACATCAGTTTAAAAGTATTTTGGGCTATTATTATACCGATATTGCCTGGGATCGAATTTAAAGGGTATTAAGTATTCAAAAAAATTGGTCCACATACGTTATTTGTCTCAATTTATAAATTGTATTGTTTATAATTCTTTCAATTGAGAAGTAAGACGCGTGAATTTCACAGATGTGACCTCTTGCAGTTCGCTAAGGAATGTGACCTGTTGCAGTACCTGACGCGTGCAATTTCAGTTTGCTAAGGAGTTATTTCAAGTTTTGATGTTCGTTTATAGAAAACATTTTATCCCTTTACGTGTCTACATGTAGTAAAAGACGAATGATATTATTATAAATTTTCCAAAATAGAGATCAATTCCAGATTTCAAAATTTGAATTCTAATCGAATATTTCGTTCTGAAGTTTGCTCTTTTTTGAATTTTCATATAGATGTTGCTCGCAAATTTTGGTTTAAGAACATAAAATATAAAAATATATTTTTTATCTGGGATATTATTTATAATTATTTTAAGTATTTTTTTAAATTAATTTGTTGCTCAACTCTTAGAATATTTAAAATTTCACAATTTTTGGCAAACCTAGACTTATTTGAATCTATCAACCATGAACAAAAATTTATTTTAATATAAACTATTAAAGCATTTAACAAAATTGTTTGTGATTTGTTCAATACATATTTCCGTTCAAAATTTCTTAATTAAAAATGTAATAATAGTTACTAAAATAAATAACCAATAAACAGGCTGTGTCCATGGCTAACTATATATATGGCACGTTCATCAGCATGTAAGGTTTGAGGAGGTAGCCCCCTCCATTGCAAATTTAACGAAGTAGATGAATAAACGAATAAATTCAACCTATTCAAAATTTACTAATCTATTAGGTGGACCTTTTTAATTCATCCATCCAAATATCTTCAAAAATATGCTGTGCATAATATTACTCAAACAAAATTTGACATTAAATTTCATTATTTGTAACATTGGTTACATTTTTTTCGAAAAGAGCGGAAAAATTCACATTTAGAACATTAGTTTCTATTTATTAGAGTTACTTTCAGAAGGATTGAATCAAGGTTAACTTTCGTAAAATATTCAATTGCATTGCGGGCCACAAAGCCCGACTACGAATAATTTTTCAACATCTAATGTTTGTTCCATCATCTGAAATGCTTCACTTATTTAGTGAATCAATTCAGAAAGTCTACTCAGTATATCTACATGCACAGAGTATCCCGATTCAAGTGTAACCACCTTGGTATTTTTAAATAGAAATAACAAATAAAATTTTTTACCTGAAATATACTTGCAAAAATTTTTATCAGATGGCTTAGGAATTGACTTTGAGCAATAATTTAAAGACCTTCTAATTCAATTTTAGAGGTGTATACTTCACAGACTTCACACACTATAGGTTTATAAATGAAAATATTTAATTGGATTTAACTTTTAATTAGTTTCGTACGCATTCATTCAAAAGCTATTTATTAATTCTACACTGAATGCTTTCCTCATTGGATAAAACCTTCTTATTAATACAAAATTTCTTGAATTAATTATTTATATAAAACATATTTTCTGCAAATTTTGATCTTATTCAATTATTACTAAATTTAACAAAACTTTTCGTCTTTATTCATAAATTTCGGAAAGACATTTTAACAACACAAAATCAAAATATTTGAGCAGGTTTTTTAACACCTTAAAGTTTTGTGAAAAGCTTCTATCGATCAAAAGCCAAGTTTTTAAGATAATCTAAAAAAAAATGGAGAAACAAAACTTTGATAACTCGAAAAAAGCTTCATACAAAACTTTCAGTTGTTAAAAAGCCTACAAAATACGCAAAATAAAAATCGGTAAATACGTTTCCCCCCAAATAATAAAAACCGTTTCAAATATGGCAATTTTTCTAATTCTAATAACTTTTGCAATCATTGATTGAAATTTTTAATAATTTCAGAAAATATACTATTTATTAAGCTTAATAAGTGGTCAAAACGTGAATTCGGAGAAATAAATAGTTTCTTTTATCCCAATCATGATTACTTTATTAGCTAACTGCATAAAATTTTTTAAAATGCTAACCCCTAAAGTTCTTATCTCAATTTCCTTAATAAAACTACAGTGTTTATAAAAGGGATGTTAGCTAAAATTATTTTACTTACTTCAATTGCGGCGTCTTTACGCGAACATAAAACTGAAATGATTTTTTAAACATTCTAAATTCTTAATTAAACAAAAACAGAAATTTATGACGTCTTTTGTTTCTATCTAGTTATAAATTACATGTTACTCATAGTTTTAAGGAATGAGACTAATTTCACATTTCGATGTGAAATATAACAAATTCAGTAACAGTCAAATTCCCTTATTTAAACTGTTATTAATGACAAAAGTATAAGCAAATTTTTAAAATTACTTGAGGTAAGATATTCAATTTTAGAACTTTTCCTTGTTTGTACTTAATCAAGACAGTCAAGAATATCACGTACGTAAATATGCCAAAAACTCGATTATGTTAGTTTTTGGCCTACTTATCGACTATTTGATAAAAGTTTATTGACTAGATATTCTCGTATCTCTTATATACATTCAATGGGAGTGTACATGTCCGACCACATTAAATGCATTAGAAATAAATAAAAGCGACCCATTTTCAAAAAATTTGGAACAGATATTTTTATCAATTTCGAAATCATACACTCACATGTTTTAGATATTAACTAATCCAATTTATATACAATATTATAAAATGCTATATATAATATATACAAAATGTTGCGGAATTTCATAATATTATATTCAGTGTATACTCTTCTACCATATAAAAAATGCTCCTTACTTATTTATATAATTGCTTTCATACCTACTTAAAACTATAAAATAGGCGATTTATTTGGTGTTTTAAGTTTTTTATCATATATAACTTTATTAAAATTAACCATTGATTTAAACACCAATAAATTAAATATCATTTGATGTATTTTAATTATCGTGTAAAAATTATCTGTATTAGAGAGGTAAAATTCTGGCGAATTTAAATATTCAAACAAAAGTTGTTTATTTTAAAAGAAAAACATATTTTTTATAATTAAACGTTTCTTTTATCTCTTATAGTTAAGAAGTTAGCTCAGGATCGATCTGCATAAATACAGTATGTAAGTTTAACTATATCCCATACGAATTCAATATGAAGTATTTTTCTCTGTAAACAATATGTGTGTATCCATATAGTTTAGAGCATACAATGTTTACATTGTACTTAACGTTGAATTCGTATGGGCCATAGTTTAATTTTCAATCTATACAAATAAAACATTAATGGTTGATAAAAATAAACAACAAACAATGATGCATTCAATCATTTTTTTGTTGTTGTTTGTCTTAATGCCTTATAATAGACTGTAACTCCTTGTGATGAGTGAGTACAGTTTTGTTTTAATTATAAACAACATCATCCAATAGTTATGTGTTACTATATTTACAGAGTGATCGATATAAGTAGAGTTGTCTTTTATCAGCATATGACCCTGACAATGTAATTTTTAAATTATAAAAATAATGCCCATACAATGATTTTCAAATTATGAATTTATTGCTCCTTAAAAATGATATAAACTCAAATAGTCATCCAAAGTGAATAAATACTACCAAATATTCGTTATTGACAATATTTGTACCAATTGATACTTGTGAATATTTCATATATTTCTTCCACAAAAGCCATTTTAACATTCAGATCTCATTTTAATTTGAAAACAGTGTTTACATTGGATATAATATATTATTACGAAGAATTAGTTTACAAAGTTGAATTCATCTAGGAAACCGGGTGAAAAACATATTACTTACACGAACTGGACAATTGAAAAGTTTCTTCCGTTGAGTAAAAAGTTTGGACCAATTACATGATAAATTGTCATAATAATCCAGATGATGAGGATTAAAACACCAGCTGCGAGTAACAGATACTCCATAAGCTGACCACGTTTTAGTGTTCAGAAAACTCGAAAACTCGCATGTAATGAGTTTGGTCCAATTATATGACAAAGTGTCATAATACTCTAGTGAAGACGTAAAAAGACACACTGCAGGCACCAGGTACTTTGCAAGCTCTCGTATCTGTGCACTTTTGGAATACAGTTTGCTTATGCCCAAATGCAATTTGGGATTTTTCAAAATTGGAATAGTTCCCAAAGTATCTAAAGATTCTCGCGAATCCAACGCACCCAACTGCATTAAATTCCATTTAACTGCACAAAAAACGTTAATAAAGCCTTTTCATGTGTTTCATTTCTAACATCGCAGATACTTAGTAGTTACCAACTGCAACTCAGGTGCTTGGTTTGTATGTGTAGTTTGGATATTTCATGTCTCTTGATTGTATATCAATGTTTATGATTGATATTATGAAAGTAATCCAATTTTATCATTTCTATGTGAGATTATCAGATTCTATAACTTAGATATTTTAACAACTTTTGTTATATTAAGACATAATATTTATAGAAGTATAGAATTGACATTTGCACCGGAATTGATAGAACGTCATAGCACCATTTAATTGAAAGGTAGATAGAACATATTCTAGATAATAGAATCCGTGATTAACTATGAAGCATGTTTAGGGCAGATGATAATGCTTCTGAGTAGTAATTGGAAGGTATCGCGTTCAATTCACGACCGAAGTGTAATGTATTGAATTTTATCTACGTTTCAATTCTAAGTTTTCAGATACAAACGTCATTTCTGCGCCCAAAGTTATTTGAAATCGATTAGAATCTTAGAATCGTACACAAACATGAAACAATTTGCTTGTGTTTGTAATAATCATGCATAGGTTTTATTATTGAAGACTCAAAAGTCTTCAATGTGACAGAATATCATTACGTAAAACATTTTCCAAACATCCTACCTACTTCATATTATATACACACGTATTGTTTATTATTTTAAGTGTTATTACAATAACATAGCAAGTAAATAACAACAGAACACAAGAACAAAAATAAAAACACAAACACAAAACAACAACAACAACAACAAAAAACTCTAGAAATGTAAGAAAAGTAATATTTACTAGTGTGGTAATGATAAAACTATTGTTGTATATAAAATTATTTTTATAAGTAGTGTTTTATAAATGTTAAGAATTATTATTATTATTATTATTTATTTTTAAAAAAAACCTGTAAGTATGTACGTACGGAAACCTAAAAGTTGTTAAATATGATGATAAATGTATATTAGAAATGTTTATTCTATTTTAAAATGTTTTTGCAGTATAAATTACATACATAAAGCATGTGTATTATCCAGGATAATTCCCATAATGCAGTGAAATTTTTTTTTTTTCAAAACCTTAGGACCAACTTCAAAAACAGACTAAAAACTAATTTTAAATTGAAAAAATACTTCTAGCAATAATTTCCTTGTGATCAATTACCATTTAAAGTAGGCAATAATCATAGTTTTAGCAAAAAATAGATGCGTTGGTACTGATTTCGAATTGTAATTGGTCAGAAGAGAATTTTTTGTAGAAGTATTTATTTAATTGAAGATTTATTTTAGTCTTTTTTTTTTGAAAATTTTTGTTTATTTTTTACTTTTGAGTTTTAAAATTTAATTTTTATTTTTTTTGTAAAAATAAATGTGTGTAACCTTTCTTACACATTGTATTTTTAAATTAGAAAAGCAATTCGAATACTAGAAAAGATCGATCTAGTTAGTAATGTCCAAACCTATATGCATATAAAGTGCCAATGTCCAAAACTTTTATTTTTTGAGAATTTTTTCTGCTTATAAACGTGTATTTTTGAATATTTTCATTGATCCGACTGAAATTCTAAAAAAATTACCAATTTCAAAGCTCGCTTTGCAATCCTTTTTTACATATATTGGCAAATAAATGTCAAAAACCTTGGACTACCGGCTATACAGAACAGCTCTTATTTGGAAATATGCAAAATTCCGACAGCTGCAACTTATTCTTAATTTTAATGCATGTATTACATGTATCAGTGAAAATTTACTCTTTTAATACACAATAAATTCCTTTACCATGTTTAAGCCTGCGGTTTTTAAAATCCATATGGGCTCATTTTCTTTAACCTATTTGTTATACTAATAAACATTACAATTTTATGATAAAATTGACATTGAATATAATAAATATTCTGATATACTGAATTCCGTTCGCATTCATACACAATTTTGAGAGTAAAAGTAAAATTTATGTATATCGATTTCATGACCTGAAAATTGACGAAACATAAAAATTGTTTGAAATATAAAAATAATGACGAGAATACGGAAAAAATAAATTATATTCAAATGTCTATAGACACATACATACAAACATACCTTTTCGTTACTCATAATAACATCACATCATTTGCTTTTGAAAATAAAAAATTTTTTTTCTTTTAATTTAAAATTTAAAATCACATCATAATATATCCCATATTTTTTGTTTGATAAAAAACGTAAGTTCAAATGACACAAAGCTATATATATTTTTAACCTTGAAAAGAACAAACTCATGATTTAATGAATTTTGACAATTAATTATTATTTTCTTTCTTTTTGATTTCAATTTTATTTATTTTATTTTTTAAGATAAATCATGCAATTTTTTAAAATACATTTTGGATTAGTTTCTATTAAACTAACCTCCTATAGAAATTGTTATAGCTTAAAAAAAAAAAAATGCTTCAAGTAGTATTATTTAATTGATGAATGATCATTAAAATTATATTCAATTTTAATAAAAGCGGCTGTTTTTTTATTTATACTAGTTAAAATGTTCAAGTAAATATAAAAATAAATCCACACAGAAAGCCAGGCCGAATACGTACATAGCAATATGCAATTAAATGAGTATGATTACAAGATATAGGTTATACATATCACTGATAAAAATATATTCGAAAAAATCCTTAAAAAAATCTCAAGAACAAAATCGAAGAAAAACATTTTTTAACAAAAATTGCACTGCCTGAAATGAAAGAACCGCCTTAAAAGGAATTATCAAAATCCAGGTATCGGTAAAATTTCTGAGGTAGCAAACATAAAACATTGAAATTTTTTTTGAATTCGGTTAAAGAAGAAAATGCTTATGAACTTGATATTAATTCAAATGTTGGATGCATGTCAGAATAGGGTACTTTCTTTAGTGAAAAAATAAAGCATAAAATTTGACAAAAATTAAAATTTGTATTGAAATATCATAATTTAGCTCAACATTGCTAAAATATTTCTAGAAATATTTATTTCCCACACTTCTGCATTATGTTCTATGGTGTTTTTACTAAAAAACGTTTGCTACTAAGTTCGGCTACATTATTTTTTTTACCGTCTCTTCTTCTTGTGTTTCAGCCTCTCAAGTTTGGATAAAATTGTATATCCTTTTTGCCGTATCCCTCAAAAAATTTTTTCCTTATTTTTCTATATCCTAGATTTGGCCCGATTCCAACGATAACTATAACTAAAATGGTAAAATATACTCCATTTTACTCATTAATATATTTACATCATCTTTTATTACAAATTAGGATATATTAATTATAAAAAAAGAGACATAAAGGACGAGAGTGTAATAAGATCAATTTACTGCCACAATATCAATTTTGTTTTTTATATTACTTATATTTTAGTAAAATGATAAAATTACCATTGGAAATCCGCACTAGTCATATTGTTAACAAAAAATAGATTCGTTTGTGTAGACTTTGAATAGTAAATGGTTACAAGGCAATTATTTGAAAGTATTTATTTTATTTAAAATAATTTCTAAAAATTAAAATACTATTAAAAAATAATTTTAAATAAAATAAATACTTTCGTATAATATTCTTGTGACCATTCACCATTCAAAGTCTGTACAAACGGATCAATTTCTTGGTAACAATATGATTAGCGCGGACATTCAATGGTAATTGTTTACAAGGAAATTAATTGGGCCTAAGTAATTATTTAATTAACAATTATTTTTTACTGTTTGGTCCAAGTTGGTTCCTTTTTTTTTAAATTTTATTGAATACAGACTCAATACTTATTATACTCCTGATCATGTTCACAAAGAAATATCATATAGGCACCAGATATTTACATTCAAATATAATTTGAAGGAAAAGCCTTTTGTAAGTTACGTTATATAGGACATACAAAAAATATAATAAATAAACAAAGACAATCTAAATATATTTTTTGAATAAAATATTTATTTACACAAAAAATGAAAATACAATAAATATGCAATCAGATAAATTTAACCACATTGAAAACAAATGAAATGAACAACAAATAAACAAGAAGCAAAACAGGCTGGAGACGAGATGAACTGGCAGTGGGCGGGATAAGTAGGCATATCAGAAAACAAAAACAAAATATAAAAAAAACATATCATAGTTACTTCTGTACACATAAATCATTCATCTTCAGATGAAATGATGATGAAGTTAGAATGATGATATTTGTTTTGGTGCCAAAATCTATTGGGGATCGGATATATAAGGAAAATGGTAACGATAACACTTCGTTTTAGATATGATATACTTTGTACCCGATATATGTCGTAACAATAAGAAAAATTCATTCTAAAAACTAGGCCAGCCAAGTTATCAAATAAAATACTGCTACATTTTTATTATTTGATGACCTCGATTTTGGCGGTATGCCTTTGTGGTAATCATAATTTATATTTCTTTTTTTGGTATTACAATAAAAAATGTATCTTCATTTTGTGAAATTTATTGATTAAGGAAAATTTTCATTTATAGTCGTTTTCAATTACTTTCTGTAATGTATTTGAACTGTTTCCCTTTAAAGTCAGCATCAAAGAAGTATTTGATACTCCTCAAGAAAGTTCAGGTAAAAATATTTTAATGATTCAAACTAATATATAGAAGTTTAAAAATAAAATCATATTTGCATAATACTTACAAATGAAATATGTCATAATTACATATGTATAAAAGATTAAATATAATGGCTGAAAATAGAGGTTCCAAATATCTTTCATGCTGGCCGTAATGAAATTTCATCAGTTTAACTATCAATATCAATTGAAGGGCAATGCAAAATTTATTATTTTCAAAAGAATAATTGGTGCAACTAAGAGTTCCAATTCAAGCTGTTAATGAAAAATAAATATTCATTTTAGCACCTAAAATACTTTTCAAAACCATTTATTTCCTTATTATCTGCTCTAAAAGGAAGAAAAAATCATTAAGTTAAATCAATTTATTACATTACAGAATTTATATACATGGAAAAATTATCGATTACAATCTACATTGATTACAAAAATGATGTTGCTAAGTTTGGAGCTTTTACCTAATGACAGAATAATTTTACACTCTGATTACCCCTCATCGATTCACATCGATTGTAAAAAACCGCATGTTCCTAGCTTGCGCAGAAGAAAAGTTGGTACTTTCTCCCAACGGAATGGGGTAAAATTTAAAATATCGTTTAAAATTATGTTTTCCGAGCGTCATTTAAAATCAAGTGCAATTTATTTTGAAGCTTTTTGGAGTGTAGATCATGTTTAAAATGCATTGTGATCCAAACTAAACGTGTAAGCGAAATTTCAGCTCAAGCGGTTGAGGATAACTTCTTTAAAAATCAGTTGCAATCTTTAAACCTAACAAACATTGAAAGTTTGAAACCTAACAAACATTGAAATAAAAGTTTAATTACAAAAGTTCCTTTTATTTCCTCCGCTTTCACTATTTTGTTTAATTTTGCTCTTATATCAGATTATTTCTTTGAAGTGTGTGGAAAGCATGTCCTATGATTGGTTTGCATTGCTAAGAAAATAATCAGGTATATTAAAGCCGACTACAATTAAAATATTTTAAGCTTTTAGAATTCATCGTTAAAGTATAAAGTATATATAATCATTTTATAATAGAATCTTTTTTCAATAGAAAAAAATCATTTTATTAACAAATAGGGTACCCAATCCTAAGTGAAATGAACTGAGCCATTTTATTTCATATAAATAGACTTATTGGTATATTTCATTTATTTCATTATTTTCGAACTTTTAAACTAAAAGCTTTTTACTCACATTTCTTTTGATAAATTGCTTTGTCAATTTTAATATGTTACACCAGCCCGTTTATAGGTATATATTTTATTTGTTCTTCAGGTATATGCACAGTTCATTGAACTATTTATTACAATTTTTATCATTACCTTCAGTGATTTGTACTTAAAAATATTAAAAAAAGAAAAAAGTTCAAAAGCTATTTATAATACAAAATATAAGTCAAGCATGAGATGAGTCAAAAATTCATATTCAATGTTTCGTAAGCATTTCGAATGTTTAATTGTTAATTTTTGTTGTCAGTGAATAAATGTTTTTGGAACCATATTTTAATCGAATTTAAAATGAACATTATAAATTGAGAGAGTAATTCATTAACACCTATTCTTAAATAAATAAAGAATAACAACTAAAAGTGATAATTGTTTAGACACTCAAGTATCATAGTATCAAAGTTTGAACTATTTTCAAATAATTAACATTCATAAAATACTCTAAATATGCAGCCCATACACCATAGATAGATATTAATAATATGTATATTAATTTTCTGTTAATAAACTAAAATTAAACCTGGAATTGTTCAGAATCTAAACATTATACGAAAAAATTTTTCAAACATAAGTTGAAAAACACATTTTTTGGTTTTAAATTTTATATGGTTTAAAAGTTGGGTCAAGGTTCCGGATGGGACCCATACTGGACCCAAAATACTAAAATTTGCTTTGTCTTATCTTTATCAAGAAACAAAAACTATCTAGATGAAAAATGGGCTGAACATATAGACGAAAGGGCAGATATAGAAGAGTTATTTAAGTGATTCTATGAACAACTTTATCGAAATATTTACATTAAAATTAATAAATTCTGTATGTGTCGAGTATAGAAATGCTTTATTTATGTGTCAGATGAACCAAAAATGTTAACACCCTCTTTTTGAACTAATTTACTTATTTAAACTTTATCATAACTTTTTTTTTAATGTTAATGATTGCTTTGTAATTACGGTCAAAACTACATATGTTGGGTGGAAAAAGTTCAAAGATACAATAAAAATTCAATAACATGTACTCTCAATTTTACTGTTTACAAAAATAATGATAAAAAAATTCATCGTATTTATTTTGGTACGAATCTCTAAAAATAAAATTTATATCGAATATTTTCAATCAACTACATTTTATTTTTACATGCAGGAAAAAATTGACAAAAAATAAACATAAACGACTAATTTTCATGATTTATGAGTGATTGGGAACAGCTGTTATAAATTAGTTTTTTACATGTTGTAACATTTCAAAATCAAAGTTTTATTTTCTTTCATTTGATATATGAAAATATAATTAAAAATGACTTGATGCAAAAAATAAAACTTTTTTGGTATGCAGAGGACACAAAATATTTATGATTATTTTCAATTATTTTCAATTTTTATTTTGATTTAGATTTAATGACATTGAGCCGTTAAGCAATCAAAATTTTAATAAATGAGAATGACATGCTCTTGTGAGAGGAAAAAAATTAAATATTTAAATTAGAGAACATAATTTTAAACATCTGATAATATTTTTACTCATACATGAAATTTAGGTTCAGAAACTTGAAAGTGACACCCAGTTCCTCCAACGTATTAGATAAATTGTTTAAAAAAAACTCAATATATAAAATAAGAAACATTTTGGGGATCGGGAAAGTAAGAATCCGAAATAAATTTTAATTCTTTTTGCTGAAACATAACTAGAAAAGACCACTGGAAACATAGACATTTGTTCATTTCTAAGATCCCAGCATTTTATCTCTTATAATTACACAACTGTGAAAGAATCGATTAGTACATCAAATCCCCTCTCAAGAAAAGCATCTAATTGTAGACAGCAGATTTTCATTATTTTCAATTTACTGAAGCATTGTCGTAGGGAATGTTCAGTTTTTCCTCAAAGCTATTCATAAGGAGACGGTTCTGCCACATCATGTTTACACATATGTTATAATTGGTGAATTTCTGAACCCTTTTTTTATTCTTTCAATAATCAATAGAAACCCACTATAATTCCGAACGAAAGATAAAGAGGCAAACTGATAAAGGAATTAAATACAAAATTACTAATTACAGTTTACACAATTTACTTACTTTAAATATAACTGAATATCGACTGAGATTCGAATATGCCGTGATTTAGAAATTATATTATACGCTACTTTTAATTTATATTTTTATGGTAAAAAAATGTGAAATTCGTTAACAAAATTTTTTATATATGTAAAAAAGTAACCCTAGAGAAAAGAAAAAGGTATTTAACAAAAACTAATTTTTAATACTTAAGTAAAATTGAATTTTGTTTTTAATACCTTTTCTTAATTTTTTTTACTGTTTCGACAAACAAAAACTTTTTTCTAAACACTTTATATTCAAAATAATGTATTGGATAAAAACTTTTAAATTATTTCTTTGTTCGATCGTTAGGTAATATTCTTACGGGCATTGTCAATAATTTAATGGGAAATTTGTTTTCATTCTATCTATTTAAATATTTAATATTATTATTCTCTAAATACTTTATCCAAAATTTGTCTAAAAATAATTACAGAACAAACGCTATTTCATAAGGTTTAAAGGTTTCTTGCTTCGGGTAAATTACTTTTTAATTTCAACCTACATACTCTGTTTGGAAAAAAAGTCCCAAAATACGAACTTGTTTGCATGCAAGTTAGGAAGATGCGTTTTTTTTTTGCAATCGATGGGAAATGATAAGAAGACTGGTATAGGTAAACCAAGTTAAAAGATAAATTTTTAATTTTACTCCATCCGTTGAGAAAAGCTCCAAAAATTTTCTAACTTTATTTTCATTCAAGCTATGAAGATGATGATTGTCTTTGGAATCCATGTGAAATGATAAGCGTAATAAGCCCTTGTTATTGAAAAAAAAGGCTAAAAAAGCTTTATTTTCTATGAAAGCTAGCAAAATGCGAGTTTTTGTAATGTAAAAGAAATAGTAAGGGGAAATCAGTGTAAGAGAATGTTTTATAATCCTCCTGTGTGAGCTCAGAGTCGAGAGACCATCTTTATCAAAGTGTTGAGTTTCAATATTAAAATAAGTATCAACTGTCGTTCTAATTGATATTTTGCTGTTAGACAAAATTCTGCATAGGTACAAATTTAACAGCTTATTTTCCCTGTAGACGGATATGCACTTAAAGGAAAACGTATTTTCTATAGTCAATGGGATACCGTTTACTATTAGGAGTGATTAATAAGTTCTACATGTACATATACCAAATACATTTTTTGTATAAAATTCTGAAGACGTTCAACTAACTTATCAAAGTCACTTATTTTATTAGGATTCGTTCATATGTAAAGACCATGGAGAATGAATATTATTCAGGAGAGTTGACAAAAAAACACAGAAAATCCTTTTTATCACTAGATACCATTGTAGCTTAAACAGTACTACACGAAAATTTACTTATATACGATTTATTACACAAATAAAATAGAATAATTGAATTTAACAAATTAATAAACTTAATACTTGTAAATAATTGTAAATTCACACACATGCACATAATAATTAACAAAATAACAAATTAAATATTTGAATAACGTTCAATTAATACAGTACGGTTTAACAAAAGGAATAACGAAGATATTAATGAACAAAAAAGAAGGATTCTTATATTGTATATACGGAAGAATATAGAACTTGCCAGGGTACATCATTAACTCGACACATGTAGAATATGTCAGAGAATATTAGTTTTGTTCTTATGTTAAAGTTTGTAACGCTAGCAAATATTGAAGGCACTTACAAAATTTTGGTAAAGGTGTGCATAGAATCATTAATATCCATTTTCATTCGCCAGTCCATTATCAAAATAACTCAAAAATAAAATAAAATAGCTAGCTGAAATTTTGATGACGTATTCTAGACTTAAAAAGTTTTTTTCGTAAGTTGTTTAAATTGTCCATAATTTCATAATTAGAATACATATTATTATTATAATATGTATTTATATAAGTAAGAAGGATTGAGTGTATTTTATTCATGTTAATGATTACAAATATTTAAATCATTTATATTCAGCCATATGTCAAGTATCTTGGCAATTTTACTCTTGCTTCCAATAGTACCTACATTCATATGAATTCGGTGCTGTTCAGTTGCTAAATTTCTGCTCGTAGCAATTATTATTATGTTACCAAATGTTTTCAAGTACACAAATGTAAAATTACCCATGCTGTGAATAATCCTTTTCTATTCAATGGTCTTTGGTACCCACCTACAAATAGATAGATAGAAAGATAGATGGATGATATTCAATTATCGTTTTAGATAGATATCCAACAATTTTATTTGATACTATATCTATCCGTATGTTCATCACGTTCACATAGTTAAATGCTTTTCAAATCGAAAATTTATATATAAGAAATTATTTATGCAGGCACTTGTTTGTGCTATAACAAATACTATTAATAATTTCCTCATATATGCGGAAAATTCCGAAATACATTTTTGGGTTATGAAAAATTTATTAATACGGTCAACAAGGCAACAGTATCGAAAAGAATCAATATTCATTTCGATTGACAAAAATTAAAATTAAGTCACTTTGGCCTTAAAAATGTTCGCAGTGCTTTTCTAATTGTTATTTCTCAACAATTAGATCGTAATCGTTAACTTCCAAGTGATTAAGAATATTTAGTTTTTCAGTAACATTTACACCTTTTCTCATTTAAATGGTTATATTATATACAGACAAAAAATTAAACCTACAATATATTAGTTTTATTAAAAAATTGTTTTCCCATTTTTGTTAAATTTTCTAGTTTGTAGATTGTAATGGTTTTTCTCGTTAAAACGGCAGTGAAACTAAAATAATTATATTCAATAATAATTGAAGATTATTAAGAAAAATCACAATTATGATAAAACACAATTTGCATTTCTTTATTCAGAATCCTTGCGATATTCATTAGTTTCCTTTAAGCTACATGATATATTGTACGTATTACATGTTGTATTTTTTGTACTACAATATACTTATATGGAAAAGGACTTCTTATGACGTATTGTTATATTCCTATGAAAGAAACAACGTTAACAAGAATGTATTGTTAAGATGAAATACTTGTGTTAAGATGAAATACCAGATGTAACAGAAAATTTAATTTCAGGGATTTTAATTGTGCTGAAACCAATTCGTGATCAGCGGCCTTAAAAACAACGATTTTTGTGAAAGCTTACATAATTTTCCCAATTTGCATAGTGATGAGCAAAGCCAATATTTCGAATACTTCGAATCTTGGTCTTCGTGTCCGTCTTGTTTATATAGTCTTGGTCTTATCTTATTTAATTGCAAACATAATATGCTGCATTCCTGCAACACTGCAGAGTTGTAAATTTGTAATAAGTGGAAACCCTATTACTGTAACTTATTTAGTATTAAAAATCGAATAAATCAAACTAAAAATTTCAAATGCAAAAAATAACAACATTTTAAAGTTGCTACATACATTTTGACTCATGTATTTATCGGAAGCTGTTATTTTTAGCTTAGGCTTGCATTTTCTTGGTCTTGCATCATCGATATTGGTTTTGGATTTGGCCTTGCTTGTTCGGTCTTGGTTTTGATATTGCTGGTGTATACAAAATCTTGACCTTAATGCTTTCCAACACCAATATTGAAAGACCAAGATCAATTATGCTCATTATTAAGTGAGGCAGAACTTAGTGATGACGCATGCTCCTGAAGGTCTGAAGAACATATATTAACAAAAGTTTTTAAGATCGGAGCTGTTTTTCCGCCATATTTACTGTAATATTACACTATCGGTAATGTTTTCAGTTAAAATATAACAGCTTTTTAATCGTACATTCTGTATACAACACTGTACATCACGTGAGCTATTGCTGGATATATAACGATGTGATACATCAAAATAGTCTTTTATTCCAATAAAAAAGTTTTATTAATTAAATCATTGAAAATTTTATGGATGAGAAAATTTTACTTCTTTTCACAATTAGCAGTGATTTGATGAAATTTTTTATATTTTCATATATTTTTATTATACTTTACTGAAAGGTGCTTAGTTTTTATTATTTTCCATGGATTTTCGAATGCATTCAATAAATGAATACCTTCTGAATATAAAAAAAAAATATAATAAAATGAATAGTGGTGTATGATAGGATGATTTCAAAGTTTTTGTTGAAACTAAAAGAGAGGAGTAGGCATAAATGTAGTAATATACATTGTATTCTAGTTGATTTTTGCGCACTAATAGCTACAAAAATATTTATCCAAATGTTATGAAATTTCGTTTGCACATTCTTCACTTGAAAATTGAAGACGCATGAATACTCTTTTTCATACTTAAAAAAAGAATATAAAATAAGAATTGAATATACGTTTTATAACAATAATTCATGATACATTTTTTATTATTTAATGGAGATATTTGAATAGCAAACGAAACCGAATCTTGTTGATTAACAGGATTTTATTAATTACAAATTTCGATTAAATAATATTTCGACAATTATTCTAGTTAAAAACATAAATAAATGTTTTTTTTAACTAAATACGATTTTAAAATTCAAGCGAACTTTAAGAACTCGGAATCGGTATTTAATCGGTATTGACGCTGTAGCTGTTTCACAAATTGCGATTCAGCCTTTATCAAAATAAGATGCATTACGAATCACAAAATACTTAAATAGGAATACAAATTAGGAATATTTTAAATTCTTACCACATACGTTATTAATAGGAATCACTTTTGATAAAAAATACTTGAACTAACAAATTGATGTATTTACAAATTTCAAAAGATAATCACCTGTTACGAAGAAAAATCAACTATACATATTTTTAATAAACATAGAGCGCATATAAAAATGAGATTTTATCACAGTTTTATGATTAATTTTAAAATTTTATAAACAAAATGCACTCTATACGTTTATATATGTTCACTGTATACTATGTTCGTTCAGAATATTAATTTATATATTCATAAATCAATATTCGAATGCAAATCAATAGGACAATATAAAAGGAAATCATTAAATAATAGAAAAATTTTGTATTTGTTCATTAAATTTTAAAAAATTTTCATACTAAATAAAAAGTTTATTCAATTATTTTTCTAATTAAATAAAAATGTATTTTGATATAAATACTATTGAATTTTATCCATTATTGAAGTTGAAGAGACGATCTTGTTGTACTGACATTAAAAGTAAACTATTATGTAACTAGCAGACGTCACGCTGTTTCACCCGCGTATTTCCCATTTCCGTGGAAATACAGGAATAAAAAGTAGCCTTTGTCACCCGGGGATAGTGTAGCTTCCCAACGATAAAAGAACATTACAAATCGGTCCTGTAATTTTAAAGTTTATTACAAAAATACAAATGTTTTTCGTCTTTATAATATTGGTATAGATATAGAAGTATAAGTGTTCAAAAGTTATAAATCAGTTCATTGATTCAAAATTTAATTAGTTTAATAAATAATTTACTGTATTTTATTTATAAGCCTGGTCGCATATAATAAGATTATCTGATCAGAAAATCGAATGTAAGTCTGAGTATATATTTGAAATTAGACCACACGATTAAAAACTTCAATAACACATAATATCATCAATAACAAGGTAAAAAACTGCATAACACATCAGATTTTCTTATCTGAAAATCTTGTTGTTTGGGAATGCATACGATACTGTCTGAAGTAGCATCAGAATTTCTAAGAATTTCTTACGATATTGTCTGAAATATATATATATATTTTTTTTTAATTAACAATGTTTCAAGATACTTGTTTGTTTAAATAAGTTTTAAATTTATTCCTTTGAAACGTTTTTTTGTAGATTTTTTGTACGGAGAGTTTCCTCTTTTTAGCAAGGAAACGAATAACTATATCGGTGATCAAGCCATTAAACATCTAAAGCTAGGTTTAAATGTTCATGCCCATTCAATTCACAGTAGTTTACTTTTTCCTAGTATTGCACTAAAGTAAATCTTTGTGTATGAATTAACGAACAAAGAATGTGTTGTTTTGTTAGAATTAATATAAATTGCATAAATTACAAGAACCTGTGAACCATAATGATTTTGTGAAAAGTTTTACAATTTAGAAAAAAATAAAAGTAAATCAATAATGGCGAATTTCAATCGCAAGGAACAATTTGAAATCCATTTGTTTTTATGAAAATAGTAAAATTTTGTGATATTGCAAAAAATATTTTTCTTATTATTTTAAACTATAGCCAATACTTTTACGAAACTGTGTATGATAATGGTTTTTGAAGTAGAATCACATTGCGTGCAAAGCACCCTCAACATATTATCAAAAAATTATTTACGAAATATTAGACATACATGTTATTTATACATATTTGTATAAAAAAATAATAATACAAAAAAAATATATGTGAAAATGAAAAGGATCGTATAAATTCATGAAATATTGGAAAAATATCCATAACATATTTCTTTCTATATGATTACATACAGTTTAAATATTACACGTACAACAGGCGAATCATCATCATATACCTTTGGCGTGACAATGACGAATGGATTATTTTATCCTGAATAGATTCAACAATGGTTGAGATGGAAAAAAAAAATAAAGTGACTTTTCTGATACATTTCTCATTTTATACAAAGCACATACGCACATTGTATGTGCCGTTAACATATTTTAGGTAATTATAACCAAACTGTATAGGATATATGAGGGCATATTTAATTTAGTTTAAAGTTTGTAAAAAATATATTGAAAGCATATGATTGTGTTTACAGAATCATGTAATTGGTGCATTTACTGGTACCTGGCCGCATGTTCATTTATCTCGTATCAAAATAACTGAAAAACGAAAAGAAATAGCGAACAATCAAATTACGGTTGATTAGAAAACCAAAATGTTATATGTTCTGAAAAATTATAGTCCAGATTATGAAGTCCCTGTATGATGATTCTAAGCAGCGATGTCATTTCGTTTATATGTTTCTCTATTATAATCAACAGTTTTGAACATTCATGTTTTGTTTATCCTTAAAGATTTTTTAACCATAGTTAAAAGTATAAAAAGTATTTTAAATAATGAATATTTTTTTAACTTTTATGTCGTCAACGTTTTTCATTATATCACATATTTTGAAATCTGATTTTAATTCGAGGATTGTATCTATTGCCTACATAAGAAAAATTGTCAACATTAGAAAACACGAATGTACGAAAGAATGCGTGAGGCGTTTGGTATATAATATTGGTGTTTATTTTTTAGGCATAAGTAATTTTCAAAACTGGTAGATAGGGCATGGTATATGAATAAAGAAACTAAAATGGCACTGGCAATGAATGAAAATTTATTTCTATTTGATATAAATTACTTTGAATAACTTGGATAAAGTCCTTTTAAGATAAATAATATACATAAAGGTAGTTCTTTGCCGACACTCCAGCGTCAAATTTATTAAAGCTTAGTATCTACATTCTACGTATGTACACATTCAGTACCAAACAGATGACTATATTTTTATAGCCATCTGAACTGGGCGGGACTGCTTTAAAATATAAATTAATATCATTATTTATTCTTATTTGCCTCAGCTTTTCATTATTTAGAAATAGAGTATTGAGAATATGTTGTTATACTTAGAAAATGTTGATGTTGATTAGAAATATATGGCAAAACGACGTTTGCCGGGTCAGGTAGTATAATTATAAAATCATTTTAATTAAAAAATTTTAATCCAAATCAAATAGGAAACATCCCATATAATAAAGAATTACCTTTCTTTGATTATAGTAGGAAAGTGCACTTAAAAGGCTTATTGGTTTGCTTCTAAGTTTATTTATTTAATACCAACGTAATATTCTCTGTATGTGCAGTACACCTATATAATCATATAGAAGTGCTTTTATGTTAGTCTTAAGAACTATGTATTTTGATTAGGTATATGATGGTACGTACAAGTGTAGTTTGCTCTAACAAATATTTGTATTATTATTATTATTATTATTATTATTAAATTTTATTCAACGTATTTCAAACATTAAATAAGTATTTGCTGTATCATTTCATTATAAGTATTACTACCTTATTCAGACATAAACTCAAAACAGCATCTTCCTTTACAGCACAACGAGAGGAGTGGATTCAAAATTAAAATATCAATTTTTTCTACGATTATATTATTTCACATCAATTCCCAAATTTAAATAATTCTTATATATAGTAAGAATTCATGAATTTAGCAATTTTTCCATTGGTTGAAGAAAACTTTCCTAAAATATACGGTTCCTGGGTGTGATGATGACCCTCCAAATTTCATCACAGCAAACAACGCGTTTGAAAGTTACAGCGGAACATATGCAATAGATGGCTAGATATATAAATAGATAAAATGTACATAGATACAGGCAAACAAAATGCAAATCTCCGGTATCATAGTATTTGATGCTTTTTCCACACTAATTATCATATACAGTAAGTGATATTTATTTCCAGAAGTTATCATATTTTCAAATATTTTTATTTGAAACAAGTTAAGCTAACAACTAACAGTGAAAATTGTTTAAGAAGATGACATTTCTTTCAATAATAATATGTGAACTATTTTTTATTATTAATATTATTGAAATACTCTAAATGTATAGTCTAGGTTTTCAGTTTCCCACGCGTTCTATCAAAAAGGTTTTCTATTTATTGAACTATATCTACCCATAATTAGATTTGTAGCGAATTCGAAACATTTAAAATCTCTATTTTTATAAGTATGCACATATTGTTACCATCTACAATAAAATAGTGTACTCATTACAACACACAAAATAAATTGCTTTTTCATGTGCAAAAATATATTTATATCATTGCTGAAATATTTCCGGTATAAAAAAGGATGAAATATATAAAACCAACTGTTAAATAATGAATGGTGGTGTGATACTAGGGATAATGTTTCAACATGAAATCATAAGGCAGTCACTCGATATCATATTAGAAACGTTTTGGAAACGTTCACATTCTTACTCAGCATAATAATCACTTATTTCTAAGCGATAATAAGAGTAAAAGAGGCGATCTCTTTATATTATATAATTTGTAAATACATGTTTTAGAAACGTTTTTGTTCTTGCTCATCATAATAATCACTTATTTCTAAGCGATAATTATAGTAAAAGAGGCGATCTCTTTATATTACATCATTTGCAAATACACGTTTTAGAAATTAGCATAATAATCACTTATTTCTAAGCGACAAATACAATAAAAAAGGCGATCTGGTTATATTACATAATTTGTTTCGTGTTCTTACTTTACATTATAATCACTCATTTCTAAGCGATAATTATAGTGGAAGAGGCGATCTCTTACAGAGCCTTAGAAATTTCCTCTATTCATTATATAATGGATAGATTTACATGCGCATACAATTTGGACAACTTTTTCTGACTCTTTACCCGTTCAAAACATATGTCCAATTTTCATGAGCTTTCAAGAGCTGGTAGGCAATTTTGAATAGCTTTTTGACGTAAGCTGAAAATTTGTGTAAACTATCTTTAATAATAGCTAAAGCTTTGTTCATATTGATTCAGCCATAAGTAATTCAGTCAATTGGCAAGTTGTTTATTTACTTGACGTGTGTGAAGAGAAACATTTTAGTCAAGTGTTAATAGTGCACAATTAATATATGACAATAAACAAATGCAAAAATCTGCTTGACATTTAATTGTTGTTTTAGTCACAATCATATAAAAAAGTTTTGTGACATGTAATTTTTTTACATGACTGTGACTGTTTTCATATTTTTATTAAATTACTTGTTAATTGGCTAAATTACTTGATCAAAGTTCACAATGCTTTACTTTATTTTCTACCCTTTTGACGGTATGCAAATGATTTAATAATTATATAACTAAAAGAAGGAAACTAACACCAACGGCTTGATTTTATATCTAGGCATAGATAGTGTGTCTGGAAGATAGTTCACAAACATTTTCTCGATGTTTTTGATATTTTCTTACAAAACAGATTTTACCCAAGCAAAATATTTTTGTTTGTCCAAACTCCATGATTAAGTTCACACCCAAAAATTTCACAAGTGTGCAAATTAATGTTTACAAGCCAATTACTACAAATTTCATGATCGTGTTAAGCCACCTTAGGAAATAATGAGGAATCTCTAAGGGTCAAAGTTTAGTCACCGTCCAGTCACAGTCAGTGATAGCTAGCTTATCTACGTCCGTCGTGTGTCAGTTTAGTCACAATTCAGCATTCGTGCAATCCTTCAATGGTTTGTGTATTCCCACACTAACTCACTTCAAAAAATGCGATCAGTCATATTGCAAAATCGTTCCCGGCGAATTTAAAAATGACGGTACTGTGACTGTATCCACACATAGTCAATGATACTCAACTGCGGCGGCAAGCGTAGATACACTGCAATAAATTCCACTGAAGAATTTTATTTCTGATTGATACGGAATGACTGATATGTATGAATATGCCTTAATTCAAAATAATTTCGTTACATAAAATGTACAAGTCTGAGAAAATATTTTAAAACAACATTAAAAAATTATTTCAGTAAGTCCAATGATAGTCATTTTTACATCAGGTAAGCACAGAAATATGTGAAAAAATTACTATACATTTTCAGCGTTGACAACAATGGTAATAAAATTTTATTCCAAATTACTTTATAACAGTTCATAATCATTTTAAATAGTTTTTAAAACTCTTTGCTTTTTATATAAATATAGTTTGTTGCAAAATAAACAGACTGTACATTACACATGAATGTTGGCTTTTATTCACAATATCTGCCCTTTTCAAATACATTCTATATCTAACAACTTCATTCACTATTACTCCTATACACGAGTATCAGGATAATATCGAGAGTTTGATAACATTTCAATGAAGATGTTCATGAATTCAAAAAGAAATTAAGTACTTTAACAGAAAGTTGTAAAATGTTAGGGAAGGATTAAATTAAATTAATTCATGAAGATTATTGAAGTCATTCGTCAAATTTGAATGAAAATTTTCGTCAATCGATTTATTTTTTTAAACTTATAACATGAAAGTATCTTTAATTTGTATATTAATCACAAATTCAAATTAATTTACAAAAAGTTTTAGGTTATGATATTGTATAGAATTTTATAACGTATTTAAGGATTTTAGTGGAAATAATATAATTAAAACTTTAAATAAGTAAGTCTCAAATATGGTGGGACCACAAAAAAGCCTATTGCTGAAATAATTTTATATAGTTATCATTTTAAAGATCCTTTTTTGTACTTTAGAAAATACAGTCGCGAGTTATATCCGAACTAGTCTTATTCAACGATAAATGAATCAACGTCAACAGTTTTCCTCGAATTAACACTTTGAATTTGTCACATTCGGTCAAAAATTGAATTCGGACAATTTAATCTACAGAAATGATGAAGCAATAATTCATCTTTTGAATTATTCGTGAAATACAATTACAAAATTCTTAATCGACATAATGTAATGATTTTTCGATATCAAATGTTTTGCTAATAATTTTCTTCCTTAAGAAGGGGTGGGTTTAATTCATTAAAAAAAAAACTAAAACTAAAAAAATTACCCAAATCGATGCTGTTTTTGAGAAGTTAAACGTATATTTCATTGACGCTACTTGCATCTTTGTTTTTATAAAATTATTTAAGTTACCAACGGAAGATGTCTTTTCTATCTCATTATAACATACAAAACATACAATTTAATACCAAGCTGATACCCACTTGGACCATTTGGAAATTGTTTGTATAACATAAATGTATTATATGTATTTATGGTGAATACCGTTCACCATATTCTATATTCTTTGTTCCTCCTCATCTATCGTTTTACATTTAAATGCAATGAAAGCATAAAATATATTATAAAATCCTACAGACAACATACTACATGCACACACAGTCCTACAAAAACTATAGTATAGCTCACAAAATCAACTAACTTGTTTTATATCCTTCTGAAAAGTGGTATGTGTGTGTCTGTGTCCTCTGTCGACTCAAATGAAGTGGCTTAGTAAATATATGCATGCTCGACGTTATAACCAATTTAATAATAAACGCTTTTATTTCTCAGTTTATATAATATAACATGCATTTAACTTGCGATTACATGATACAGGATGAAACGTCAAGGATTATGTTGATTCATGCACAAAAATAATATCAAACTTGTTTTTGAAACTACATTGAAACTACTTAGAGCCATTCTACATAGTCGATAGTCAGTCGAATATATGTACACATGAGCATTACAAGCTATTTGTAACATTTATGCACATTTGTGTCAAAAATGGTTGTAATTTGCTTGGTAATAACTAACCGAGAAATGACTACCGACTATGTAGAATGACCTTAAGTAATCATTTAACAGTCGAAAGATCTAGAAAATGAATGTATTACTTCCGAGTTATATTTGCTGATATCCTAAGTATAATCTTTCTAATGTAAAATAAGTATTTTACTTCGATTTAAAAAATGTTTGTAAATTGTCAGTTTGGAAGTCTATTAACATCATTTAAAGAACCACGAACAGCTTCAAAACTACTAGACTGATATTTGTATTTTTGAGAATTAAATACAAAATTAAAATAGACTTTAAAGAAAGTAAACTCTACATCGGATTAACAGACATAAAACTAGCTGAAAGTTTAAGTTAAATATATGCAATCAGTTGAAAAGCAGGACCCAAATTGTAAACAATAAACCGAAAGAAAATTAATTGGTTTGCAATTCAATTTAAAATGGATATTATACTTAGACCGTCAGCTAAAAACCGCTGTAGAGTTTGTTTTATATAGTATTTTAATTTTGTTTTCTATTCTCAATCTTTTTAGTGGGTTACATTTAACTTTTCTTTTTCACAACCAAGTTTTTTACTTTTTTAATTATTTATTTTATTAGACTTGTATAACTTACTGCAAAGAGCGGAACCAAAGTGTCAAGAATAGAAGTTTTTCAATCAAAAAAGTACATCTTCTAAAAACATTTGAAACTCCTAAATTTTTATGCCTAAATTTTACTTGTTAGGCAGGCTGATCTTGAACAGGTATTTCGGATATGTTTGATCCCCAATTTAAATTAAATACATTTTAGTGCATTGAAAGTATTCGTCTACAAGGTACGAATGCGGCAATAAACTCAAGTCTTTGTTATTATTGCCATTAAGTTTGATAATTTCTCGGCATTTATATATAACCAACGTATGGATAAGTATATTATAAATCACACGTTAGTTAATAATTTTACTGCACTCCAAAGTAATATATAAATTTCAAATATATGAATTTAATATAATTAAAATAAACTCGTTATATTATAATTTATGACTAGTATAATGATTAATAATACTTCTATTGTATTATATGAAATGTAATATGACCCTTCTGCTGTATTTTTAGTATCATTACAAAAAAAATATATATATATAATTAGTCGTTTTCTCTACATAACGGGTACATCTTTGTGTGTCATACCGAGAACGGCATTATGTTTAATGTTCAAAAAGCATTCTTCAACATTCAGTTTCATTTTAAAGACAATAATTCCATTTACTTTATAATATTCTTTCTCCGCATTGGCTGACAGGCAATGCATTAATTTTCGCACATTGATTACGAATGATAAACAAGTCTTCAAATAAACAAGTCTTGTTTAACTATATATGATAAAAATAATTTATGTAAAAAATATATATTATTTAAAACTTACAACTAATTAAATTACAACCAAAAAATTTACAAAAAATTAAAAATAATCTTTGAATATTGTGATCAAATACCTTTCAAAGTTCACTAAATATTTTTCCTCAGGTTTTCTTCTAATATATATGGAATTATTATAAGTTACCCCAATTTTTTTGTAATAAGAATTTTTAATAAGGGTCTTTTTTTTTGTTCATGCATAGACTGTACCATTAAATAATGTAAATCTTTATTTTGCTTGGAGTATTTGTGCAACGTCCTTGGCGAAGTTAAATTAAAATAACTTATGAATAATTTTCTTCCAATACACCAACTAAAAAACGTTATGTTTCGTTTAATTAAAGGAAAATTTTAAATATGTTATATTATTCAGTATAATAATCATAATACTTTTAAAATTTATATTATGCTTTAATATTTTAATATTTTATATGAATTAAAAATGCTGACTGAAAATATGAATGTTGTAGAGATATCTTAATGCTCTAGAGAGTAGGTAAAAATAAATTGAAAAAATTATTCTAATAGCTTTATAATACATACAAAAGTACTTGTTGCTAATCTTATTTGACTAATGAAAATTATATGATATTTAAGGAAAATTTTAAACGTAATTTAAGTATAATTTTTTTTCTCCAACAAGGGTAAAAATGATAAAATAATTTGAAAAATATATTTCACTCGTAAACTAACAGACTTTATTGTTTAAATACCCGATAAATTAGTAAAGTATCAATGTATGCATTTGATTGACGTATAAAAATTTCTGCTCGCTATTTCTATTTGCTTTTGAGATATCTTGATGACGGACTAACGAAAATGGACTAATTAGGAGCTTTATTGGACTAATAACGCGCAGCTAGTGCTGTATAATATTTGTTAAAAACTTAACAAAAAATTAAGTATACCGTTATGCATATTAATATGCAAATTTTGTATTCCGTATTTTGTATTATAATAATTATTTTAATTTTGAAGCGTTTAATAAATTTTGTAATTATTTTAAAGATTACAAAATACAGGTGTGAAAAGTGGAAACAATCAACTTTAAAAAGTGTCAAGTAAGAAGTCTATCGATTTATTGTTTGAATAAATGGTTTTACTTATTTTTATAACAAGTCACGAAATTGATTTGCCTTTACAGCATAAAAATTTTGATTGTAAAATTTTCTTTCGTCATAAAAATTTGAATTTATTAATATTGACTGATTTTATAAAATCAAATATATACAAACATAAATTATAGGCGAAGAAAATTTATTAAAATATGTACCGGAAATAAATAAAAATTGAATGAAGTAATAAAATATCCCATTAATTTAGAATATATTTTAACTTCCGATAATATTATCAATTTTATAGAATGTTATACTCATTCCAGCAATATCATTTGCGCCATTTTCAGAGACGGCTATTTCAGTTTATTAAGGTGTATATGGAAGTGGTTCGATGATCATTCTCTCACTGGATTCACCCAGTACAAAAAACGACACATTGGTTGGAAAAAATCATGCGAATGGCTTAACGATACGGTTCTATATGCCCTACGGTTTTTTAAACAATTTACTGCTATATATGCATCGTTGGCCCTGATTCTGGAAGGGCAATGACAAATAGAAAATCGATCATTTTAAATCATATATGCATGCAACTGAAAGGAATAATTTTATGTTAAGAAAGAAAGACCAAATGTATACTGGGTAATGTTCATTTGTACATTGAATGCCAAACATGCCTATATCTTCTAAGTTGGTTAGACGGCCGATTTACAAGTATCAGTGAATGAAGGCAAGGAAAAATTAGACTGAAAACCGAACATCCCTCAGGCACCAAAAACATTCAGCTATGAGTATAAACACGAGGGCACTATACTCATACTTTGGAGAGAGTGAACAGAAACCAAGCGAGAGTAAACCACAAATATCAGAAATTTCAATTTGATTTTGGGACATGAAAAGTTAGTTATTAGAAAATCGATTGTATTATTTATTACTACATAGGATTTTTTAGTAGGCACTGTTTTTAGAATTATTGCCACCTCAAACCGGTTTTTTTTTTTATAATGTAGTTGAAATAAAAAGAGATATATTTTGATAGCGTATTCTTAACTTAAAAAGTGATTCAATATTTTCTAACGTGACAAACTTTATAGAATAAATTTAATAACTTGTGATATATTCTATAGATGTCGGGTGTAAAAATGAATGATTTCATAAAATTTTTTTTTTGACATAAAATAGTATAATTACCAATATTAAAATAGCTGTTGAAAACAGAAGTGCCAAAAAATAAAATACATATTTATTTTTATACGTAGTTGTGTAAAAATTTGTGTAATATTCTAAAGACAACAAGGAATTTATGAAAATAATATTTATTGTATTCAGTGTTTATAGTACAAGTGCTTGAAATGTGTATTTAGCTTAATCAAAAGAAAACAATTTTATTCTATTATTAATTAATATTAATACATTGATAGCAACCGTATGCCGGGTATTAAAACAATTGATACTGTAAGATTAACTTTATAGATAATATTTACGTGTTAAATTTTTAGATTTTATTCTCTTTTGAAAAATGCTAAGATGCTATTGTAAAAGATTGGAGGACAAATTGTTTTGTTAAGACATGAATTTGCATTTTAAATCATTATTTACAATTATAATTGCCACTGTTGTCAATTTCACTAATCATGTGGATAAAATATATCGATTAGTATTTTTTTTCCAATTGGATTGGAATTTATACATATTTGATATATAAAACTAAAAATACTTGCCTTGAAGCTTTTGCTTAGTTATTGGACCAGGAACTTGAAGTAATATTTCAAATTTCATAAGTTATATGAGCCACAAAGACTTAAGTATTCAATTATTATAAAATATCAGATTATTCATTGCAAATAGCACCAGGGCTAAATCAACATAAATTTTCGGTTATAAATACCAGGCTCGAACACTATCATGAATACGAGATATTGCAATGAATATTATATAATTTAAACATAAAATAATTGCAGCTTATAAATAGGGAGTTTTAAGTGTCACATTAAATTTTGACATACGACAAAATTAAATTTTAATAATAAAATCCTATAAATATCCTGAACCATCCCACGCTATTATTCTGTGACACATAAATGATTTCTATTTAAATATAATCATACATATGTATGTACTAGTTGAATTCGTGCGAATATTTTGTACATTTCCTCAACATTGGCCATAATATCTTACTCTGCACAGCTTCATCTCATTTTTACTTAAATAAAGCTCTAAGAAACGCATTAAGTTAGAATAACTGAAATAAATTATGCGTACTTTATTTTTATATCATTGTAAGAAAACAGTTCCAATTAATTGATTATAAATTCGATTTGCAAATATTCAAATTATGAACTCTATTTTGTATCAAAATATAAAATAGTGCCATTTATTTCATTATTATATTCCAAAAGTTTTAGTTATTTAGGTATAATTGATATAAATATTTATCTTAAGTATTTGTCAATCCATTTCGTTCGTTGGCAATACTTAATTTTTTTATGTCTGAATTTAATTTTGTCTAATATTCCAGCGTTGCCTTTTATGGGTTCCATGTTTAGAACCTTTTCTCAAAAAGAAAATTTATATTTATACAAGCCTGTTCCGTGATTTAAATTCGTTGAACCACCCAGTGCAGTGTATCACATGTACTTTCGTAACTTAAAGCAGATTAGGATGGAATCAATCTTCATGGATTAGGATTGACATATTCCAAAAATAAAGAATATTTAAATATGAAAACTCAAATAAAAATTTACAGTGAGTAAGAGTAATGATGCTTTAAGATAATATTACTTTAATACTCGATATATAATAGTTTTTCATTATCAAAATTTGGCGATGCTAAATTTTGATACAGATGTTCACCGGATCACATAATTAGTCTATTTCCGTTTTTCGTCCATCCGACCTTCTGTTTGTTATCAAGTTGTCTCAAAAACAAAAAGAAAGAGCGAGATGAAATCAAAGTGGCATATAATTGACCCAAAAATTTCTCGAATGATCAAAATCCATCAATAGAATCCAATGGATCCACGACCCAATGTTTGACTTAAAAGACATAGAAGAAATAAAGCAATTTTTGTTAGAATTATTTTTTCTTATATTGTTTATTTTTGACTCAATTTTATATCTTATTTAATTAATGGGCATATATAATTATAATACATATTAATAAACAAAACTATCATAACTGTAAGGAAACACATTTTGTGAAAGGACAATATTAAAAATAGCCAAAAATTGATATTCATCCATACATCGTGTATTTATACAATTAACATTGTTTGTAAAACATATATAATTGTGATTTGGAAATTCTTTTATAAACCTAATTTTTAGATAACAGTAATGGAAAAAAATAATCACCATCTATTATAATATTTCATCTTAGTGTAAACCTAGAAATATTATTAAGGGTAATTAAATCAATAATAAATATAATTTACGATATAAACATGAAACGCATATTTTATATTAAAATTTATGAACATAATTAAAACATTACTAATCTTTCAAACATTTCAATTGAATTTGGCATCGAATATATAATTATCAAAATTTATTAGCAATTAACATAATATAATCCGCTAATATCCTCGTAATCAACAAATCTTCAAAAGGGTATCTGTGACTTTATAAAAATTAAAAACTACTTTAATACCTATTAATTATTACCACGGAAAATACTTACACATAAAAATGATTAATCAATCATAAGTTTTAATCGCATACTGCAGCAGAAATTCTATATAGATTCATCGAAATATCTCAAAACTGTGAATAATAAGAATGGATTATTATATTAGTTAAAATGTTTATTTTTATCAGAATAAAATAACATAATTATAATATGAAAAGCTGATACCGAATATATTTTCATACCAGAAAATGTATCAGATTAGAGTTACTAAATTCACATTTTTTTCATATTTCTTCTTGTCTGCACAAGTTTTATAATGTTTTTTCTTAATTTAAAAACCTAACATCGAATCAGCCATCTTTATCGAATTACATAAATATTAATTATGAAATTATATTGCTAATTCAAATATACAAAAATTCCTTAAATAGCAAAATGAAAAACAAAATGACTGTATCAATGTATAAATGTTAATAAGTATGTTGCTTACAGATTCCATCGACCAAAGTCATTTTAATTTTTAAGTCAAACATGTTGTTCCACGCTCTTTTTTTATTTTTAATCCAAAGTAGCATATTTTTATTTTATTTGTACACTTGTCTGATTCAATAATTTCATAAATATTCGTACTAATTTATGAAATTTTACAAAATACGAAAATAAACAATTATATTAATATTATGACATTGAATTTTTTCTATTCATAATATTCCAATTTTTTTAATCATAAAGCAATTTTTCCGATTATATCCATTATTTGTACCTGCACGACAAACAAAATTTTCTTCTTTCCAAAAAACAATAACCTCCCATTCATCGCGTCATTCATGTAGCGTATCTAAAAGTCGTGCAATTAGTCAAAAAATTCAAATTTGTAAGAGTTTTCATTGGCATACGCATTAATAAGCGTCGAGTTTCAATTCGCATGCTCAATTCATTTATGGTGCATAATTTTTAAAAGTACCCGCAGTGCTGTGGGTGGCGTTCGACTGGCAATCGTGTTGTATTATTATCGTAAATTGCGCGGCGCAATTCAAAGTCCATGCATCGTATAATAATTAAACGGTTATTTATAAGTTTGTTCGTTAATACGCGTATACTTTAAAATTTGAATTTCGATTACCAAAACATACCTGTACTCTACATAACGTTACGATTACGTTAGCGTAATTAGTAAGTATTATTTTACATCAAATCGAATAAGTTATAACGTGAAAAATATCCCGAAAATCTAAGATTAAAGCAGCAATTGTCTCTAATTTCCCTCTTCTCTTGGTGAAACCTTTCATAGTCTCTTTCACAGGCTCCTCCAAACCCAACAATCATAAGCTAACTAAAAATTTTTTAGAAAAACTTGATTTTAGACTATCGGCAATGAACCGTCATACATCAATTAAAATTTTTCCTTTCTACTACTACTAACTACAGCTATAAATTTCAGAACGAGATGAGAAAAATAATTAAGTTATACTAATAGAAAGTTATTTCATTTGAATTAAAGAAACTCTTTTACAGATCACAGCAAATTATTATCCAACTTCTTCAGTAGATACTTACATTTATTTGAAAAAAGCCGGGTTTTTTAATTATTAACTTGCTATTCTTTTAAATGAAAATATGAAATAACATTCAGTAATACTAAGAAGATATATGAAATGTGTGTTCTATTAATAAAATATATATTAAATTTTCATTTTTTTTATAAAAATATAATTTATTTTTTTTTATTATAATAAAAAATGGAAAAAGTCGTGTAATCCATTTTTTCTACGTAATACAGAGCGCAAATTACAACCAAGAACCGAAATAACTGATTATCGGTTCTTATATCCAACATCTTATATAAATCTAATATATAACAGTGTATTAAATTTTGTCAAAAATTTTTAAAAATATTGTTTTTATTTACCAAAATGTGTATGCGTTAGTGTGTGTGTATGTGTGTGTAATGGGTGTGTGAGGTTGTGTTTATGGGTGTGTTCGTGTGTATGTGTGTGGAATTGGAAGTTTTACATATAGATTATTTCGAATATACAAATAATCGTGACGTGAGAACAACTTATTTAAGCTTTTAGCAAAATCGTTTTTGAACATTATTAAAAACCTGATTAAGGAAAGAAACTAATTGATTATCTTTTTTAACTCAATATTCTTTCCTCTTGGAAGCTAGTAGCTTCTCATCCACGAAAATCACTTGTTTCATTTATTAAGCAACATTCTACTAATTGTATTGAAATTCTGAAAAAAAAAAACAATGAAAACATTTAAAAAATACTTATACAATATCTTCAGACAGTGCTTAAAATTTCAATCTAACTGAAATATACTGTATATTTTTTGTGGAAACTGTAATTTAGAAATATCGCATAAAATACCAAATGTGTTTCCATATTAAGATGAACTAGGAAAATTTTAATTTTTTTATCACGCTTCACTTTCTCGGTATGGTAAAAACAAAATAATCAAGAGTTTTTCTATTCAAGATGCAGTTTTCTGAGTAACGTAAGTTTATAAAACTACAAGTTAATTACAGCATCTATTCAAAATAATTACCGTCCTTAAGATCAAGTCGTCAATGAATGTTGTTTGTCGGTCAATGAGAGTAACATATATTGGAGAAAACGTAGCTAAATCTAGTATGTCATTCAACATTTTTGATGATAGTATTTGTTAATACTAGTACCACGTAGTCGTACATAAAGAACCAACTGTATTTGCATGACGTCATAAAACAGGGTGTGTATAATGGAATGAATATTTTTGGATTAGGAGAATGTTTAAGTTCCTTCTCTACTCTTAATTTTTAATTAATTTAGAATTAATCTATCGGTTTAAAAAGTAGAAATAAGCGACCTGGATCTTACCTATAATGGAAAAAGTTGCATATTTATTAAAAATAAAAGGTAAATGCATGACACATATTGACACATATATTGACATTTTGAAGCGATTTTCAATCGAAACTCATAGAAGTAATTAATTTGTTTCGTTTATAGATTTGGACAGCCTCGTATAAATAAACAATACTATGACTACTCTAGTAGATATTACTAGTATTATATGTATAATTTCAGTAGAATATAAACAAAATGATACACCTGTACCAACCAGTATATCATTCGAACTTGAACTTTTGCAAGAATACTAAACTAGATAGATACATTTAATACTTAATTCTATGTAGACCAGGATCTGAATGGACTTGAGTGTGCAAAAATGGAGCAGTTTATTCTATCAAAGATATTTTGCTAAGAATAGCTTAATTATTAAATATCATAATTTTTCCTGATCAATTTTTAGTCGAATCTTTTTTAGCGATCCCAACAAACTTTTTAGGCGGGCTATAAAGAGTTATAACTCTTTGCAAATTACCAATATAATCCGGATAAACCACATTTAAAATGTTTTGTTTTTCTTCGAACGTAAATAGCTAAAAGGGCAAAAACAAAGTTTTTTCAAAAAAATTAAAAACTGTTTATTTTTGCCCAATTTGTATAAATCAATCTTTTAAATCACTCCAAAATTTATATCCCGCCTAAAAAGAAGAGTGAGATCCTAAATAAAGGTTGGACAAAAAATTCATCCCGTACCATGCGGATCCTTATTATTTTAGCTACTTTTAACGGAATTTTAATAACAGAACTCTAGTTTTCCACACTCAAGTCCACTCAAACCCTGACATGTATATTTACTATACTATTTTGTAAATGTAACATTTGTGTACAAGTTTCTAACAGCTTTGAAAGTAACTTTAGATATGCATATAATAAATGGATAGGATCAAATATAATTTATACTTCCAACAAGAAATATTTCTTTCAAATGGATTTAAATGTTTAATGCTTTAAATGATGTTAATAATATAGTATAAAATATTTAAAGTAGTTTATATTTGCTTTGAGTTGTCCGAAACCGCTCGAAGATGTTTTTAATTTATATGAAATTTAACTAAACTTTTCATTTAAAAATTTTAAAAAATACTCTACATAATAGTAAACAAATTATTGGTTCTTAGATGATTTGTGTGCAAAATAAATCAGAACATTGGATTTCTGAATCAATATATAATTCATAAATCATTCATTGTGAATATTTCGATAAATATTTATAGTTCATTTATAATAAGTAATATCTCCACAATTTAGTTTGATGACGTAAAGTGTGAAATACCAAATATACATACAAATTATAAGGAAAGGTTTTTAACTAAAATTATAGACATTTGGAAATGTCTAAATAAAAATCAACATTATCATAGAGTGTTTAATTGCATTTCCTTCGTATTGTTAAAATTTTCCTATACTACAATAATACGTTATCATCGATGTATGATGATATTTCTATAGATATGAAGTTTTATCAAAATTGTTTCCTTCTCTAAAGTTTCGTATGATATTCTCACCTAGATTTGTGTAAACTTTTTTTGACATCCAAAAAAAAGTGTATAATATACATATAATCAAAACGCGTATGTATAAAAAAAAAACCATAATATCTTTTATTTTATTCAGAATACCAAATAAATACCATAAAAGTTTTCATTTTTGACATTTCAATTTTCTCTACTCTTTGATATTTTAAATCATGAATTTATTACGTAACATATTGTGTGGTCTATATGTTTTAATACAACTATTCATTGATGGATGTAGTGTACTTCAATTTACTTCCTAAAATTTACATACCGCTCTATTTTATAATTCCATTGAAATTAAAATAGTTTTATTAAAAATGTTATACAACACGGATTAATGATTCGCCAACAAAAAATTATTTATTCTACTGAATTTTATAGCATAACTATTTGTGTATTAATGGAACTAAGCGTTAATTTGTGGAAAGTCTTATTAATAAATAAAAAACTGAATATTTTGCTCATTTCTACTTTTTATTTATATTTACACAAACTATTGCAACGATATTGTTTCGGATAATATAACCATTTTCATTTTTTTTTAAATGGCTATGTAAACCGAAACTTCATCATAACCAAGATATTCCAAATTTTATGTAAGCTTTATTTCGATCTATTCATATTAATCGTCCTTTTTCAGCCCGGAGGGTAACAATTAATTAAATTTAAAATAAATCATTCAAAGTTTTAGCAATCAATTTTTGCGGGTAACAGTTTTATATAGAATCTATTTTAATCGTGACGTAATAAAGACACCCGACTAATAAAAACTGATTATTACTATATATATAATATTATAAAAATTGACAGAAAGATCCATTATCTTGTTTCACCCTGTTATAAAAAGAAAATGGGAATTATTTTATAAAGCCATCAAGTTTTGTTTTTGTGTTAAAATTATTTCATGATACTTCGTCTTGTAGGGATTTTCTCTATAACCTATTGAATCGAAATTCTTACAAAAAGAAATTTATATCAGAAATAATATAAAATACTAAGAAATATCACATGTACGTATAAATTGTTTTCAAAAAGAGTTACGAATTATGTAAATTT
This sequence comes from Chrysopa pallens, assembly GCA_020423425.1. Classification (NCBI taxonomy): domain Eukaryota; kingdom Metazoa; phylum Arthropoda; class Insecta; order Neuroptera; family Chrysopidae; genus Chrysopa; species Chrysopa pallens. Next base: position 44,454,538 of record CM035593.1, on the reverse strand, counting down.
TGAACCAGTTATAATCTAACATAATCAAGAGGATTCAAAAACGAAAAGAAAAACTGAAAATTCGATGGCTTTCTTCAGACCTAAAAAGTGACTGAAACCATAAGAGATAGAAGTGAAGTTCAAAAAAAAATATTTGTTTTTAAAACCAATTGTTCTTGAATAATTTTTTAGACTCGCTTTAATTCTGTTTATTATATTAGGATCTTTTTATAGTTTCCCCTATACCAGTGTCTGCCTGCCTGCCTGTAATCAAATCTTACAAGTAAAAATTGTGCCATTTTTAGCGTTTGATTTAGCCAAAATGCTGCATCCATAGGTAAATCGGGTGCAATGCAATATTATACCATTATTCAATAGAAAAATAATATGGAAGCGTTGTAAAACTTATTCTTTTTTATTGCATTCTGGTGGAAGCACATTTTTATTAAATAATTCTTATATCATAAAATCTTGTATTTAAAAAAATACTTTTTACTTTATACCACCCAAAAGTGATATAAGTGTATTTAGTGAAATGATATAATTAAACGAACAAACTCCGATATTTATAATAGATATTCTCTCAGTTTAGCTTTCATCAAAACTGTAAGCTTCATCGATTGAATACGAGGCATGTACTATTTTCAAGCCCCAAAGCTTTAAGTCTTTCGAAATTAACAGCATATTAAGAAATGTTTTAATAATCAATTAAACGATCATACAAAATCGAATGATTAGTACATATTGCACAAATGTAATAAACTGTAAAGTTGTTTTATTGAATGAGTAAAATCCATATAAGAACAATTTTCATTTCGTTATTGCACATTTAAACTAATTATTACTATAATAAAAATAAAACTGATAGCAATAATGAGACACTCTACCGAAAACATAATACTAATCTAAACACACAATTTTCTTGATCATTAAACATACTTTTGTTTTGTTCCACGTATATTTTTACTTGCTAGAAAAGCTCTGAAAAGGTAAGTATATTGAAATTGTATCAACGAAATTTAATTTTTTTGAATGATGGTTTTTTTCATATGCCCGTAAATGGCTCTAAAATCGTTAAATATTTATTGTATACACATCACATGTATACAGAAGGATTGTAAAAGCTTAGGCTATAAGGATGTATTTTTTTTTGGAATTTCAGTCTTTATGAGGCTGAAAAATGAACTTACATACCGACGCATGCAAACCTTTTTTTCAAAAATATCAGAAACATACTTTTCACACGCCAATATATGAAGAAAGATTTGACAGGCGAGAAGTTTTGATTCCAAAAATTAACAATGAAACAACAAAAGACAGCTTAAATCAGAAAAGAAAAAATATTGAAACTCAATCAAACATGAACTCATGAATTCCTATACTTAAATGAACTAAACAGTACAAAATAATTAATATTAGTCTCAAAAAAAATTTAAAACCGCCTACAGACTTTAAGGCGTTTAAGGAACGTATTTAGTTTTTCTATCGCAAAATTTTGTATCTTGAAATAAATGGAATTATCGTGGCTGAGCAAATCTGTGCCAATATATTTAAAAAGATATGTATATATTATATCCAAAAACATTATAAAACAATATCAATAGAACCGAATCATTGTTTAGTATTGCGTACAAACAAGGATCTAAACGAGCAATAATTCTAGATTTTTAGTTAAAATTGCATTTAATCGAAATATAAAATTAAAAACGCTACTGATTAACCAAAATATGAGCTAAAAAAATATGTAAGTTCACTTAAAGCATAAAATATGAAATCCGTCAAATGTTCCATCCAATGTCATCAAATCTTCCTTACCTACTCGAAGGATGGATGTCACCAATTTAGGTGAATGAAAATTGTAACTAAATAAGCTACGAATAGAAGTAGCAAATTGTATACAAAATATAAACAGAATTACCGAATTTTATAAAGCTCGTTGAATGTCATGTTTCGTTCGAGGAAAATTTAAGTAATCACAATTAGCATTGACCGGCATAAAAACGAACAATAATTCGGAGAAACTTTTATATACTAGGTATAAAATGTTTATAACTACAGTAATTCAGTAAATTAGTACTTATATGCTTACACCAAAATCAAGTCAAACATTATATTTCTTTGAAATAATAAAAATCAAAAGAATAATATAATAATGATAGAATTATTGTCTTTGTGTTGGGCTATTCCAACTGGTTCCCAACCGGGTCCCGAATCCCAATTGATCTCAATTTAACCCAAAAATTGGTCAATTTTGATAGAATACAGAAATAAAATCAATTATATTTGTATACAAAATCTGATTCAAAAATACAATTCTTTTACCTACTTTTTTTAAAATAAGCTGATGAATGCTTATTATAGTTATTATAACGCGAACACGTCAGGAAAATATGATCGTCCAACGTGCTCTTTTTTCGTAGGATTTACATTAATACAATCCTGAAATAGTAAGAAACTTCGAAGTACACTCATAAAAAACTAAAATAGTGACATAAAACATCGTCATATTATCAACTTTCTCACTTATTGTATAATATATTGTATTATATATAAAATATATACAAAACTTTTCAATAGACTTTAAGTTCACTTAGCATGTTTGGGGATTTAGATAATGACACTTTTATAAAGATAAATACGTTTCTAATCTGTTTATATTTTAACATTCATTTAATGTGACAAATTTCTTCAGGTAGATATACTTTATTTTATTATTATTATTTTCACGTTTTCTTCTTGAATCTTTTAATAAAACTGTTTTTTATTATCGAATAAATATTATACACAAATATGTGACATGTTTTTGCAAAACAATTGAGCTACATTCTAAATGTTACATAATGATACAATATATTAAGAATGCAGAAAACTTTTCAATTGAAAGATTTATAAAAAAACTTATTCAAAAGTGGTTATCATACCTTGTACAATTTAAAATATACTTGTGAACCTGTATGCTGCTCCGCAGCATTAATTGTTGGTAATAATTTAGTAGCTTAAATGTGAATCGTAAATTCTAAACAACTGTGACATTTTCCTAACAGACTTGATACCATTAATCATTCAAACCACACAAAATAATGCTGATTAGAACATATTGTACTCTCAAAAATCTCCAACTTATCCAATTCGAATGATTAATAGCTCAAATGATATGTATTGAGTATACTGAGCATTATACGTAAAGTTTTCTATAAGGGAACATTAAGTTGTTGGAGATTGTAGATACAAAATATGGAGAATTGGGATTAACGTGACAAAAATACTTAAATTCCACAGTTTTTTTTTACATTTTGTTGTTTTGCGTTAAAGTTGCCATTTCTCAGGGTGTAAGTTTTCGATTCATGCAAATGTTTTAAATTTAAGTCAATAAAACTTATCATAGGGAGGGAGCTTAATAGAATTCTTAATAACCGAATACGTATTTTCAAGTATAAGTTCGATAAAATCAGTCTTTTTTTTGAATACTTTTATCTCGATAAAACTAGAGTTCGATTGAATAAAAATGTCTTATTTGTGAGTAACTTTATCTGAAGGACAAATGTTCACATGACATAATATACCTAGACCTAGAGCAGAGTAAACAATGAATTTTGATACTTCTGTATGCTGGAGAATGAATATCCTATACTACTACTACACTATTTTAATTATCAATGAAAGCTATTTCCAATTAACTCTGAAATAAAACATGGAATATTATTAGGAACATATGTAACGTAATTAATTTTAAAATTCTAAAAAAGTAGAAAAATTGATTTGTCCGCTTCTTGCCCCTCCCTCGAGTAAGATGGCGTACCCTAAGGGATAAGATGTGGGAAATCAAAAATCAATGTATTTTTCTTATTTATCAACAATTTTTTAGAAAATCAATTTGCGTCATTCAGCACATGTAGTTCAGTCGTCATTTAACTCCAAATAACAATTACAATACAAACACGGTGCACTACCTACCTACTCCTAGTCCTTACTCTATATTCTGCCCATCATCATGAATAAATCGGAAGTATTTTAACATATAAAGATTATCAGTAATGATGTCAGTGGCCTCTGTTATAGACGTGTATGTCTGAGAATTAAACCCTATTAAAATTATTCTAATTATAATTATAAGGAACATATTCTATTATTATTTTAATAAGGGCAATACGAGGTATGGGGGTACCCCATCTTAAACATTCATGGCTAAGTTCATTTAAAAATTAATTTCTAAAAACATTTTTCTCATACTTAATCAATTGCTTATATGAAATACGATTGTTGACGCATGTATATAACCTTATTTGTATTTTTAAATGTTATTACATGCAGAACAGTCACGTTTCAAATAAAATGAAAAAAACTCTAAGCAAATTACCAAAAACCAATTATACAATTTTACACAGAAATCAAGTGGTGTTTTCCCCCTGTGACTCTGCCGACTATGACTGTTACCAATTCTGTGTGTCACATGTAAAAACAATTAAGACTGGTCAATTGGTTTAAGGTATATGATAGGAAGTCTGTCTTGCCCGCTACCCCATCTTGCACCCCTGCTCCCTGCAAGGCTGGAGCCTCAAAAGATACAAACTTTAAGAGTTTCTTCTTACATCTGATAAAAAAAGTATTCTAATTCAATATTGAAAGGAAGATAAAAGACAAAAATTACAAACTGTCGGAGTGAATTTAGAATAGCGTGGGTTGCAACAAAGCAAAAATGATCCTCTGGGGCTCCTCTTTCAGATCGAAATATGATTCCTATATAACAATAGAGGTAACGAAAACTTGATAGATTTTAATACTATTCAAAATTGATATTTAATAAATCTTGTCTTCTAGATAACCTTTTATTCTTAGAAAGAAAACGATTTACTTTGTGTTGTCAATGACTACATAGGAATATTTTATTTTTTCCAAATAGAACAAACATTAAGTTGAATTTATTACGATGTTCATTCTTGTAAATAGTTTCAAAAATTGTATTATAAAAACCCTTATAGAACGACACCTCTATGTGTTTATATTAAATTTATTTAATAAAAGATAAAATAATGTATACGTGAGAATCGTGTAGTAAAGTATATATAATCTGTGTAAGTTGATGCCAACATCATACAATGAAATTCGTCTTTTTGTCAAATACTAAAGCCTAAAGTATAGCATTTATGGTAAATATGTTAGTTCCAAGTAATATCCAAGTTCCACCTACTCATTCAAATACATTTTAAATAGCAACATGACTTCTAGAAGAATATTAGTATTTATCATTTGACGTTAGTAAGAATTATCAACCAGAATATGCCTTTAAAAGTTCCATAAGTTGTCGAATACGTCACTTAATGAGCACCGTATGACGTACTGCATCCATACAATAAGAATTCGTTTGTCTTCATAAATAAGAATAATATAATATATGCATACATACTAAAAACGTTCCCAAGAAAACCATTCTTCTTTGATTCTGTTAGAAAATTTAAATACACATACTTAAAATTGTCCTCTAAGTGTAGAAATTTTTCCTTAAACATTGCATTTAGAAAAATTACACAGATTTAATTTCACAAGTTAAAGGTAACGCACTGGCAAGAAAATGATTATCAATCCGAAAACAAGACTCAATGAAATTACAATCGTATATATGCGATTAGAAAAGTAATGGAAGGAGCTCAAAGAATCTGTTTCAAACTTTTTCAATTTTGCTTATCTTAATTTACATTTAGATGGTCTCTTAAGTTGTTGACCACAAATTTCCCCTATCAATGATAAAGTTTTTCTATCGGTGAAATAATTTTTAGCATCGGTTAAGTTTGTGTTTGTGAATAATAAGCTTAGGAGATATATAAACTTTCGAGTACTCAATAGATCAGAAGTAGTTTGTGAGCCACAAATATGACCAACTATTCTTTTATAATTGCGTAGATTTTAAATATTAAAAAAAATCAAAAATATTTGGAAGTTGCAAATCAATTTTAAAATTATATTAATCGGGATTACTAAATTAACCATCAAATTTTTCCTAGCTGTGACAAAATAATTAGGTACACACGAAATCAAAGGTGTTTAACATGTTTAACATATAACAGATACAAACATGAGGAGCATTACGTACTGGGAAATTCAATAAAAGCGTGTTAAAATTATTTATGCACATATCTTTTAGACACTCCAATGATTGACGGATTTTAATTTTATCTAAACCTTAGAACTAATGTTTACAAGAAATACATTAATATTAAAGCAATATTATAAGAAGAAGGTTGTAATATGGAAAAGGTAGGATAATAACAAAAGGTATTATATAACTACATGTGTTTTTATATTATGTATTAAAAATACTATGTATTATAACTGAAGAGAAAATTGTTGTTTTTTTCATTTTTTTATTTAATACTATTTTATATTTTTTCGTTTACAATTTTTTATAAAAGTACCTACAGTCTGTCTAGTAAAATTGATAAATTTGAAAAAATTAACTGCATGTGGACACTTTATAATAGTGTACATCATATTTTACATCAATTTCCGAATAATATTTGCTTTTTGAACCAAATTTTCTAAAACCATTGTCTCTACACTCTACCTAATTAGAATTGAAGTAATATACAAGATCGAAAATTTTTTCTAAAACTTCATTATCATTATATTAAAAAAATTTTTTGGTGTATTGCATTGACAATATAGGTTAGGAAATTGGATGAATTTTACAGAAAATTTTATATTGCTTGATCAGAAAATTTATATGATATCAAATAACTGCGGAGAGAAGTAAAAATATTCCACTTCTTTAAGCCATTCTCAGACCTTTTAGTTTTATCTCATGCGTAAAGTGTCTTTATTAAACCATCATCGAATCATTCTAAATTTAAAATATTTAATAACAATCAACCTTATTAATATTTTTTTTTTTAAATCAAACAAACAAATGAAAGGCTTTCTCTACATTGCAAGCAACCATTGAATATCTAGTAATTCTACTTTAAATATATTTAGAAAAATTATACACGAAAACAAAGATTTTATTAACATGTTTCACTCTTAAAAATGTAACAATTAATAAACTAGTGTTTTGCCAAGTGAGCGTATTAAGTACCTATTATTTAAATTTTATACAATTATTTTTTCACAATTATTTGTATACTGAATACTACAATTCCCCTAGTATTTTTTGCAGTTCAGAAGTTAAAGCAGTAATAAAGATTGAAGTATATTTTAGCAACACTGTAAAATCAATTATTAAAATACTTTTTACAGAAGATAACATAGATTGTAATAACAGATCGTAAGCTTTAAACCAGGCTCAACTGAGTTTTAGTAGGCATAAGCATAATCAAATTGTAAGTACATTTGTTATTGTTTGTACATTAAAATAACAATTTGTAACAATAAAAGTTAATATTAATTTTAAAGAAGATTTAAAATAAGAATAACATACAAAACCACAAATTGAAAACTCTTTTTAAAAAATAACTCTACGTGTAAAAGCTGCGTAAGCTACGCAGCTGACAAACCTACTGTTACAAAGTCTAGAGAAAACATTTTCTTGGAGCGTTTGTTATTATTAGGAACGGCAGAACAATTTGTTCATTGACACTCTTGATTATCAAGTTGGTCATGATTCAACTTCAAAACTACAAAATATCAATTAGATCAAACTTAGTCAATAACAGTTATAGTCTAAGAAGGGGAGTTCGGCTACAAAGATTTCTGTTCCCCTGTAAAGTCTGTTTGACTATGACTATTAATAAAGCTCAGAGGCAAATGCTGCAAATGTTTACACACAATTTTGCTGCCCGTTAAAGTTTGCACTGGTGGACAATCAAGAGTTATGTAAATACTCTTCAATTGTTGTACATATTTTGTAACTACAATGAATAGTTAAATGGTAAATACTTATGGTTCACTATGTGACGTGGTTCACTGTTGGTAAGTTTATCCTATATTTTTTTTAGTTGTAAGTGGTAAATGAAATCTAATAATATATATTTATTTGCACATTTGAAAATAATATTAAGGCTAAGTTTACTGTGACCAAAGTATTATAATTATATTAAAATCTGAAATATTTAATTGAGTTTGGTATCCCAATATGCATTGGCTATAAAGTCAACGTACGCATCGTTCCACTATACTACAACTATTGTAAAAGTCTCCACAATGAAGACTAGAAAATAATGGAAATTTCTACCCAGTTCTTGATGTTAAAAAGTTTACTCATTTGAATATGCGATTCTAGAATAACAATACAATGTAGAGCAGCGCTTAAATCATCGTTTTTTCAAATGAGTGAAGCTAAATTTATCTGAAAAAAAGTATTTTTTAAGTATTAAAAGTATTATCATGCTGTTTTGCCCCTATTGACGTGGTATTGGCGGGTTTTATAACATACATACAGTCTGTGTATGGAGGTACAAGAAAACAAGAAGTATATTCAAAAATGTGATAATGTGTAAAATGTATAAATTTGATTGAGGATTTGTTTCTTGTTTTTTTATTAACATTTTTGTTTTTTGTTTTTTATTTTTGTTTTGTCAGAAGAGGCATCAGACGAAGGATGTGTTTTAAATTCTTTTAATTATTTTACATATGATACTTTCTCGTATTCTCACAAAATAAAATACACTTTAAAAAATCTGAATACAACATTAAAAATAGAAAATTAAGGATACTATTTGAGAAACTAAACATATTCGTTTCTCAAAAGTTTATCAAAAGGCAGGGTAAAATGTTTGCTGGTTTACCTTACCTTTTCTTCTCGATATAGTCTCCACTTTGACATTTAAAATAATAAGGTATAAATACTTTAGTTGGCAATCCTAATCAAGTTATTAAGTAAACTAATATTTTTAAAATTCAAGCTTTTATTGCTTTAATACTATTTTACCTCTTAAGTATCTTTTACCTCTTAAATTTCAATACATTCAAAATATGGTGGAGAAGCAATCAAATAAATAAAAACGCTAGCATATTATTTTTGTATCACAATATTTCATAATATTCTATTATAATCATTCAATTAATTACAGACACCGAGGCGGGTACAAATCAATGAAAGCTGCTTAAAATGTTTTTAATGCCATTTATGGTCTTAATAGGGAACTGAAAGTAACATAATATTAACTAAAGCGATGTAACATAAAATGTTTGATTAACTCAAAAAATTTTAGCTAGAGGTTTGGTATTCCATATCGAAGATTTTGTTAACTTAGAAAAGTTTCCTTTTTAAATTTAATTTTTATTTTATTCTAATATAATAAATATTTTTAACAGAGTAACAAGAATATGCAGAATGTTGTTTACAGCTCACATCAAATTTCATTTAATTAAACGTTAAACAAACAGTTTATTCTCTTTTTTTCTTTTTTTTTTCTTTTCTTTTTGAAAAAGCCCAGACAACTAATTGTTTATTTTAATTTGCATTTTTTCTGATGAGAGCTTAAAGTATTTATAAGTTTTATTGTCAACGAAATAATAATTCTTTTTGTCTTTGTATACATATAATATACAGTCTTTGTATACATATAATATAAATTTGTGGATTTTTAGTTTTTCATTTGGTAGTAAATTTTATTTTCATTTAGGATAGAATGTATAAAATATCAAAATACATTTTAAAGTACGAACAATTCATTTTTTAGGAGTTTTTGAATCTTCTAGAATTAGTTTCCAAAAATTAATTCACAGATCTTCAGATGGGGTTGTTTGAAATTAAATTTTTAAAAAAATCAACTTGAAGTTACATAATAATTAATAATCTTTTATATTTTATTAATCCAAAAAATAGTATATAATGACTTTTCAACATACTTCTTAAATTTTTAAGATGCCGTTTTTTATTTTGTACGTCATGTAAAATTTTCGAATTGCAGACTTCAATTGAAACTGAATGAATAATATTTAGAAGAGAAAAAATATCGTTCCCACATCGATTTGAAAGAAAATTTTACTTGACTGTTTGATATAAATATAGAAAATACATTTTGTACTTATTATCCCAATTTCAACTCAATGAGCTAAACCGTTCCAAAAAAATACAAAGGATTATCTGTTGTCCATTGTTGGTAGTGTAATTTTTATGCACTTTTTTTTTTAATAAATAAAATTATTATAATCAGAATATTTTAACACTTTATTAGTTGTTATCTTCAATAATTTTCTTTTAGTATGTGCTACGTTGGTAGAAAGAGGATAAAAAAGTGCTTTGGAACTTCATATAATTAATTTTTAGCATACTTGTATTACATTGAATATCAGATTCTTCATATATTTTTAATTAATGATATACAATTTATTCATTTACATTATCTTTTTCAAACTTTTAAAATTAAAGCGTTAGATGTTAGCAATAAATGTAATGTGATATACAAAGTCGTATAAAAACTAACGAAGAATATTTTGGAGATGTTATTTATAAAAATACGAAGGGTTAAGCAATTTATTTTAAAAAATACAATTATGTTTAGTTGTTGAACATAATAAAAACGTTATTAAGTGAATAATAAAACCATAGCAAAAGCAACAGTAATGTGTGTGTATAGAAATACTCTTAGAATAAGTTTTAATGAAATAACTTTTTTAATTGCCTCTTTGACTGAATAAATAATAGTTGATAATTAATTGAAGATGCTTTGAATGTAATACAATACTCTTTACACACTGTTAAAATTATTTTTAACAACATGAGTGTAATTTCATGGAAGTGAAACGTCTACTACTCCCTTTTCCTTTTCCGTTTCATGTCCTAAATTTTGATGAGCATAATTGGTCTTGATCTTATTTTTTCGCAAGACTAAGTATATCTAAACACAAGTAAAACCAAGACCAGAAAAGCAGATACCGATACATAAATGAGTCTTGTATTTGAAATTTTTAGATTGCTAAAACTTAATATAAAAAAATAAAACAAAAAAGGCGGTTCATGTCGAACTGCTGACTTGAATGTATAATATTAAAATTATTATGTTTTGTATACGAGTATTATATAGCTAAATTCGATAGATACAGAAACAAATAACTATAAACATAGCGCTCAGTCCAAAATTATTTAAAAAAATAAACAAACGAGTGGAGCGAGAGAAGAGCACGCATGTAATATGCAACAAGGCATAAGTGTCAGAAGCACATAGAATAAAACCGCATTAGGTGTCTCTTTAATCAAGTTATAGGATTTTGCATTTATAAATAATTTACGATTCTGTGCAGCCATGCAGCTTATTATGATTGCAATGAAATCAAGTATTTTGTAAGTTAATTAGTAATTGTGAATAATTTATTATTTATACTTTTAATAATCTTCATAATGAATAGAAAAATTATAAAAAACGTATTAATATATAAGGAAGAACCAAATCAAGACTCGAAGAATTTCAGCAAGATCAAGAACAAGACTGAGTATGCAACACCAAGACCAAATCTCGAAGTATTTGAGCAAGACGAAAACCCAGACTGTCCCGGTCTTGGTCTTGGTCTTACTTTGGTCATCACTAATCCAAAATATTCCATGGATATTTATAAATTTGGTAAAAAATAGGTGATATTTTGTCATGGTTGTTTTCATGTACTAGATTTTACAAACCATCTATCAATTACCAATACGGAAACACAGTGATCGATCACAGCTAGAAAGTGATCGATCTTCACAGCTAGAAAGTGATCGATCACAGCTAGAAAGTGATTCGATCGAAGAAAACTATTTAATTCATATAAAAATATTAAATCATATAAAGGCCACACCACGTTATTGTTATTGATTTATGATTCTTTGTAAGTGATAGTAAAAATAACTTTTATATACAAACGAAATGCAAAAAAGTAATTCATGAAACTTTTCATGCATAACGAAGAATTCTTTGTCCAACATTGGCAGTCTATTATTTTCTGTTTAAAAAACTCTTCCTATCTATATAGACTATGTATCTAGTGTTTCTTATTAATGATAAAAATTGAAAACAGTCCGTTCAAATATTGATACTCGAGTATTTAAACGCTTAACATTATTAATTGTTGAATTCATTTGTATTATCTATTTTCTATGATCTGCACAGTTGATTATTATTTTGCACAGTGTATGACGATACATATTTGAATATTAGTAAGTTGGTATACCTAAACATGGTTTACAAATAATAATTACGTTCAACTTAGAATGTAGATGTACGAATTCTTCTTCTATTCTAAATATGATCTTCTATAGTATATATATAATAATTAACAGCGATAAATAGTTAGTTAGATAGGAAGGATATATATAATATATATATAATATACATGACTGTGAATATATGTATATATTATGTATATTGATAATTATTCTATATATCTAAATAGAAATTTAACTAGAAATTTAATTTCCATTTTCAGAAATAAATTAAAGTTCTTGTATATATAAATCAATTATTTTTGATGGAATTTTATTGAATTTAAATCAACATTTCAAAATAATATATATTTTTATAATTCAATAAATTATCAAATCAATTTGGTACAGTTATCTTGCAATTATTTTGTATTAACTCTTCACTTTTTATTATATTACGAATTGGCTACATTGGTCTCGTCAAATAAAACAGATAAAAAAATAATGTCTCACACGAGCGAATGCATCTATGATTATGTCATTTTACTCAATTTCGAACACCAACTAAGCTTCCATAGATTTTTTTACACACATTAAAATCATTTTTATAAGAATCTTATAGAAAATTTAAATGCACTTTCTTAGAAGTGTTCTCTAAACACAAAATTTCTGTTCATAACTTGCATATATAACACGTGGTTAATATTCTGGTCAAACGATTTGTTAGATATCAAAAGGTTTATATATAATTAAAAGTATAGCAAATATATCTATGCTAGAAATTTGTGCCAAGTGATATTCAGTAAAAAGTTTTATGGATATTTTCGTGTTAAAATTCGATTACTTATTTTTATTTAATAGTGAAATATATCTCGAGCAACAAAATTTTCAATTTTAATTCTTCGTTGTATTTAACTTTCAAAAATTTCTAAATTTCTAAATGCCGTTCTAAATTTGACCCCTCAAGGTCTAAACCCTACTGAATTAATATATACAAATAAATACTTAATATATACTTTTGGGGAAACAAATCGATCAAAGTCAGTGATTTCTATTTCAATTAAACACATTAGTATATTTAAAAAATTTACACGCACACGCATTTAAAAACAGAATGAGATTATTTAAATATATCATTAAGCAATATTGCAGTCACGCACAAATTTAGATTAATGCAGAACTAACGTTAATTGAATCGTGCGTATCTTTTCTGTTACTCATTGTCATAAATGGAGCTTGTCGCACTAGGCAATTCTAAAAAACTTAAAGCTTAGGCGGTCGTAAAACTTGCGCTTTAGACAACGCTAATGTGATCATAGGCTATATATATGATATACATAGATATGATAATTAAAACTTAAATTATTCGCTCCAAAACATCGGAAAACTATTAGCCAATCTCTTGTTTTTCATTTTAGATATTTTTTAATTTATATGTTTGATAGAAAGAGCATTAAAGTATGGTCTAAAATTGTATTAGATATTTCCCTATAAGACCCTTTGTTACGTAAACAATTCAAAAAATAATTTCAAAGCAGAAAATAAAACCCAAAGAACTATTACCTTATTGCTTGTTTTTCAATTGATATATTTTTTACTTTATATGTTTGATGGAAAAAGTATTGAATCATGGTTTTAAACTGTATTTTATGTTTTTCTTTAAGGCCCTCTGTGTTCGTTACGTGCACAATTCATAAAAAAATTCAAAACAGAAAGTAAAAAAACATATCTTCTTTTTATTATATTGATTATTTACTGTTCTACAGATGGCACACTCTATTATTATTGTCTGCTGTAGGCATATGAATAACATATTGCCACCTATGAATGAAAATATAAATCACACAATTTTCCACTAGATAATTTTCTTCTTTATACATAATATTAACAGTAAGCTCGTTCATATATTTTTACAGTTATTAATGACAACGAGAAACAGTTATTAAATCGAATGTAACAGTTAGAAAATCGTTTAGATAAAATGATAATATTTGGCAAAAATTACAAACGAAAAATTTCTGCAAATTGTTACACTACACGTTTTCAAAGCTAGCCCTAGACGATACTTTTCTTTACTTATTATATTTAATAAAAACTAATTTTAATCTGGCTGGCAAACCGCTACTATACATGTTTTATGGAGATAACAAGCTTTAATAGTTGAGTAATTGACAGACAGGTACTGAATTTGCTATATCTTACATCAAAATGAGTCTAAATAACACAACAAATAATTTATAACATTTCATAAATTAATATTTCCCAAAAAAGATGTCACAATCCTGATAATTAATCTTTACATTAATACGTGAAACAAAAACTTTGTACCCCTTTTTACGAAAATTGGGCGGACAGAGGATTATGAAATTTGGCACACTTATTATAGTTTATATAGAGAAGGACTTGATAAAAATACATTAAATCGATTTAAAAAAACATTACTATGACACACACATATATAAAAGGTGTGTCTTATATTACACATACTACCATACATACCCTTTTGCTGAATATACTGTGTTAGTTAAAGGCACACATGTATACTGTTTTGTTTAAAGGCACTTTTGAGTGATTATGGTCCAGTTTTGACCGCTGTAACATAGCTCCAGTAGTTTAGAAATATATCTAGAATTGAGACATTAAATCAGAATAAAGAGAAGTTAATTGTATGAAAGAATGCATGAAGAAAATTATTTATTTCTAAATTTTTTTCAAAATATGAAGAGCTATATAGACAGCAGTTTTCTTAGGTGTACCTACTAGATAAGATAAAAAAGTATCCATTGTCACTATGCCAATTTTTATCCTTTATTGTTATGAATAACAGAAATTTGGTTCTAAAATTCTAATAGAACTTCACCTATGAGAATAATCATGTTATAAAATCTACAAAAACTTATTCAACCAGAAATAATTAATTCTTTCTCCTATAAGGCCGTCGTGTGATGAATTTAAAGTTCTTATATAGATTGAATACGCATGGTAACAGGACATAAAATGTTAAATTATAAGACTATATAAATTTTGTAGAAAGTGATCTATATTCGTTACTGAAAAGAACTAACAGAATTAAAACTAAAACATGATTTTAAAACAACGTTTATCTTCTGCATTAGATTATTTGTAAGCTTTTTACATTTTAATCGAAAAAAATAGGTTAAAACTATAGGTTTTTTAAAAAAATAACAAGTATTAATAGTATTAAAAAGTCAAAAAGCAAATAACTTGAAAACGAATTGTAACTTTGATTTTAAAAACAATACAATATTAGAGCCGTATGTGTGAAAATATGGTGACAGCGCCAAATGGAACATCTGGAAATTAGTTAAATTTAAATTGTAAGAATCTAAAAATAGTTTATTTCGAGAAGTAAATTCGTTGGCATAAGACAATTTGGATGTACAATGTCAGAGAACAAGTATTAATAATGTATTAATAATATCAAGTATTAATATTATCAAGAAATTTAACATTGGACATAATTTTTTATAATTTATGTAGTACATCGTTTCAACTTTTTAAACTTTTTCTTAACAATTAAATATTCAATACGGAAACGTTTAGAAAAAAACTAATTCCACAGGTGACTCTCAAGCAATGTGAAACACACAACAACCGATTACGATAGCCAATGTTGTTAATGTTTTAAACTTAAATTATAAACAGTATTCAATATTATTGGCTTTTATAAATTATGTTTTACGGAAATTGCTTTTCCAGTGTTTTTCATTGTCCAAAACATTTTTTTAATATGATTATGCAAACCAAAACATTTTTTTAATAAAATTCATAAAATTATAAAGTAATATATTGGAAATAGTATAAAAACAATTATTCCAAATAATAATTTTTTGCTTTGTTTTACAAATTTTAAATTTGATGGTACCCTGAAATCAACAATATAAAAATTATTTAAAATGAGGTGTCCATACAGGATGTCAACTGAAATTTTGAAGTTATAGTTTCCCTGGACCACCCTGTAGTATTCGTTATTATAAAATTGGCAGGATGTATTGTTTCTTTTTATATAACGCTATTAGAGAAATCTATTCGAAAGGTATTCAGAAAGGCCTCTAAAAAAAACGAATCTTTATACGAACCACATAATGTTACATTAAAAATATGCTTTAAGCATATCAAATCAAACAGATCAAACGGTAACACTTTCGATATATAACAAACGATATGTATTTGTTTATGAGGATAGCGTGAGTGTTTTATGAAAACGTGTGACAAGTTTGGCATGTTGTTTCATCTTACATTATAATATTTATTATCAGTAAAATCGTAATAATGGATTTCATGTTTTCGATATTTATTTTATTTGTCAATAAGCCAAACTAAACATTTTGTACACGTGCACAAAACTTACTGCTTACAGCTTTCACTTGTATGATTATTCAACATGTTTCATGAATTTATCGATACTAACAAAGTACGTGATATATCAACATTTCGAACTTCTGAAAGATATTTAAAAACTAATATTAATGTCGAAAAATTTGCGGATCCATATCGTAATTATTTTTTCGTATTTACTCACTCATACAATTTTAAGATTTTATCGTTAACTATAGGCTTTAAATCAAGATATTTTACATCACTTCGCCTTTTTAGCAGTTTGAACATAAATTTACTAAAATTTGTGAATCTACTACACTTTTTTCTTTCATATTTTTCATTTTTTGTTTTTAAAAAAACAAAACCAATGTAAAAACCGTTACGACTATACCTCGAAAATCTATGAACAAAATTATTTAAGTGAAACTTTTTTCCACTTATAATACATGGTATATGTTAATTACAGCCATAAATTTTGTATTTGAATTATTAACCAAAAGAAATAATTCCATAATCAAATTAAGGATAAGCTAAATTTAAATTAGTTGAATACAGTTTAATTATTCAAGTTTGATTGAGTTTCGAACTTGATTTTTTCCTGTTCCGATATTTCAAAACTTAAAAAGTCGAAAAGGATAATAAAAAAAAAACTTTTTCCATGAGACTTCGAGCCAAAAAAACTACTTATTGGGCTTTTGTTATGTTATTTTATAGTAATATATTTCACACAGAGTATGGGTTACTAATATGGGTTAAAACTATGATAATGGCAAGTACAATTTCCATGACCTCAATTCATTACATTTTTTTTTTATTAAAAGCAATATTGTAAATTTCATGTGAACTAAAATAATACGTCATGCTACAATCTATACCGTCACTGAATATTTTTTATTATTAAGAATATGTCTATAATAAAATTTTTAAAACTATATAAAAGCAAAAATATTGGTCGAGAAATTAAAAAGATAAATTTTAACAAAATACACAAAACCAATTTAAACAAACTGTACTATCTTGTTAGCTAAAAATGTTATATGTTGTTCGATAAGTATATTTTCAGTTATTTGGGCACAAAAGTTAAAATAAATACAATGTGTGTTATATGTAATATAAGTCAACAACTTTTTAGAAGCACACTCCTTTATGTGAATAATTCTGTGGATAACTCATAACATGTAGAAATATAAAGATGTAAGATATGAAACGGTCAATAGATCCCTCGGGTCGGAATAAAAAGTATTATCTTATTATCAGTTGAACTAAGCAAACATCAAGAGATGATTTTTGCATATAAAGATATAAAATGAAAACCTAAATAGTAATCAAACTGGAAAGAACAGTTAAAAGCGTTATATTGCAAAATATTCGATTTCAATTGCTTATAAATTAAATTCAATATTGATATAAAAGCAACAAAAACCAGTCAAATTTTAACACCGAAATTATATTATTTGATATATTTTTTTCTTTTAAAATATAACTTTAAAATTTATTTTGGATCATAAAAGATCGCAGAACGAAAATCCAAATACGACAATAATATTATTTGTGTTTTGTCTGGAGATTTACTTTTTAACTTGATAGTGTCAACATAACATAAAATGGAAATTGTTCAGAAAAATCTTTCCATATATTTATTCCATAGAAAATAATTATTATTTTTCTTCTACTGCCTGTATACTACCTTTCACGACACATAATTTTTTTAAGCACCAACAATATACCTAAATGAATTATACATTAAAAAGATTATAATCTGTGGTTTAAAAGAACAGTGACCTGAATAATTTTCGTAACCTATATTGCCAAATACTTAAATTAAATTAAACTATAAAAAGATAAATAATTTTATGAATTATTTAACATAAACTATCAATATAATCTGTACGAGTTAAACTATTCCGATTTTGATGAATTTTTTTTTAAATATAGGTTATTAAAGATTCTTAAACCTTTATAGTTTTAAAATTGACACTCTAGCTGAGTACGACCCCTTCAAAGGAAAATTTCAAAGGAGAATAAAAGGGTTAGTAAGGTCTGCTTACCAAGCATCCAAAAGTTTAGTGATGTAAGGTTTAATTTAGTTACATTCAAAAATATTGAAAGCCATTACAAAAGTTTGATATTGGCATTCATACAGTCAACTAGAAAACTAAAAAACGAATAGAGATATCAAGAAAAAATTGTTTTAACATCAATTTTTATATTAAAATTGAGCCAAATAGTTCAATTAAATTCTATGGATTCATGGCCAATATTTTAAAACGTGGTTTGTCTGACGAGAAATTCAATTTATAATTTGTTTATTAAAAGCAAACTTTTATAATAATAATAAAATTAATACATATGTGTATAATTTTAATGCATATGAAATAAATATAATCAATACTTAATTTGATTTTTTTAACCGTATCAATGATTATAAACAATTCAAATATTAAACTCATAAATTATGTAGAGTAATAAAACAAGTAACCCTGTTAGTAATTATCGTCACTTATGTTAGGTACCTACAGTATTTTCAGATTTCAATTATTAAATATTATTAAGTCTATCAATGATTTGTAATCCAGCTATGAATTTTAAAATTGATCCTCTTACCTATACATAAAATATAAAAATACTCATCAACACGTGTTTTTGTTTAGATTTGAAGTCACTTATAACAATAAAGGCGCGGTAATCGCCGTATATTACACAATTCATTACTATTCTCCCTGTTTTTATGTACATCAATAAACTAATAGTGTTAATTTTTAATTATAATAATAATATCGCATAAGAATATAACTTGCCCTCATGTAAGAGAAATAAAAAATCATCCTTATAACATTGAAAAAAAATAACGTAAATCTCACATATCTATAGAAGAAAATAAAAATATTATTATTGGTACATATAAATACTTATTATTCACAATATTTGTAGTTTTTATTTTTACCTGTTGCAATGATGATTTGAAGTATTGAATTGAACAATTTCCTTGTACAGCAATCCAATGATTATTATTCGAATTTGATTTTAAGATCATACATGTTCCGAATGGAATCATTTAGATAATAAATTTAAAAAATCACCAAGAGTGCGATTAACAATAACAATAATATCATCAAGTTAACAACAATATACTATTAACGTTTATCACCCAATAAATTAATAACAACACACACAAAATTTAATATTTATTGCTATATTAAAAATTTTAATATTTCAATTTTATTCTTCATTTAATATTTTAGTTTGCACTCACAATAAAAGCATGGCTTTTCAGTCAACATAAATAATATATTAACCTACTAACATACATTTTCAATTGTATGTATACATAACGAACGTATCCCCATGTAACCAATTTGGTTGTAGAAAACCGGCGCTTTTTAAATTTTAAGCTTTCAATAGTATTTATTGGGCATGCATATTTAAATGTTTACACCAAACAGTTAATTTTATAAATTGTTTGGCATGTAATATTAATACGTTGAAATATTTTGATATGTTTTCTTTTTTCGTATTATAAACAAATGAAAGTTGAGAAATTGAGAGAAGATAAAATGTTTTGTTATCACGTTGTGTTCGATGAGAGTAGAATATTATATCCCGCGCGTCTCCACTTTCCCCTGCCGCATGGCACAACAGAGAGAAACATCAAGTGTAATAGAGTTATATTACACGTTATGTTATAGACTCATGTTCTTTGTAACTAATGTTTCTTGATTTAATGACATTTCTAAAAGATAACAATAAAAAAATCTGGAATATTAGCTTCATTTTTCGGAATTTCGCTTCCTATCACTTAAGTCAAACAATATATATTTTATTCAGACCTTCTCTATCATTATCTTCCGTTGATCCTACTTACACTAAAATGATCTTATTTTAATCTGCCATTTTTTTAGCACTTCCCTAGTTAATAAATTATTTTATTGAATAATTATGCAGCGGATAATTCCTTCACAGATATTTTCCTAATTACTCTGCCATTAATTTCTCAAAAAATTTTCTTGTTTTAATTTTCGAGAATGCGTGCTTCTCTGGTTATTTTCGACTTGGATAGAACTTTGTTAAGATAATTTCATTTTTCTTGCAAAAAAATAAAGCTCCATACATATCTTTTCTCTTAACTATTATCATTATTTTATGCTTGCTAGAAATGCCAATTATTTATATGCTTTGGGCATCATTTTATGATTTTGATAGTACTGACGTTATATTCGAATGATAAAGCCAAAATTTCACGTCTAATTGCACCAGAGTTTTAATGACAAATAATATTTACTTAAATACATACTACAGGATTTCATAAAAGAACCCATAGAACTGGAAAACCGTTTTCGTAAAGAAATTTAGCCTGAATTTCATATACCTGTCAAATACATTAATTAGGATTCGGGGAAAATGGCCATATGGAAGAGGTGACCAGTCTAATAATTTTCGGAACCAATAGCTAGATAGCCATATTCCAAGCTTGGTTGACTCATGTCGATGTTGGCTACTAGCAGTACGTGGTACGTGGCAGAAATAAACCAAGCTTAGAGTATAGCCATCTAGCTATGGGTTCGAAAATAATTAGACTGGTATTGTCTCCCGTATGGCCTTCTACCCCGTTCTTTACTCGATATATAGGTTATTAAAAAGTGTGTCATTATCATTTGTTTGTCTCAAACCCGAAGTATTAACAAAATTTTACTATTAAAAAAGAAGAGCAGTGTCAATAACAGCGAACCGTGTTAATTGCTTAAATACTCTGTATGTGATAAGGGGCTAATTAGATGATTCTATGAACACCTACACCTATATGTTGTTAGTGGCTTCAATATTTTCTAGAGTTACAAACCTCATATATTTCATACCCACATACCAAATATATAAATTGTATATTAAGTACCTCTTAAATCGTATTAAATTATATAATCAATATTATTTTAAACTATAAATGCTATCAATATCTCATTATCATCCTTGTTCTGATAATAATTTTTATAATTGGAAAATTTCATAATGAGTTTTCATAACTATTTGTAAACATACGCATGTATAATAATCTTGAATAGTAATTTTAAATCAGTGATTGCCAATTTCTCGATTACAACAATAATTTGAACATTCTATTATAGTATTTCGAAGTAAATATAAAATTTAAAAATAACACGGCGGTGAACTGACACTACGTTGCACTCCATCAAACGCAGGATGTGTGACATATTGCAAAAACAATTCCTAGATACATATTTTTAGGAAGAATTTTTAGGAAATAATGTATATGTCAAGTATAAAAAGTGACGATATGTAAACCAAACCTGTGAATGTTCAAACGTTAAAACGTTGAACGTTAAAACGTCTTGTTGTTTTCATATACTGACAGGTGAAATGTTTAAAGAAATGAGACTGAAATCGCTTTTTCAAATTTTAGTGGCTATATTATTATTTTCAGGAAATAAATTCTTTGTTATCATGATAACTAAAATATTATCCGTTAATATTCAGGAATACGTTTTAAAAGACCAAGTCAACCGAATTTGTAGATGTAAATATAAATGTTCATTACTACTGATTTATCGACTAATCAAAGCAAAATAAATTTTCGAATGGATTTAATTATAAGTAGGTACTACTGATATTTTTTAAATATTGGAAGTAAATAACATATTTTTATTGTTATTATCAAATAATCTCCTAAAACGCATTGCAATGCATAAATAAATTATTATTAAAAAAATATTGAAGCCTTCTTGATTATCAATAGTTTTACAATACAAAAAAAATCAATGAAAAACAAAATTGTAATCAGTATACGGATTGAAGGATGCAACACTAAAATCATTGACTTTTAGAAATAACCTTACACACAATCTCTATTGTATAACGCAAGGTACGTTTGTATCACAATATTGTAGCCAAGACCTTTAGGAACATTCATCAGCATTAACCTCTGCCTCACTATGAAAATTGAAAAATTAGGATATTTTTCCCACCCCAAATAGTAATAGTGATACATAAAATATAAAATGTACAAAATTCATATATAATCGATAATCACCAGTCGAAGGTCAAAAATCATCTTAGAATGGTTTCAATCCCATTAAAACCCCCTAGAAGTGATAGGGGGTTTTGTATGCATAATTTTCTTCCTTCATTAATGGTTTAACAGTTGAGTCATGGATTCATTGGCTCAACTCACTCTGTAGACCTAGAATACACTACCAAAATTTCATCTCGTCATTTTGTTTCGTTTTTTTTTGCGTTTCGTTTCGTTATCTTGGATATGGGCGGGTGAACGGACAAGCAGCAAAGGACCAATTAAGGGATTCAAATACAACAATACCAATACGAAAATTTATCTAATGCGGATCAATATTTCCTAGCGTTACAAATTTTAGACTAAGAATAATATACTTTTGACATATTCTATGTATGCCGAGTATAAAAATCTACTACAAAAATGAAAGTAGAACCTATGAAACTGGAAGAAAATCGATAGTCACATCTACTATTCTATGGTACTATATATGCTATTATATAGTATATATATGTAATATATAATATATCTACTATCACAATATACTACAATGTTTTATATACTCGTACTACATACAACCCTCTTATACATCTGTACCAAAATGATACTATAAATTTAGCACCTCATTTCTATGAAAAAGATTTAACAATATTTTATATTGTAACAAGAAATCTAAAAAATTTCCAGGATATCGTGTTGCTGGGAAAACATTGCCAAATCCCAAAACGTAAACAGACGTAAAGAGTTTTAAATTAGATTATGTATGACTATACTGGATATTTTATTATAATGAAACAAATACCATGACCTTTCTTTTGTTGACATTTTCCAAAACTGCTATGATGCTAATAGGGATGATACTGAATATTTCCAAGCAAAAACAAAAACTCAACACCATATCAAAACTTGAAAATTTATAAAAAATTGATTCAAAAACTGAATAGGAAGAGTTGACGTCATAAGCTCATATTTCCATTGTTTTTTAATAAGGAATTTTGTTTAAAAAAAAACCATGTTCGTGAAGTAAAGATGTTGCATTTGAAGTAATTAACACAATTGTCTTAAATTGAACATACGCAAGTACGTATTATACGTAGTACGTATAATTTCTCTAGTGTCTACCATCTTTGATACACCTCACAACAAATGTACCACCATTAACATCTCGAAAAAAAACATAAACAAATTGATTGGATACAATGGCGGTTAAAAGGACGTAATATAATTTTAAATTAATTTAATATATAGATTATTTGTATATATTTTGTTTTTATTGAATTCATTTTGTTACTTTTGTTGCATTTTATTATTACAAATCAAAAGTGATAACAAATTTTTCTGTTCACCTTACTGAGATTTATTCTGTGTAGCTTTTTAAATGTGGTGGTTTATTCATGGTCTTATACAGGCATGCGAGAAAAACTCATTGGTATATCCTATACACGCGCTTTTCATTTACAATACAAACCTACCTACAAGCTCTATAGTATAACAATGTGAATAAACAACTAAATCAAAAAGTCCGCATAAGTAACAACAACGATATATATATATATATTACAATTCCCTAACGAAGAAAATTTATATAGCAAATTTAATTTGATATCACACAAACTGGGAGTTGTTAGATCGTGGGGTCTCTGAAATACAACTTATAGACTAAGAGCCAAGCCTCTTCAAACATACTTCATAGTATAAAGCCTCAAATAACAATGTTTACTGGTTATGAATTATTATCTATGATGCCTTATGGACAGGGAATAGGAACTAAAGAAAGATAAAAAAATACTAGACAAGACATTCTGGTAGGGAAGTAATATAGTTTTAATTTTCTCATCTTCCATATTTTTTGGGTTACGGAGCATACATCTTAATTTTTTTCCGGGATTTTCTGGACTCTTTTCGAGCGAATTTGGACAGTTTTTCGGTTTTTGGTCTATGTGTCAGAAAGTAAGCGTTTATTCAAGATGCCCATGCTATACAAAATCAAAGTAGGCAAAATTTTCGAATTTTATAAATGTTTTATGTTATTTTTTTTTTTTTTTGGAAGACTGATTGTTTCGTTACTGAAAATTTTAAGTACGAGAAAATTTATAATTATAATTACAAAAGTGAGGTAGGTGGTATTAATTTCGTATTCAAATTTAATGCTTAACAAACCTGAAGTCACTCCAAAATTTTTAAACGATTCTGTTCACAATATCTAAATCCAAAAATTAATTAATATATCATTCTTGGTATCATTTAATTTAATTTTTGTCTGAAAGTTAATATTGACCATTTATATACTAAACAAAAAATATCGCCAGTCGGATGAATTATAATATTTTGCAGGAGGAAATAGATTTGTGTTGGAGAACAGATAGAATAATGGAAATGATGAAACAAATTTCGCTTCGTCTCTTTTCGCGTCACGCCGGTATACAGCATACCACGCGGGTAATAAAAGATTAACACATTTAACAAATCTTAAGCTCACATACGAAAATATTATTATATGAATATTAGTAGTTATTCAAATATATCTCAAAAAACCGAATTTTTTCTCTTTCCACTTTCAACTTTTTGTAAATTTTTAATTTAGTAATATTGAAAGCTAGTGTATATAACACATATCCGGTGGCTCAAAAACCATCGACCGGAAAACATTGCAATTTTGTATTTTGAATTATTGTATAAATTATATCATCTGACATATTGTACTCATTGTATGAAGCGGTATTGATAATATTTTTTAGCCCCTATAGATCATTTTTACTATGAATATCTTGATTTTAAAAGATCATTAAATTTGTAGAAAATACAGTTTTTTGCATTTTGCTCAAAAATGCATTTGGAAAAAAGTCTACCCATTGTGATTCATTACTTTTTTGATTTATTATTATTTATCATGTGACAAGCATTAACAAAAATGTCTGAGTGTAAATATTTTTATATGCATATTACTATTTTTCTACGACTTTTAGAAAATGCATATTTAAATACATAATTACTGCAGTAAAGGTCATTTTTGGCTCTTATAAACATTTGTAACATCATTAGTGACCTCAAAAACCCTTCTATATTCAGATTCATAAATTTTTATTCATTTTAGAGATTTTAAAAAAATGTGAAACATTTATATATAAACATTTACTAATAAACATTTTTATCGTTATCTGCGATCTCTAAAACGGTAAACGGTTTTATAAATTTTTTAAAATCAAAAAAGCAATGAATCACAATTTGTAGCCTTTTTTCTAAATTTAATGTCTGAGCATAATGCAAAAAAAACTGCATATGTCCACGATCTGCATTTTAAAATCTAAGATTTTTTTTTGACAGAAATATTCGTAAAATGTTTAAATTTGGAATTTATATGAACTCATAAAAAAAACACATATGAACTCATAGATTTCAATTAAAATATATATTTTGACTATTCTTGAATCAATTTTGAATAGTTAATAAGCGTACAAAGAAGTCATGTGATATCTATATAAATTTTTTTTATTACATACATCCATTTTCTCATATACTAGAATAGTAACGAATAACAAACATTAACCACCAGATAATAATAAATTTCCTACCAATTAACTTTAATGGAAATTGTTTATTTAGAATTTATAATTATTGCATGTTTCAATTAAAAGGAGCCGAAATATACAAGATAGAGTAATATTGTGTTAATTTTTTACATTTACGGAATAAGCTAAACTAATGTATACCTAATAGGCTTCAATTTAGAGTAATTATTTTTGTATCCTGAAACGATTTTGAGCTTTTTCAAAATCAAAAATTAAAAATTTAGCGGCAGACATTCAAATTTCTAATTCACATAATTTAAGATTTAGGGAATGTAACACAATTTTTGCAATATTTGGAGCTTATATGTAATCGAATATTTCCAAAAGGCAAGTTAAAACTTCTTCGTCAATTTCACCAAAACCCAATTAATGGGAATTGAGTGAATCGGAGTTCGGCTGCCCACCAATAATGATTATTATTATTTATTATCTTTTGTTATATTATTTTTACGAGAGTATTAAAAACTATATTTTTTGCCAGCTAATAAGATTTTTTAAATTATACAGAAGCGATATCGAACTTAAAATATAGTAAAAGCTATGCAACTTTACCCTATAACATGTACTTGACTTAAAATGATTTTCACATCCTAGTTTAAATAAACAATTTTCCACACCCAATAGCATAATTTTCAATTAACAAATACAAACATTAAATTTAAAAAACAAGATTCTTTTTTAATTAACAACAAAAGTACAAGAATTTATTTCTAGTCATGTTTGCGAGTATTTAAAAACAGGCACCTCCAAAATTTTACTTACCATTTATTACTATTACAATGAAATCATAATAGTAATAGATAAAATTCTCAAAAAACTGCTGTTTACTATCTGAAATAACGCAGTCAAAGGATAGAAAGCGAATGGTATGAAAAATGCAAGCAACTCGTTTAATTATTACACATAATTAATTAGGTATAAATGAATATCAAGTGAAGATAGAAACTAACAGTGTTAATTGTGTAAATATTCGACTTATAATCTAATATCTATGTTTTTTAATCATTAATATTCGTAAAATATACATTTAGTATACATAATTACAATTAGACTTGTAATTGAATATTCTATACTTAGTCCAAAAATTCTATACTTAGTCCCTAATATGAAATTATGATTCTCATGAGCATTTAGTTTACAAGCTAAGTATTGAATCTTAAAGCATTCAAACGACACATATACTAAAATAGTTTTGCTTTGAATTTATTTAAAAGTCCATTATTTAATGTGTAATTATGATTCAAAATACTCATCTGATCAAATTACATGCATTTGAAGATGATGCTCCTTCCTTCAACGGGATTTTATAAAATATAGCTAATACCCACGATAACTCCAATGTAGTCGAATTGCGATAAATACCAAACATCTAATTAATTACTGTTTTACTGTTTAGGATGCAATTATTTAATTAATAACGGTCCTAATCACAATATCTTATCGTGATGATTAACTCCCACATTTTTATAAGAAGGAACGAAAGATCAATAAGAAGGGTATAACTAAGAAAAAAGTTCAGAAGACTTCAACTAGTTTAAAAGTATGATATATTAATTAATATATTTGAATAAAATACAAACAATAAAATTAATTAATAGAATAAAATTTTCAAAATCATGGAAGTTCATTGTCAAAAATTTCTGCATAGGGAACTTTATTAACGACACCATTAGCAACTTGAAGAGCAATCAATGTAATAGCATCTTTAATAGCTGGTTTTAAATCTTCAAAAATTTGTCGCCATTCTTTGTTCAATATTGTATTAATATCATCGGAAACTTTCTTACTGCTACCTAATAAATTTTCAAAATAAATGTGTGCTCCCTTGATATCCATTTCTACATCGACTTTGTCAAATTTTGCATACTGCACACCGTCTTGCTCGTATAATGAATATGAAGCACCGACGTCATAATCTCCGTTCGCTAATAAAATCAAAGAAAAAAAAATCGATATTTAAATGGTAATTTTCGCTTAATCTTACTTCAACTGATCATAAAATAAAATAATCTTACTCCAACTGATCAAAAAATTATGGTCTTTAAGATAACGGGAAAAGATCTTTATTAATTAACCCACAATGCAACGATATAAAAATAATGAAAAGAATCCTATACCAACGTATTGAATATCGTATTTTTCGGCGTTGGCTCCTCACTGACAAATATCTCAAAAACTACATAAAATTATAATTTATGGTTTTACTTCATATATATGGATGTTTCAAAACCTCCTGAGCTTCTTTTCTCAAGACCTAATGACAAGCGGACAACTAAGTGGATATTTAATGATTTATTACAACTAGTGGGATATTCGTTTCGTTCTAATTAGGTTCCATTTTTAACACATCTCACCTATCAATTATTATTTCGAAAATACAGCGTTCGTGTAAACCGCTTCTTGAATTTTTTTACCAACAAAATCATCTTACTGCCACAGAAAATGTAATTGAACTATGTGATCAACATGTCCAAGTTTCAACGTATTCTGCTAAGCAGTTGCACACTAGCTATTTAAGTAATTCTATTCATCTATACTTCTATACTAATAATAGAGAGGAAACATTTGTTTGTATTTTTGTATTTTACGAAAAAACTTAAAAACTACCGAACCGATTTGAAAAATCATGGTTTTAGGCTACTTTTTATATTTGTATTCCCATGGGAACGGGAACTATATGGTAGAAACCGTGTGACGTTCGCTAGTATATAATTAATATGCTGTGAATATATAATTAATATGCTGTGATTAGAATATTTTTGTTTACATGCAATGTGTGTGCATAAACGTGATACCCAAAAAATTGATAATTAATTTAAAATTAAGCTCCAAAAACTTAAACAAATCGCCTGAAAAATTAATTTTCGACAAATAATCAGAAAAATACAGATATTTTCGATATAATATATTGTGCTAAACTTTCGTATTAGACAAAAAAATCAAAAAACAAATATAATCATACCGTTCTTAAAATTTTCCTCTTGATTTTCTATCTCAAAATACAAAAAATATTTACCTGCTGTAATATTACACGACCCTTTTCCGTTTAACGGCAAAACAAGTAATTTTCCGGACATTTCATATTCACCTTGAACATTTAAATTTGGGATAGCCAATCTTAGTTTTATATGTTGTTTTTTTAAGTCAACGCTGAAAAGAAATAATTTTAACATTATTTTTGAGTAATGTTTGTAATCACACGTAACATTTGCTAAATAGATTACGCCTCACGTTCAATAAATAACACCATAGAAAGTAAAAAAAACAACTCCGTATTCATAATTTTCACAAACATAAATAAATAAACTTACTCGAAATTTGAGGCTTTTGATTCATCAAGACCACGAACAATTACATCATTAATAACAATATTAAAACCACTATTTGAAACCACAACTTGTTGTATTTTTAACGGTGACAGAACGGGAATATTAAGCAAAGGATAGCCATTAATTATGTGTGGTATAACTTGATTCGCCTGTTTCTCAACACATTCATTCAATTTGGGATCAGTTCCTTTGCAAGGTGTGATAAAATCAGCTAAAAAGTAATAACATTATTGTAGTAATTCTTGAAAATAAACTTGTTTTACATAGAGTCTCATGTAAGTAATGAAATAAATTCCAGAGAAGAATTAAAAAGAGCTTGAAAAATAAAATCTTCTCTATTTTACTAATAAATAACTAAAGACAACGGTATAAGTTAAGAATGGTATACGCTCAAATTCAATTTAAAAATACCAAACAAAAAAAAATTTTTCAACATCAAAAAAGTGATCTAACTCGAAGCTAACGAATCAAATTAGGCTAAAAATAATTTTAGCTCCAAATTCAAAAAATAATTGATCATAAAGAAGATATATGCAAAAATTTTGAGTTTATAATTATGTTTTAGGTTTTAGTGTATTTTTTTGTAGATTGCTCTATTTTATCGAATTATTTCTATTTTTACTTTTTATATTTAAGTTTATCGAATAATTTGAAGTGTTCTACTCCAAACGTACTATAAAAATCGATATCATCGAAATCGGACAACTCGATCCAAATGACAAATTTTTCGTGGTTTAGTAAAACTTCATAATAGTCCCATAAATATTTAAAAAAAGGATGAAAGTTCTATGAATAATTTCCTCGTTGCCAAGTACCTTTCCAGTTAGCTGCATTGTTATCTTAGCTTAAATATTAAATTTCTGGGGACGACTTCGAAAGTTCATTGGCCACAAGGGAAATATTTTTAATAATTTAATTTAAAATTATTTTTTTACTTTTAGTTCATTTTTGTCGGTTTTTTTTTTTTTAATTTTTTAATTAAATTTATCAACTTGCGTTCCTTTCCACAATTTTATCTTCTATTCGGATTAAAAAAACTTTTTTCATAAAATAAAAGCTTGACCTGTTTATTCTTATACATAACATACATATAAAATATATGCGGATATATTAAAGTTAGTGTAAAGTTAGTAACGCTTTTAAATATTGAAGATACAAAATTTTGTTATAAGTGTTCTAAAAATCCCGTTCTTAACCAATTTCCTTCTCTGAGTCCGTCTATATAAAAATCTATCAGTCAACATAAAAACTCGAAAACGACAAACAAATGTTCAAATACAATAAACGGTTTTCATAAAAAGAAATTCTCGTTTGAAATATTCTTTTAGTATTGTCGATTCAAGTAGTTTAATTATGAGTAAAATAATTTGCTGAATCAAAAAATTAGTTGCCTAAAGTACGTCAATTTGTCGCAAGCAAAAAATAAAAATAAATCAGAGAAAACTTACGTAATGAAGCTGCTTGATTCAAGCTGATATAACTTAAAATAGTAAATATAACAATTTGAATTGGATTCATTGTTATTTAAAATTTATTTTTTACAACCGGTAAATTTGATATTATGTAAATTTAGTAAGATTGCATGGTATTTATATACAAATTAAGTTTAATATGGGGTTTTGGATTTGAACTAATAAAACTTATTTAAATAAAAGGAAAACTTTTTTTCGTATGTAATTTTATGTTTATGAATTATTTATATAGTACTAATTACTATTTATCTTCTATTTCTTACTCTATTATTCCTCTTCAATATATAATACTAATAATTAACAGTTTTTGTTATCCTGCCTAATAACCTTTTAATGTCAAACTTGAAAAAAAGCAATTATATAAAATACATATTCTAAGCACAATTGTCCTTTGTCGAAATGGAATTCAATTAATCATGATGAAACTAAAAAATTGATTAGGACTATCATCATGATTTCCATATCAAAAAATTATTAGTAACTTGAAAACTCAATAATTTTGTAAAATGTTTGTTGAATAATTTTTGAACCGAAGATTTTTAAGACAACTAGGATATTGGGAAAATTCCGTAAAATTAAAATTGATAAATAATTTTTAATTATTAATATTAAGCTATTTTAATTCCTTTAAGGCAATTAATAGAAGAAACTATTAACTAGTTGAATTAAAATTTACGCTTAATTTCTGGCTACTGTGTGTCGGGTTAATTTTTACATAATTATTTTTAGATTATCGGATTTGTATCTTTTTTTATAAAACCGACTATCCTTTCAAATGACACAATTTTTAAAATTTACGTTTAAGCGTGTTAATATAAAAAAATATAAAAAAGCACGTCTTTTACTACAGTTCGATGTATCGATGTTAAATACTAAAATGTTTACCCATTTATTTTGTGTGCTACCTTCTGGTAAATGGTAGTTATATGGCAGTTATATGGTGAGCGAAAGTTATATCATGAAAATAAAAACGATAAAGTAACAAATTTACAGCATACTGTTTTTTTAATTTTTTTAAAGTTTTATTTCGAGCAGCCTATATGTTTTGAAATATACGTGATTGAAAATTTCTAATAATGATTAACTTTAACACTTTACATTCTATCGAAAAAACTCAAAGTAAAAGGAAGAAAAGTTATAAAAAAAAAAATATTAGAAAGATTTTTCATTTCTGTAGATGAAAACATTAACAGAATTAATTATAAATTCTTAAATGTGATATTTCGTTCTAAAAATATTCAATTTATTTAATGTTGAATAACATAAAAACGGACAATAATGGGTAACGTTTATCAGACCTTTACTACAAGACAAGAAATTATTTAAGAACATTAGAAAATTATCCTTAATGAAATTTAAATTTTTATTCCAATCGATATATTTTAAATCTATTTAGCTTTGAAAACGTATTGTTGGTAGTTAGGAGAAAAAACTATTCATGCGTTACAGAAATTCCAAGTTTTTCATTGAAAATCGTTCAAACATATATTCAATGAAAAATTCATGTTTTTAATCACAAATAACTCGAAAAATTTTGACTTTTCGCAAAAACTTTATTTGCTTAAAATTTGTCTTGTAAATCTTTTAAAACGAAAAACTATCAATTTTGAATTATATTATACCTTTTTAATACCCTCAGCTCAATATAATTTTTATTATTAGGTACTTTAATTCTATTACAATAAAATTATTATTCATAAAAAATTTAAATTAATTAGATGATACAAAAGTAATTATTCATCATTATTCTTTCATAAAATAACACATTCAATACAAATTCAATGAAAAAAATATATAAAAAGATAAGACCCTTCCTTTTTAAAGGTTTCTATAACAGGAAAAAAAGGTTAAATTATATTTCCTGTTAAAAATTTAAATTTTAAATAATTTACTGACCAATAATTTAATTGTCTTCAATTCATGCGTAGACACTACAAGGTTAAATGTTCTACCATAAGTCGAAATAAAAAAATGTTATGGCATTTTTAACTATTTTTTAGCCTATTTTTATTCAGCAAGGCCCCGTGTTCTCTTTTGCAGTTGCTCATAATTCTGCAAGTCTAGGGCTCTCTAGCTCTTGCCAGATCGCCAAACGATAGCCAATACTGATTAGCAAAAAATATATTTTTTACGAAAATATGGAAAAATAATGGCAAAATACAATACCAACTTGCTTATTAAGTTATTAGCATTTGCATTTACAAACAAATTAATGATTAATTTCTTATACAAAGTGTAAAGTATATTTTATCTTATTATTACAAATTAGATAATTATCATTTATTAATTGAAAAATTGGCAGATATTAACATAATTTCCAAATTATGTCCACTGTCTTAACTTCTTCCGTTAGTAACTGAATTGACACTTCAGTTATTTGTGGTTTGTGTTATCAAAAATATGACACGAAGAGTTTTGTAATAACAGAATTGAGGTATCGTGTTAATAATTAAAAATAAATATTAACAATTAATAATTTATACAAAAATTTAAACGTCAATTCAATGGTTAACTTTTATAAATATGTCTTAAAATTTACGAGACATTCAAAACATAAATAAATTTTTAACATACATTTACAATATTCTTTATTTTTAAAAGCAAATCTAGATTTTGAAAAAGTGATTAATGATTTAGCCCACCTCAAATCTAAAATGGTACCTCTTCAATCAATATAGATGATTAAGCACTAAATCTATTAAATGATAAAGTTACTCTTGTGGATTATACTATATTTTAATGTTAATGTAAATATGCCTTTTCTAACAAAATAGTGCTCTCTCGATGCCATAAGGGCCCCATTATCCTAATGTGCTCAGGACCTCCAAAACGTTAAAAACAGCCCTGTTTACACCTATATATATGAATATGGTGAAAGGCATTTGTATTACATAAATGAAGAGCTGGAATCGAAGAAAATTTACGAAATTGAACCTACGATTTGTAGCAATACTTTTGTTACGCGATCCTGATGTATAAAAAATGATTTGAATAAACTAAGTTAAAAAATTATTCGCAACCTTTTCTAAATATGAGTATTTCAAAATTAAAGGGTTGAAATGAAAATTCTGTATAAAGTGTTTTGGAAAAGTCAAATTTTTTTAGGTAAAAATCAATTTTTCAATAAAATAAGATATGTTTTTGACATTATATATATACTTAATAGTTTATATACTTAAAAGTTTACAATATATATATATATATATATATATATATATATATATATATATATATATATATATATATATATATATATATTATATATATATATATATATATATATATATATATATATATATATATTAGTGAAATTTTTCATTACATCAATTCAATTCAATGTGAAAAAAAAGTTTTAAACAAAAAATTTTACCAAGCGTTTGAAATTTTGAAGAAAACCTTCACATAAATGAATTTTTCATGATCAATTCAAAACTTATAGCCATTTATAATTTTTATTATCCTACTTGAAATATTTGACAAAACAATATTAGGGAGTCATTGCCCTGTTCCGTTACCAATGTGACATCGTGTATAGTTCCTGATATGAGTAAAGTAAGAAAAAAAAAGTTCAACTTCAAATAATAAGTATATTTTAACAATAAGTCAAATAAAATACAAAAGCTATTGAAAAAATTAATTTTAAGTTGACCTCATTGTTTTAAATGTAGAACATGGAGTAAAGCTTTTTTTTAACTTTTCATATGCGTATTGTAAACTGTTAAGTATATATACATATACGAAATGAAAGAACTTTGACGCTGTTAAAGAGGGCGAATAATAATAATAATAATATACAAGTGACAAATCAGGCCACTAGGTTATTACACTGTAGTGAACTTTCTCGAAATTTAGTCCATGACTAAAGGTAGTGCTACATTATGTTTCGATTGCACGTTAAAATATTGCACTCGTAGTTATTGTAAGTCGTTACAAAAAAATTTTTGGAAGAAATACCTTTTAATTTTATTTCGTTATTAAGAAAGAGTCCACAAGCTAAGCTCAGAATTTATATATCTTGCAGGTTAATAATTATTGAGGAAATATAATTTTCTCTCAGAGCCAAACGATCTTTAATTCAGGCACATAGCTGGACTCCATCACTATCCCCTCCCACCGTTCACGAAATGCAGCTTAGCTTTTGAACTAATACTATCCTTCTGGGATGAACCGCGTGGTGCAAGGGAGCTCCATAACCATTATGAATATATCGTGTTTTGAACCCCAAGAGTCTATAGTTTCTCTATATCAAATCGTTTTGGAAACGACATGAATACAAATTGAATCGGGGATCGCTAATTACCAAATTTTATCGAAGATTGCTTTAAATGTTTTTAATTACTGCCTCAATGATTTGATTCAAGCTGATCCTAAGTGGGTATATAAAGAACAATAATTATTATTAATGTGTATATTTAATTTTAATTCTTTATCACAATTAAATAAATAAATGTTCATTAAATAGTACAAATTATTAAATTAAAAAATATTTTTTTGAAATACAAGCTTTTATAGTATTGAGTGATAAAAAAACTTTTAGAAAAAGTGTTTTTCTTGAATTTTTTTATTATGAAAGTTAAGACCGTATTTAATGGTGGAAGCGCAATGAAATACAGAAGAATCAAGTTTTTGAGCGTTACCATATTATTTTTGTATTATATTATGCCATAATATTATATTGTTATCTGATTTACAAATATATGGCCAAAATTCAGCTGAATCAGCAAACGGGATCTGGGAAAAATTTAACTTCCAAGATTTGACTACAGGCAAACATCTGGATAGGTTAAACTTAAAAAAAGCTTATAAATATTGGCAAGCTAAAAATAGTAACTGAATATTTTTTAAAATTTTATGAGATATGTGAAATATTTATATAATTAAATTATATAGCTTTTAAACAAATTTTCTTGTCAATATTCAATATTACCGATGATAAAAATTGAAATAAAAGGTGAGAAGGTTGAATGTGCAACAGACGGATAATCTATATAATATAATATAGCACAAATATTTAAAATAACCTAAGCCAACAAAGGAAGCATAATGTAGCCGAGCCTTTACAATAACACGTGCCTTAACTCAAATTCAAATGATAGTACCTAAAGTGAAAAGCTATACGTATTGTATTCACGCCGTATCTTATATTATTTTTTGGCGTTGCTTTGGCTACGATATTCTACAAAGTACTTTGCCAAATCAATATTTATAGAAGTCTGTGAATAGTATACCATTTAATATAAAAATTATTTATTCATTCAAAAATTTTTATAAATTATTATTTAATTATGTTTTCATTTAAAAAAATATAACTAATGCGATTTCTTCACCATATTCTTACAATATTTTTCAATTGAGGCGTTACTTCACGATCATGAATTACAAGTTATTTTTTTAAATCTTCAAAAATCTGAATTAAACAAAGAAGAATCTTTACATAAATGACATAATACATGTTCATCTCCATAGTGATTATATGTTATATAAGGGTCATACTACAGTAAGATGTCCTATCGATATCCATGGCACTTATATAAATTTATATACACTTTCCTTCAAAATTTAAGATAAATAATGTTAGTATGTACAAATGAGTTGATTGAGAATAAAAATTTGTATGAATTACACTTTCAAAAATTTTGTTGTGCGATTAGCCTTTAGAAAATGACAGCTTATCGTAGAATAAAGCTTTTTTTGCAAGAAAGAAATGGAAATCAATCATTAAGAGCTTACAACTTGTTCGTCTATTAATTAATTTTAATTTAATTTTCGAATTTTATTTGGTATTGAGATATTTGGGTTTCATTTTTGATGAGTAAAATACCAAATTTTTTTTATTGCATCTTTCCTATTGTTCCATAATAATTTTCATTTGTCATTTTCTGTACAATGTACTATTTAGGTATATCTATGGAAGTTAATTAATTGTATTTGCAAAATACGAATATTTATTTTAATTTCGGGTACTCGTGGCACTTCGATAGATTTAGACAAGAATACCCAACCCATACCTTGAGAGACACGTATGGCTTGAGGTACTTTTTGATGTGGCTCATTTCATTAACTCGGGCATGGAATGCGTAAAATATAAAATAGGTACAATATGGCTGTTAAAATACCAAACCGAAAAAACCAAAATTTTTTGCATATTTAATTGCATATACAGAAGCCTTACACTTTATGTCTTTACATCTAATATCATTTTTATTGAAAATTTAAATTCCTACACAATTTCAATTTACATTGTTACTGTTACTGTAAAAAATCAAGAGAAAAATTTAAAAGTTACACATGAATAAATACATTTCGACGTGAAGATATTTTAGAAGCTAACTCGAAAATATGATAATTGCATTGATCGAAATTCCTAATATATAAGAAAAAATCTAAAGAATTTTCATTTTTAATGTCCGTTATTACTGCTATACCGGAAATCAAAGATACACTCATATTTAAAATCAAATCTATAAATATGTAGTATATATGTGTACCAAGTTGTTTAATGCTTCTATCATTAAAAGCCCATTTCTTAGAAAAAAATTGCACGAATCGGCCGGACTGTATTACGTTATAGACTTCTTATGTCATTGAT
The DNA here is from genome assembly GCA_020423425.1 of Chrysopa pallens. Lineage (NCBI taxonomy): Eukaryota > Metazoa > Arthropoda > Insecta > Neuroptera > Chrysopidae > Chrysopa > Chrysopa pallens. Next base: position 44,417,188 of record CM035593.1, on the reverse strand, counting down.
TTTATCCATTATGAAGTAATATCAGGAAAGCAATTTTAATGATATTTAATTAATTTTGCAACACTTTAGTAAGTTTTAAATTTTAATTCATTAGTATTTCTTGAGTAATCTAATATTTATGTTGTGAAATAAATGTGAAATATAAATCTCCAAAAGAGTCGTGGAAAATTTATCTTCCAATTTTTTGAGTGAAACGCATACATACACATACTTAGTAGTAAATTTTTATAGGTAGTATACTGCATAAATCAATCTAAAGTGTGTATACATATACGATTCCATATTCTCTCATACAATTTAAAATTTTAGTAGTTTACTTCAAGTCAATTGCAGATAAGCGTATGAAGATAGGCCGTCAATACAGTAATAAATGTTTCAGAAATATGTATTAACGACATTATTCGTTGTCAAAACTAACCCATCCATTAGATTGAAAGATGGATAGCATTGAAAACATTATAATCTGCCAGGAATTAAACCCTGTACGATCCATTTACAGCACAGATGCTTGGTAGTTAACTACGGATCTTATTGTGTACTATTTCGTCGATCTTACCCATTTTGAATGTTAACCTGAACTTTGTGAGGAATATTAAAATTATAAAATGGTAATTTAAGTTCAACAGTTCAAATGGAGTAAATATTTTAGTTTTTTTAAACTTGCTCGATAATTTTCTTCAACGTGGAGAAAAAGAAGTAAAAATTTTCATAGTTTTCTGAGTATTCTCAATTTTTCTTAGTAACGACCTAACAAAACTTTCGCAGAGCATGTCATTCGATGTGTTAATTTGAAGATTAATATTTTAAAACTACGTATATAAAGCTTCAAAACTTTAAAAAAAATTACCAACGAAATTTCTCTCTACAATCCCTTTATTTGTTCAATAACCATATTTAGTAGATCGATTTAATCTACACATATTCGGGGATCCTGTCCCCTACTTAGTTTCAAATAATCGATGCTGTAAATTGAAGCACATTATTCTCTATTTAATGAAAAATAAATAGTTTTATTAAAACAATTTTTTTATTTGGAAATATAAATACAAATAAATTTACATAATTCAATTATAAAATGGATTATAAGTGATCCAATGAGCCCTATCCTGTTTCTTCTCGGTTTGATGAGATGTAAATAAGGATTTAAACACTTCTGTAGCGTTCGGATCTTTTGATACACTGTAGTCTCCTTTCGCTTTTTTAAATAGTGGATCATGAATTGGCTTTAAATCTGCCCCTCTTTTTACAGGTTTCACTGAATTACTACTACTGCTATTAGATTCTAATTTAATCGCAGATGTACTTGCACTGACACTATTACTGCTATTAGGTTCTACTTTAATTGTAGATGTACTTGCAGAATTTTGTTCACCAGTATACGTGATTGTAGATATATTTCCATCAGTAGTCGTAGTTTCTGCATTATTTACAGATGTACTGGAGGCCACTTTCTTTTCCTTTTTATCTTTTTTCTTTTCTTTTAGTTTGTTTTTACGATCTGCCATTCTTGTTGACATTAATATTAAATCTTCTTCATTACCATTCAAAACGACGACATCACTATCTTCAAATTGTTTCTGGCACTGAAAAAAAATTAAAAAAACGTATTTTCATTATTGGAACAAAATCTTTTCATTACAATATCACATTTCATTTTTAACAAAAGCATACGTTTCTGTAAGGACAAATTTACTCCACTTTTTCAAAGCAATAGTTAAATAAAAATAATTCAATTACCATCACACACTGTTTGGTTTTTATTTCTTTAAGTGCACGTTCTGAAAAAACACATCCGCAACTCCACAGACAAATAAAACGAAATCTTCCTGTCATTTCCAAACCAATAATAGGGCAAATATAAGGTGAATTTTTATCTGTTTCAGATTTATATGCTGGATTTGGTGATAACTTAAGATCTTTTACATCTTTTAAATTTCGAATATGTGATGCAGATTCTGGAAGTGATTTTGCAAGTAAGGATTCGATAATAGCTTGTTTATTGTATAGTTTTCCTAATCCACATGCAACAATTGGTTGTACTAATTTCTCTTGGGTTAGAGCACAATGTCTCCATTTATACGCCAATTCTGAATCTTTGTCTTTCTAAAATAAATAAATAATTGTAGCAATAAAAATGATAATAGCATTGAAATAGTATAAACTTACTTGTTCAGGTTTTTTCTTCAACTTGACTAATTCATCTCTCCTAGGAATAGTTCCACCATCACAACCCATTTTGTGATTAATAAAACACAAATTTTTAATCAAAAATAGAAAGAATATTTACAAATTATAATTAACTTGAACTGTCACAGAAATAATATGACGTTTATTATTTACTTAGATAGTATGATGAAATCACACTATGATGGGTGCGTTCAATGTACACTTGAGTAGGACAACGCGCATACGAGCGTGTAATAAATACTCCGACGCAGTGTCCAAAATTACTCAGAAATATGAAAAATTATACCAAAATTATTTGCAAAATGTTTTCGGTTTATGTTAGAGTAAATACGATGAAACTAAACGAGCAATCCTTTTTTTATATTATTATGTCAAAATGTTTATTGAAAACCTAGTAATTAAAATCTATATACTAGCATGTATTTATTATATATCCAAATTAGGTATATATTCGTTGATAATAGACCTCTGCCATGGTCTTTTATTATAATGGCCTGTATTGCATACATAGAATCATTTAGAAACACGGTCTTATATACCGGGTAATGACAAATTACACTTTTGATTAGGCTTTTTTAACACACGGTGTCTAGATCTGTATAATGACCGTGATTTATACATTGGAAAGAAATTGTTTCTACTTCATACAAATTGGGTTGATTCTGAACCGACAGAAGTCGTTTCGTTGTTATTAATTTAGCCCTATGATGCAAGAAGATGACTTGCCCCGTTATAAAAATGTGCAGAAAAATACTACAAATTATTTACCGATTTGAAGAAAATATTTGAGTTACTTAGGAAAATAAAAAATAACCACACAAGAAAAGAACAATATAATGTTTATTATTAATGACTAATAAATTTATAATGCAATGAACAACATACTTCTTAGGACAATACTTGAGTAGACTTCTGATTATCATTAGCTTGTAAAGCCAACTCTAAAACTGCACGATTAGATGCAGATTCTAAAATATATTTTTTTAATAAATCATCCAATGACAAATTATTTACATCAATTTTATGCACTGTATAAAACAAGCTTATTAAAGCAAACGCTTCATCGATATACTTAGTTTCTAATAAATCTAATAATAAATGATCAATGTTTTTATTCCAAACTAAATAAAATACCATTGGACCAAAATGTCTGGTCGATCGAAGTTTTTCAAAGTCTCTTTCATGGCTAATAGTCTGATAACAAATGCTGGTTACTTTTTGATATTCTTCATCATCAGGTTCAAATTGTACACATGCAGAATCCAAAATAAATTCATATTCTTTACGTTCTAATAAATCATTCAAAAATGATTCTTCAAACATTCGTGGTTTTGATAAACTACGTCCATTTCTTGGGAAATACATTTGATTCATACGATGCCGAGTATTCCAATCTGATTTTTGTAATGTACCATCTGGTTCCCGAGTTAAAATTATACGGTCACGATCATCAATACCGTAGGTAATATCAGTGAAAACAAACTTGGCTGTATCATAGCCTGTTAAAGCTGAATCTGTACTTAGTATATCATTAATAGGCTTTCGAACCTGAAAAATATATACTATAAATATTATTTTATATTATACTAAGCCGTTGACCACTGCCAAACGTTCTTCTTGAGTTTATACAAATTATTAAATTATAATAAATGTCGAAAATATTATCAAAATTTCAGAACAAAAATTTCTAGATATTATAAAAAATATATAATTGTGTATTATCTAAACAAATTTATTTTTTACTACTCATTATCTGAAACTTTATACTTTAGTTCAGCTTTAGTATCAGTGAAAAAGTACCTAGTGAAAACAATATTCAAGAAAATTATTTTCTTTCATGAACTATGTGCCGATATACGTCTGTTTGTACGTATCTTTCAGATTAGTAAATACATTTCGATTTATACTTTCACCCCTAAAAGTATGCCGTTAATGATTAATCTTCCTGAGAAAACTATCAAAAGTCGGATTAGTTATCGAAATATACGCTAACTTAAAGACAAACACCCATTTTACTAATAGGAGATTTTAGCATTAGTATTATGTCGATATACATATAGTGTAGTTTTAAATATAGTAAATCCTTTTGCATTACCAATTTCCTACCTTATTTGTATCTTACAAAATTTTTGTTTATAGATTTTAGACGCTTTGGCATACTATTAAAAACAATTTGAAAGGCCAAAAAGGCTTTGTTCCGCTTACTTTAAGTAAGGTTTTTTAGAATAATATAGGTATTACAATGTATTATAATTAACGGCAACACCAATTAACAAAAAAATAGGAAAAAGATTTGTTTGGTCAATGGTTCATAGTTAATTCGGGGAATTAAATAGAATATGTACTTGAACGACTGGAGGCATTTGTAATTTTTCTTCAGCTTTTAAACGCATTTCATTTAATAACTTGTCTACTTCTTCTGTAGTCATAAATTTGTATTGTGGAGTTTTAAGGTATTTGTCTTCCATTTTTCGTTTGCGATAAACTTTCTTTATATTAATTCTAGTTAATGTTTTTAAATGATTTTGAACTTTATCATTGATAAATGTTGGACCAGGATCTTTTTCTGTAAAATTATAAAAAGTTAAATATTGTATATATTTTTTATTTTGCAATACATACCATATAATGTGGGAATTATATTTGTGTGAATATATGAACACAATATTTTATTTTCTTTATAAAAGAAAACGTTTAAAATATATTTTGATTTGGTAAGATTTTTAATTAACGATGTCATTTTATAAGACTGATATATTATTTTTTACTAATTTATCTAATACTTTTAGAACCATTTAATCACATTTAACCTCACTTTATATTAATTGTTAAAAAGTAAGCAGTAGCCCATCTATCTCTCATTATGTTAAACCACAGATTTCCCTTTGCCACAGACATAGAATACAGTAAACTTAAATTGGTTTGTATCTGCACTAAACCATCTTCGTTTCATAGAGCAAAGAGTATAAGATAGAGGGGAAGGCTGTCATTAGCGGCAATGTTAAAAAGCGTACACGAGTTTCAACGCCTCTAGTGATTGTGTCCAGTCATGAAAACGTAAATCGTAAACGTAAAACCTAAGATAAAATATGAAAACAAATAATTTATGACAAAATAATTAAGAATTATTAAAATTTATTAAAGTAATAAATATCTGAAAGTACATAGTAATATAAAATTGATTATAATGATAATCCTAAAATGATAATACTATTTAGTACTTGGACACAAACATCAGATAGCATTCGTAACTGTATACGCGACCTTCTCCTCTATCTTATACTCTTTGTCATAGAGTAAAAGGTGTAAGGGGTTTTCTGATTTCTCATTGGTCACTCTCTTTAGTGAGTTATATGTGTATCAGAGGCTATAAAATTTTTGGAGGAATGCGGGGATTTACATGAGGGTACTTGGGACACGTTTCTACGATCCCGAGTAATTATAAGACACGATGATAAAAGAATGAGTACACCTCATGTGGGCGTTTAATTTAAAAAAATTTCAGAATGTTATAATGGATGGCGCTCATGTAGCGAGAGTATAGTATTTGTTTTCGGATTCAAGACTTTCTCACATTGAGATAACACTTTATTTATAAAGATTTCCGTCCTAATAAGCCCAAATTATAATTACATCACAAAAACAGACATCAAAATTTAAAAAAAATATTTTTCGAAAAAAAAAAAAAATTGTCCAAATATAATGAAATTTTGTACGCAGATTCTTTACATGAAAACGAGTGGCAGTTGCCAAGGAGCTTTCCCCAAAAAAGAAAAACTTCTAAAATAAAATTCGAAATTTTATTTTATATTTAGAATTGTTTTTTCGATAAAAATTCTTTTTTATTACATTTCGATCGTTATGTTTTGAATTGTTTGTGCGCGAAAATTGTTAAAAAAATTTTTGGAGTTTACTCCTGAAAAATAGAACTTTATATAAATATGAAAAAATATATAAGTAGTGATCGAAAGACCTCAATGCGTTTTTTGCGCACAACCTATTGTGCGAACCTTTTACTTTTCAATCGTGTGTGTGTGCGTGAGTATATTCAAATTTGTCTAGAGATGCCTCTTTTTATTACTAAATATACAATAGTCAACTCTTGTCTTAATCAAAGAGAATCAAACGAGAGGCTTTCGCTTTCAAAAATGCTTGATTTAAATCTTTTTATCACAATCCTCCTTGTATTATATTATTGACTTTCTATTAATAGGATATATATTTATATTCTCAAAATATATAAGTTTATGTATATAAGCTAATGCTTATTTTCTGAACAGTTTTAATAAAAAAAAATGTGTACACTAGTTATAAAAATTCTTCATAAAGACGTCTATAGAGACATACTATGAAATTAAATTACTTTTAATTTTTTATTAAAGATTTAAAACTTTAGCTATCTAATTTATTTTAACACAGACCAATGTAACTATGTATTTATGGCCTTTTAAGGTCACTAGAAAGGACAAAATTTAAAATATGTTTCCATATAATATTAGATGAATTTAAATGACACTCAGTGATCATAAAAAATGACATGAAATTGGTAGGTTTAAAAGAATTATTTTTCGACATACTCGATTAAGTTTTCTTAATTTCCCTAAATTGAAAGTAAATTGCAGGATTATATTTATAAATAAATAAACACGCATCGATTACATTTTTAATTGCATTTTTTATTTATATAAAACATAAAATTTCTAAACACTAAAGTTATACACTTAGTTGCTAAATAATATAGCTTTACATATTTGGCAAAAACTGTAACATACTAAAAAAATTATGCCGAAACAATCTGTCGTACTTAAATAAAATTGTAATTTAAATATAATTTAATATCATTAACAACGAAAATATGATTAAAATTATGTTTATTAATGAAATTATATGAAATATTTGAAAATTTTTATTATGAAAATGAAACTTCGAATTTAAGTATAAAAAGCTTTTACAGCCTTGGCAATAATTGAATATTTACAACAAAATAAATAGAGCTTTAAAAGTTATTCGACGACTATTCTACAATGAAGCTCCGCTACTCCAAAGCACCCTTCAAATTACGTTACCATTATATTTATCGAATTTTCATTAAAAAAGATCATAACATATTTCATAGACTTAGAGCAAATATATGGAGCTAATCCTAAATTCCTATAGATAATTCGCGATCGCAATGGTGTTAAAGTATTTACAATAACTGGGTACCATTATAATATCATTGCATTTTTTTATGGTAGGTAATATTTAAATACTAATTATTATTTATTTTTTACTATAGTAACTACCATTAAAAGAAGTGGTCTAGGTGCAATCTCAGGGCCACATGACGAACTTCACAATTAGGTTCGATAAAAAATAATAATTTGTTGATTATTACGAATATTGGTTATCTATATTTTATTTTTTATCCAGAACAAAACACGGTTGAACTGATTCCAGTTTTAATTACTTAATTACGCATCCTTGAAAGTGATTCCACGTCGATATCATTATTTGTCCTCGAGATAAAATTAAATGAATTTACATACAGACGCCTTTCTAAAAACATTGACTTTGATCTCTAGTGACTTTGAAATGTAAAAATATGTCAAAATTGGGGATTCACAAAATCGGCACCATTACAAGAAGTTGCCACTGGAAAGTTAATACGCTGATTATATTTGCAATTTGGTTTCCCATTTATAAACGAGATCTTTGTGTGTATTTTACATCCCGGTTTGATGTTAGTTTGATATATTGGTCCTCACATTTATCAGATTGAGGTAGCCTCATTTGTTTGTTTTTGGAAACAAATTTGCACCTCTGTACCTCTCTGGCATCAGTTTTATTGATCGAATGTATAAATAATAAAACATAATTTATAGGAACCAGTTTCTTTACAGGCAACTATTATACAAAAAGTGTTTTAAAGACTGGAAAAATTGTTTCTTTGAAGACCTCCACATATATATTTATGAAATCTTATTTTAATGAAAATTATCTTTTGTTTAATAATTCTGGATTCTATTTTGATTAACCAGTTGTGTAAACTTACACTGAGCCTATGAAATTTAATAATTGTCTCAGAAATAATTTTATTAAATATTCGAAATGTTACAGTTGCATAAAATAAGAAGTTCTCAAATCTTCTCAGTCTCAGAATTAAATAGAACATACTCAATTAAAAATGAAAATTCTAATTTAATATAAATAAATTAATTTTCATAAATTTTTTTTAGTTTCGCTGAATATTTTTTAATGAAATCAATAAATAAAACCATATTTTTAACGCTTTTTGCACAAATAAAATACTTTCAAACCCACAATACTCTTAGAGGATCTCGTTTAGCTGATTCAACAGGATTCGAACTCCATCTTCTATGTATTGGATGAGCAGGTGTTGTTTTCGAGCCGTGAGATGGTAATCCTATATCTTGATTTAGCCAACAAAGTTTTTCTTTAATTTTATCCGAAGTAAAACTGTTATTTCTAAGAATAGGTGAATCATTTCCTTTTTCTAATGTTTCAATAATTGTTGAATTCACAACTGGTAATCCTATTTCTTGAAATGAACTCATAGATGAAAATCCACTTTCATCTTCCGCTGAACTAACACTGCCCATGGGTGGTGATCGTGACTTTTCTTTAACGTTATCAAATGAGTAATTGATATCAGACTGCCGATTTAGCGTAGAATTCGGTGAGCTAGTTGGCAAAGATTGATTTGAAGATACACTGTGCCTCTTTTGTTTCCCAGAGAACGCTGTTTCATATTCAGCAGTGGATGGCAGTACTGGAAAATCGGTTTCAATCAGACTATGTCGTTTTGATGAATTAGAGGATGTCCTTTGTAATGATAATTTTCTATTAAAAGCTGTAGATATTTGTGGTGCAATTGAATTGGCAAGCTTTAATGAATTTTGTGGTGGAAATTCTCGTGATAGTTGTGTAAGAAATTCTTGATCAGCCTGTTGTATATCGGTTTTATCTTCTTTTGACATTTCATTGGAATTTGGCGTAAATGATGAATTATTATGATTTACAAGATCTGGTTCTCGTGTATTCAGTAACGACTGAGCTGTACGCAGTAGTCTGAACGCTTCTTGGGATAAAGTTTCGGGTGAAATTTCTTCTGGTGTCGGTTCTTGTAATTTTGGCTTTCGCCTGCAAATTGAAAAGATTTGATAAAACTGTACTTTGATAAAAAAAAAAAAACATATAAAATCTTACCATGTATAATCTTTGAAGCCGCTAAAGTTTGAAAAGTCAGTCGTATCGTGTTGAATTTGTGCTGTACTATGTGCTCGAAGAACTGGAGGGGGAGGTGTTGACACTTGATGAACACTACGAGATCTTGGAACACATGACTGTCGGCGCAATGTTGATGTTGAACTATTTGGACTTTGAAGACGTTCTTGTAATAAATCTAAACTTCTATGAGCTCTTTCAAGAAAGCAGACCATCTGTTCCATAACTTCACGATACATTAAACGACTTGATTCAGTCTGAAACATATCAATAAAAGAAAAAATTTAAAATAACAAGCTAAAAACAATCTAATCCCAAAAAAATTTGTATAAAGCTTATTCTTGGAATTGCATAAATCTTATTCTTGAAAAGCCATTATTTTCGGCTGACTTTTTTTTTTAATTATAACGATAAGTCGTCGTGATTATACTTTTGTTGCTATTTTAATTACCTGTTTCAATTGCCATTGTAAAGTATTGACTTGAGACTGCAACACAAAACTCTCAACTGGGAGATCATCAGTGTTTCCAATACCATTACAGGATCGATTATTGCTTCCAAGACCACTATTTAATCGTCGATTTTCTTCCACTAAATTTTGGCATTCCTGTAAATTCAAATAAAAACTGTATTTAGTCAACACATTAAAAAAAACTATTCTGTTAATTACTACTAAGAAAAACAACTAAATTTTATTGTAAAAACAATTCAATCCTATTCAACATTTGAATAGACTTGAATAGGAAATGAAAATTCCTATACAACCCTATTGATTTTCTATTCACTCCTATTGAATTTCTATAGGATTGAATACTAGACTTTTTTTATCATTTTTTAGTTAAAATTAGTCTACCGGATGTACCGCTTTATTCCAGTGATTTTCAGGTTTTTATATTTTTCTTGAAAACGAATTTATTCGAATTAAGTATGTTTTCAAAAAATTGTAAGCTCTACAACTTTTATTATTTTTTTATTACTGTACATAAAGTGTATAATAGTAAAAGAGAATCCAGTGACTTTTCGTAGCAGATTTATATGAAATATTAACGATACATTCTGTATTATAGAGGTAAAAATATGTTTTAACAAGCACCATTGTATACAAGTAATATATTTTATTAAAATAATAATAATAAAATATTTTAAATATTTGTAAATAATTATCATACAATGCTCTTTCAAACACTCAACATCTATCTGAAGATGATCAAATACAAAAGGAATTGCTTATTAATTCTCATACATAATGCACACACATCATAAATTGAGAACAATGATCTTTGTTTTTAGCTACATAGCAATGTTGCAATTTAGATTCTAGGTAGGAAGTACCGGTTAAATGTATTCTTAGCATCTATCTTATTACGAGCAAATTTTTTATTGAAAATTATTCATTTTATTGTGGGCGATATTGAACCGATTTGATAACCGATGACTAAATTGATAAATTGCATCAAGATTTTCATACATTTTAGGATGATTGTTAAATAAATATATGTATAATGTATGAATGGAATAAAAAAATGCAACGACCAGAATCTTCCCCGCTTACTTAAAATTATAAAATAAACTAATTTTATGGCGTATTTTATAATTTTTTCTGTCTAAAATGTATGTTTTAAATAAAATCTAAATTTAAGATACTTTCGTTAAATAGCTTTCGGACAAAATCTTGATCCACTTTTCAGGCTATAAACTGTATTTCATTAAAAAAAATTCTGGAAAACAATACATATTTTTCCGTTAAGTATTAAAAATCAAATCTATTATTCTACCAAGCGCTTCCATATTTTTCTAAACATTATAAAGAACCACCTCGAATATTGGTATATAAGCGTTCGGTCTTTTACGGTATGACAAGCATAAAGCTGCAATTCCGGGAGTGGCTTCGTTTCTACGAGACATCTTAGTTTATTATTTGTGAAAATGTTGTAAAACGGTATCGAAATTATTTCAAGAATCGGTTATAGCACGAAAATGAAGTATTTTTCGTATAATTAAATCATGGCTAACCAGACGCATTTTGATCTTAATACTATAAACTATCATATTAAATAAAATTTTATTTAATATTAGTGTTAGCGTCTCCCCAACAATAATTTTTTATGGAATGTTCATTGTCTAACGAATTTATTTTGTTTTATATTTTATATCTATCAGTGTATTAATTACCGTTATTTTTGTTTAATCAACCAAAATAATTTAATAAAAAAATATAAATAAACTCAAAATTGTTTTTCCAAAATAGTGAACAGTTACTCAAATAAAACAAATAAATACAAAAATATCTTGATCTAATTTATAATGTTCTCTGGCGTATAATAATCGTGTCATATTTGTGAAGACAGCAAAAATGTTACATTTGATACAAACAAATGTTTTTAGTCATCAAATGCCGTCTTTAAAAATAATTAAATTAGTTCTTAATGGTAAATTATCTAAAAGTCTATACGCTACAACATCATTACACTTAATAATTATCTAAGTCCATTTTTTCACATGAGTCAAGTCGTTGTCTACCTAGCTTAAATCATTAATTTAAAATAGTTTTTTTCATTAATTGGTATGTAATTTATAACTGTCAAGCATTTGTTTTTAATTTTAAAAGTTAAAAATTTTGAGATAATTATTGTCATAATTTAAGAAGGGATTGAGAATAAAAATCTAAATTAAAGATGAAAATTAAAGAATATTTGGCAACTCGATATTCGCCCTATTTGGCTACTTTTTGTAATATTTGGTATACGGTCGAATGTAACGAATTTTTCAGCATAATTTTTGAAAGAAAATGATAGCGTATTTCCTCATGACCGTGGAACCACACCTATACATGATTTTGAAAATATTTTTCGTAATAAAGACTATTAGTGACAAAATTTGATGCAATAACTTAGGATTGTGACAAGAACTAGACGCTGATGAATCAAATATAATGAGATTGGCCGTAACCTATAACTCACGAAATGTACATACAGCTTTACACAGAATTTGCCGATCATTCTGCGGATTAATACGAATTGGTGCAAAGTGTGATCTAGTTTGTTAATTTCTCAATAAAGAACAAATAATTTAGCTGTAAATCCAAATTAATTAACTTCTCTATAAAGTTGAATGGATAGAGATAAGGAAAAAACATAGAGAAGCTAAAAAAATTATACATGTAAAGTTATATAACACCCGGAGAAAAGAAAGCCCTAACTTGTAATGAATGGCCCAAGTACTGAACGTTCCGTGACTGATTCAGATCACGGGATCGCAAGTGATATTCGAAGTCGTCTCGAAATCCCTCGAAAGGTAAACCACGTGTTGTGCGACCTATTGAGTATGGTTATAGAATTATAAGATTATTTAATTCTTAAAAATCAATGCCTTACATAGATTACATAGATTAATAGTAGATATCTATTGAAAAAATATGCTAAGCTAGAAATATAGTTGCAAATACAGCCTTTTTTTGTACCACAACGTAAGAAAGATTGTAACTTGAACACGATTTTACCTAGTTTAATACCTACCTACCTACTTTAAAACAAAAAAGACTATGTATCAAAATATATTCTCGCAGATTAAAAAAAAAATGAGCTATGTGATTTTAAATTGGACTTGTAAGCAAAATGTATGTGTGCCAAAGACAACTCAATCGAAAGTAGGATATAACAGATTTAAGGGTAAATGTACGTAGAAAGCAGAAGACTTTAAGATATCTAGTGAATTTTAGGTTCTGTGTATATCTATAGAGTTTTTTGGAGCACATTTTCTAAAAATGGAAATATAAATTACTTATGAATCCCTCTTTTGAGTTTAATGTTTTAAACGTTTCAATTTTCACCGTGCATTGTTAACGTTTTTGTCTTTTCATTAAAGAACTTCTTTAAGAAAACACAGTTCAGTCAAATAATATTACAAATTATTAATATTTATTAACAAAATTTAGATAAAATAAAAAATATTTTTGAAAACAATTAAATTTAATGAAATGTTTTATATTCTTTATTTGAAGAACTCTTTCTTAAATTTACTTTTAAACGTGCACATCAATTTTTTGTTCATAAATTCTTAGAAAACCACACATTTTTTTTTTAAATTTATATTTAAATCTACGGAATATCTGTGTATAGTGTGAGTTCAACAAAGGTAAAACTTAAAATTTTAAAACTTGAATAATAATTCAATTACTTTTGTCTTTTATTACATTTTAGTTCAGGATATTCCAAATTTTATGTTAGTACTTATATTATTAATAGATAGATAATTTTATGCATGATATATTCTTTTTAAAGTCCTATTAGCAGTAGTATTTGTAGGTTTTTTATTCGGCCCCTTTCATTTGGAAAATCCTTAAAAATTTAAAGATGGGGTCTTTTACAACCAAGGTAGATTTTGACTACTCTGCCCTGTTTGTTAAATCAAGGCAGGTGCGCTTTTTGGTTTATTTTCGAGTGAAGCTCATAGTGATGCTAAAGTTGAATCATTTTCGTTAGTCCACTAATCACGCATTCCCTGCGTGATTATATTTAAGCTTGTTTTATCGATTTTATTTTTTTGTTAAACACATATTATACACATATATATTATATACTATAAATAATAGTGAACTCTTTTTTATAAATGAATAACCTTTAAACAACCAATCAAATTGTAGAGTACAAATGTTCACCTGAAAATTTTGTTTACAAACAATGGACTTAAGAAAACAATTCAACATTAGTAATTACTTAGCTGTGTGCGATTATTTGATTCAGTATACGATTATTAACCGTGGATTTTAATTTTTTTCTTTTGCTGATACTAAAATAACAGTTCGAAAATTAGTACTTACGATTTTTGTATGGGATTGTATATTTTACAATTTTATTTTTGATAAGCACTCTGTATACATGCACCATTGGTTTATCTAAATACTATATGTAAGTATATAATGGTGGTGGTATGTATTCTTATGTTAAGATCTTTAATTATATTTTTAGAGTGGTGTAAGTAATCTTTAATAATAATTATTTTATCATTATTTGAGAATTATAACTTTGTTAGATTTTTTTTTTAATTTTAAAAATATTTATTTAGATTGTTCTAAATGAATTGAATATTTGATAGTTCACTGACATTAAACTGTATTTAAACAACTAACTGTGTTTATGATTTAAATACCCGACAATATTTGAATTTAATTATTAACATTAAAGTAATACATTAAATACGTAGTCCATTCATTAATCAATAATTAGTTATTTAATAATGAATATTATATCTATTATATAGTAATTATTTATTATCTATGCATTAATTACATAATTTAATTTTATATTTTCCATGACAGTAAGCTGACATTTTTTTTCCGCGATTTTCTAAAACTATTCGATTTTGCCGTAAAGGTGATTTTGAGAAAAAAAATATTTAATGTAAAACATATCACGAAGATTCGATGAACAGTTCGCCAGATATTGATATTTAAGTAAGGTCACTTGCGAGTGCTGCGTCTCCGGAACGATAATTAATATGCCAAATGTTTGTAAAATGAGACCATTCCGAACATATCCACTTTTTTACGAAAATTTTATAAATAATCATTCAATAGTTTTGGAATTTTCTACGTTCGTCTTCACACTTAGGAATTTTTTTAATTATTAGAATTTATAAAATTCTCTAAATATGTAGTCCATATAGTTATAAATACATAATAATAATAACTGTAATAATTATATATTTGTTTATTAGCTAAAATTGAGCTAAAACTCTGACAAATCTAAAAAGTTTATGAAAAAATAAAAATTGCTTGATGGAAAAAATAAACATTTTTTAAATTAAAATCTTTCTTGGATCATAGATACATGGATTTTACTAATTCCCGAACTTTTTACGTCTAGAATACAGCACCAGAATTTCAACTCGTTATCTCTTTTTGAGTGAACTGGATGACGGACAGGCGGATGGACAATCGGAATTAGGTAATTCTATGAACACCAAAATTTTGTTAAAGTGCGGTTAATATTTGCCTACCGATATAAACGTTAGACTAAACATAATATACCCTGACATATTTTATATATGCTGAGTATAAAAATGACTCTTTTTAGACAAAATAAAAGAGTTCAATGCCAGTTCAAATTACAATAATGTAATTTCTCAATACAATGTGCTATATAATGAAAACATACAACAAATCTGCATTCGTTGATATTTGATTCATATCTAAAGTAAATAGAATATCCAAGAGATAATAACTAAATAAATGAAACAATAAAAAATTAATTCAATATTTAACATAATAGTAATAACGGTGTTTAGAATCAATTCTATGGAAATTTAAAGTATACAACATATGTACTACGAAGATTAAACCATTAAAATAATTTCTTACCAGTAATACAAATGATCGCAGCATCATTATTTAATGAAAAAAAATCACTTGTAATTTAAGTGCACAATATATGAAATAACGTTATTTATATTTGTTTATAAAATTAAAAATTCTAAATTCATTGTTTTATAAAACTTTGATCTATTTTGTATTTGAAATGTTTTAAAACTAACAGCTTTTATATATATATTATTATTTTTTTAAAAGGGCATTAAGAAAATATTGTGCGCAACTGTACGAACTAACAACGTACGTTGACGTTAATGCGTTAATGAATGTCCGATCTACAATGAATATAAGATTACCATATTAATGAATTTGTTTATGGTTTTTATAATCTATTTAAATAAACTATAATTTAAAACAAGTGAAGGTAATAACTAACACTGTTAATTGTTTATATACGTGACATACGACAGAGTATCACTTTTCTAGCTATTAATATGTGTTAAAATCATGTAAATATGTGTTAATTAGCGAAATTGGAGCGTGAATTGTGGCGAATCTAAACAGTTTGTTAAAAAATGTTTTCAATACAAGTTGTTCGTTTTAAAAAATATGTTTTTTGAACCGAACATTGTCAGGTTTCATGATATAACTAAACTATTTGGCCGAACATAGTGAGATTTCATGGTACAACTAATCTATTTTGCATTTCGTTTGTATATATATATATATATATATATATATATATATATATATATATATATATATATATATATATATATATATATATATATATATATATATATATATATATATATATATATATATATATATGTTAGTTCCGCTGTAATTTCGAACGCGTGATTTTATTTTGATGAAATTTAATAGACATATTAAGGGGATATACTGTTTAGTTTTGAAAAAAGGTCACTCACCCTTTTTGGAGAAAATCTCCAAAAATATCAATTTTTTCTATATACCTATACTAAAAGATACGATGTTTTGCAAGTGATGAGCATAAAATAACATTAGTAAAAAAGGGACAGTCTTGATCTTGCTCTGGCTCACATACTACGAGTCTTGATCTCGATCTTTGTCTTGATCAAATACTCCGAGTCTGATTATGGTCTTTATCTTCCTTATATAGTCTTGGTATTTGATAGTCTTGGATCTGAGACGTTTTTTTATTAATTTTTTTATGCATTATCATTATGAAGACTATCAAAGTATAAATAAATAAATTATAAATAGCTCGAAATTAATTATTGACTCTTTATTTCTTTTTTGCATTTGAAACTACAAATTTCGACTCATGCATTTATCGATAGCTGTTATATTTATTGTAGTCTTGTCCATTTAGTCTTGGTTTTGCATATTCAGTCTTGGCTTTTGTCTCTGTCTTGGTTTTCGTCATGCTGTTGTATAGAAAATCCTGGTCTGGATCTTGGTCTTAATTTTTTTCAATATCAAGACCAAGACTGCAAGACTAAGACCAATTTTGCTCATCACTAAACATTAGTAGAGAAAATAACAAACCTTCAATTTGTCTATTACAGCTTCTTTTCTTTTAGAATAATCTCAAAAAATACCAACATTTTTCTATGTAAACTATAAAGAATGGGGTTTTTTGAAATCGATGTAAAATGAAATGAGTAGGGCCAAAAGAAAAAATTTTTGACCACCTCTCCACTTTTGTGCACTCAAAGAAGATGCGGTTTTCGTTTTGTCAAGAATACAGCTCAAAGAGCTACTAGTACTTACTAATCAATTTTGATTGTATCATAAATTTTCTTACAATGGATTTCTGCACGGGAACCCAACCATGAACTGAAAGTATATTCGGTACCAAATGATCAATTATGGATTCAGAATCGATCATTTGGTATCAAATTCACTTTAGTCTTTGTTCGAGTTCACGTGAAGAAATTCAGTATTAATAAAACATTAAATTGAACTATTTTTGGTAAATACTATATACAAGTGTAAATCGGACGCTACTTGAAACGCAACAGTGAACAACAGACAACAACAATTTGTCGGTGTAGGGGTTTTATATGATAGGTACACGTACGTATACTAAATAAATACAGCTTAATCATTGTTTCAGCCTATTACAGCTTTCCGGTCTTATCGTTAAAAATAAAATATTTTATTGTGTATGATTATATTATCATTCGATTGTTATTTTAAACATGACTAGGGGACGATAACTGTCTGTAAAAATGTCCAAGCATGTGAAAACTTTAATGTGCTTACAATTAACTAATACTTAATTGTGTTTTTTTTTTAGGTAATTACCCGTTGCTAAAAAACTTATGAATTGCTTGGAACAATAATTTATTTGATTATATTAATATTAGTATCCGTACCGAGTAAAGTACGCTTAAGGGACATCGGAATCGATAGATGCGCTCCGATTTGTAATAAAACATTCCTTATGATGACTATGTTGTAGTCGAAATAAGTATTTATAAAAATACAAAATAATTTGATCTATGAAATTGGGGCAAAAAATAGAAATTTAGTCAAAAATAACATTTAACTGTAGTTTAATAAGTTTACTGAAAATTTTAAGAATGATCCAAAAAAAAAAAAACCTTTAGTGGTTATTTTAATTTGAAAATATAAACAATTATTAATTTAAATTTGTTAATTAATTTTGAGAAATTTCCTATCTTAAATCGTAAGCCATTCATAGACTTATAGAAATGTAAGAAAACAATTTGATGCTCGGTTCCATATTATTTAAATTTTTCGATATTTGTAAAAAATTAAAATTTGCTAAAAATTTACTATTGATTATTTTCTGAAGATAATACTATGAAGATAATATATAAGTTTTTGCATTTCTTAATATTTAAAATTTGAGTCATAGATACTAATTTAACGATTTTGTTTATTAAAAAGCTACCAATCACTTTTTAGGTCTATACCTATTAAAATTTCAATGCATTTTTGAGTTACCTTGATAATAGATAGACAAGCAGACGAAAATTTGCAAGTTACCTTATTCTAATATTATAATATTTTTAAAGTACCTAATCTTATAGCTAGATGAATTATATGTAAGAAACACAAATTTCATCTTATGACTTCATCAATTGTCCAATTGTTTTTCACCCATCATTTTTGAACACCATGAATATGTCAGAAAAAAAATATAATTCACACCAAAAAGTAAACATTAAATTTATATCACAGACTAAATTATGTTTACTGCAGTCATAATAGTAAGTAACATAACAGATTACAATAACAGGTGTCACATGAACATGATTACACTTCATTTATAAAATTAAATTCTAGGTAATTTATAATAAAAAATTATGTTTAATTCACCGAAACAATGGTGTCATCTTAAATAAATTTATTTACTTTACTGGAACCATCATCCATAATGACACATAATAATTAAACCAAATAAAATTAATAATTACTCTAATTCAGGGTTAGTTGGCCATTGGTTTGTTTAACTCGTAGCAAAGGCATTTTTAAGAGTACATAAAAATATTTTGAAATCTAATTTGAATATCAAAAATTATTTATTATTTACTGTTGATTACTAATCAATACATTGGAACCGTTAAAGCAGAGGTTATTAAAGTCCTAGATTCTAATTCTTAAGGACCGAATTAAATTTGTTTATTTATTTTCGTTTTCTGATTTGTTGAATGATTTTGTATCACATTATCTATTTATTAATATGTGAAGCAAAAACTTCGTACCCCTTTTTACGAAAATTGGGCGTATGGAAGGAGTATGGAATTTTGCATACTCATAGTTTATGTAGTGAAGGACCTGAGAACGTTTATATTTTATTAAAATTATGCATAAAAAATTCATTAAATCAATTAAAAAAACAGTACACGCACTTTGACACACACATATAAGAGGTGTGGCTTATATAACACACACTACCATACACACGCAAATATACTCTTTTGTTTAATATACTATTTTATTTAAAGGCACGCATATATAATGTTTTGTTTAAAGGCAGCGAGATTCACTTTTGAGTGATTGTAGTTGGCCGCTGTAAGGGAACTCTGGTATATTTAAAGTCCATAGATACTAATTAAATTCGTGTGGGAAGAAGTTGCCTTGCTCCCTGAATGGCTAATGAAAATAAAATTGATTGTATAAAAAAGAAGTTTAAAGGAACTAAAACTCTACTACTGAAATGTGCTCTTAAAAGTACGAAACAAGGAAATATTATTGTTCGAAATTAGATACAGTGGTGTTCAGACGATAGTCGTGGTCACATGCCACCCAAATCGGATGGATTTTCTTTGTTTTAGGTATGATTATTAAAAAAGTAATAATGTAACAAAGTAAGAATCTATGTGAAATAAACGAACAAAAATTATTTTCATACAAAAAGAAATAACGAAAAAAAAATGATGAAAATGTTATAGTGTGACTTAAAAAACAAAAAATTTTTAAGCTGTTTTAAAATGTTATGTTCATATTGCTGTCAAAATATTTTCTTTTTTTTTTAGAAAGCAAAAAATTAAAAATTATTTTTAAAGAAATTAATTGAAAATTAAAATACACACTTTATTTTTATTTCAATTAAGTTATTAAATCTTTTTGTAAATAAATCCATTTACTTACTACCTATTTTTATTTTGACGGATTTCATTTAAATTCATCAAAGATATGTTTTTTTTTTTAAGTTCCTGGAAGAAAGCTAATATACATCGTAGTGCGTATTTCAAATTTTTATTACTTCTTTTTTTCCAAAGTAAAGTAATTATTTTCCAAATAATATAAAATATTATTATTTTTTTGATAATTTGTAATACTAACATCGAAGATGTCTAAAAAATTCGATGCGAACTTATGGACGAACACACATTTAAGATCTTTAAAGATCAATCATTGATCAAATGTATTCTGTCTAAAAAATTATTACCGCCTAATTATATATTATACTTCATTTGTTCGACTGAATCGAATAAAATTTTAAGAAATATTTAAATATTTTAAAATTATCAATGGTCTTCAATAAATTTTGATTTTCTGTCAGTTCATTGAAAATAAATTCAATATCATTTGAATTAAATATTAGTTCCAATTTGGTTTAGGTTAATGAAATACATCTAATACTAATAAATTATGATTATTTATCAATTTTCTACAGTTTGGTTCTGCACATTTTCATGATATTGGTTCAATATTTTAGCTAGTCTGAAATCCATAAAAAAAATTCGGTGCTTAATTAGCATAGTCAATTAGCAAGTACTTAACTCCAGTGCCTGTTCTAATATAAAAACACTCAATGAAAGTGCCTTGTTTATCTGGGAATTCTCATTTAAAATTTTATTATTTCATACTCTAGTTTTATTTTGCCTGAGTAAAAGAATTGGACCCGCAGTTTATAACAAAATTGTGTTATCAAAACATTCACGAGGCCAAAAATTCATCCTGATTCACGAGCTCGTGAATCAGGTGACATTATATGTCTGGGATATATGTAAAATTATTCTATGTATATTCTACGTGCGTATAATTTATTATCTGCATTTACCTAAACAGTATTAAGTTAATTTATTGAAATAAACCATTCTAGGCTTTGATGAAGATTCGATTCGAATAATCTTATGGTTATATGATATGGGTTTATGAATAAAGAATAAGGTGTAAAATAATTCTTGACGAATTAGATGATCACGCAAAATACAATTTCACTATCCAATTAGTAATAACGTCCCTACATATAAAACATTTAAATTAAAATAAGTTTTACTTTTCACCTAAACTCTAAAAGTAAATACGAGTACAGAAAATACAGTTTATTATTTCTTTTTTATATCGGATGTCACATTTAGCCAGCTTAAAAGCTAACCATAAAAGTATTTTTTTAAACGTTTCAACAGAAAGAAAATTATATATATATATATATATATATAAATATATATATATATATATATATATATATATATATATATATATATATATATATATATATATATATATATATATATATATATATATGTATATATATATATATATATACATATATACTATTATAAGTATTGTTGGACTAATTGGCATGGTGAAACTTTAAATGAGGATTTATATATTGTGGGGAATAATTATTATTTTATTTGATATCCTATTAGAAATAAGTAAATATTTATTTTGCAACTCAATTAATATAATTTGTATAAACCAAAATTAAAAGCTTACTAAAACTTGCTCTTGAAATAACCAATAGAAATTAAATAAGTTTTTAAACAATTATTATTTATAAATATATTAATCCTGATTTTTAATAGGATTAAATTAAAATACTAATTATAAATCTGCTCTTTAAAATTTCGCCATGACCATTTGTTCAAAAACACCATGTATATAAATAAACAAAAAAATCTTAAAAATTATGATAGCAAATAACCGTGTTAATTGTTTAAATATCAATGTGAACTATTTTTAACCATTAATATTCATAAATTCACTAAATAGTTATAATAGTTTGCTATATAATAATATGTATTAAAATTATATTAAACAGACAAAAAAACTTCAAACATTGCAAATCTTGATATTGAAAATTAAATTCAACGATTTGGGTGCATTTTCATAATGCAATCAATTTTTCATCTTAAAATATACTTGTGAAAGCAGAGAAATGAAAAAAATATGGTTTCTAATTGGCCAGTCAACCAAATTTTTCAAAAACTAATTAAAATATTGATATTTGAAATTAAAAAATTGTTCAAATGTCTACTTGTATTGGTAAATTGTTTTATATATGATTGAATTGAGGATTTATTAGTGGAAAAGTATATCAATAAATAATAAAACTAAATATTTAGCTTATTTCCACTTTTCTTTTTATTAAAATTTTACAAAATAATATTGTGTTTCGGTTACTATATCCATTTTCAAACAAATTGTTCAAACAACAACAAAAAAAAAAAATTATCTAAATGTTTCGTGTTATTATTTATTATTTTATATAAATATTATTTTTAAAGTTTTATACTAATAAATATAACTTTTATATAGAACAATTGATCATTACAAGTAGGTGTAAAAATCATGATTTTCATAATGTACTATTTATTCAATTATTTGTATATTAGTTAAATGGTTAATTTAAATATAATATGTATATATATTATATATATATATTTTTTTTTGGATAATGGTTTCCTACCCAATTCAGAATTTACTTAATGGCATTACTTTTGATCCACCTTGTAGATTGTTAAAGTGAATGTAAGCTAAAAATATCTTCAGATAGAAGCAATGCGACGATCATAAAATTGTTTTTTATTTTTATTTTTTTAAATCGTTTATTTATGTTGCTTATTTTAATTTTAACAACCTTTAACTAACCGGATATAAAATACAACAACAAAACAGTATTTACAATAAAAAACTAGTAAAGGATGTGCAATATTTTATTTATTGGGTGAAAAAGTAATGACTAACAGGTGTGTATTTATGTAAATTTTATAGTTCAGTAAACATTGTTTTCTTGTTTCGTATATCTACAGGACGAATACCACTAAATAAAACAATCCATGAAGAATCTGTTTTTTCAGTGTAAAATTTAGTTATAAATAAATCACTTGTTCTGTACAATGTAACATGCATTGTCAACTAAAATCAATAAATATTTATTATTATTATTACTGTGGATCAGATGAAAAAGTTTCGAGACTAAGTAAATTTTTTATTGTAAGTAAATTTATTAAAATGTTATTTTTTATGGGACACTGCACTTAGACAAGTTCTTAGACAGAGAGCAAACTCTACAAAACCTGTTTAGCCACAAATTAGATATTTATTGCTAAGCGAGTCTCTAGTTTAGAATTATACTAAAAACGGCTACACAAACTGCGCCATAAAACTTTCCACAGGTTCGTTTTTCTTATTATTTGTTTCATACACTCATTGGCAGAAGTACTTAATGAGTTTATTTTAATCTGTATGCCTGTCTGCTCGTTTGTCCGTGATCTGAATAATTCAAAAACGAAAAGAGATAGAATACATATAATTATAATACGTAATATAAATATATATATATATATATATATATATAAATATATATATATATATATATATATTTTTTTTTTTTTTTGTTCATTCGTTTTTTATAGTGAATATGTGTTTGAATTTCTAAATAAATTTTAATAAAGTATATTTAATTAAAAATGGGCCAATCATTGATACTCAATCATATGTCGGGTATTTAAACACATAACTCTGTTAATTGTAACCTTCATTTGTTCTTTATCAAATTGCATTCCACCCTGTAAACTAGTAATAATAAAAGTAGTAAAATATATTAGCTCATATTGTTCATTTATGTTTTTTGATGATATTATCAATGTTGTGTTTGTGTGTAGAAGTCCATAAAACTACCAGGTGTGTTTGGATAAAAATTACGTTACACATATGCTTTTTAAGACAATTATGGTAGAAGCTAAATAAAAATGAATCATATTAGTCGACAATGACCTACGATTTGTCTATTGTGGATTCATTCTTACATTCACTAATCGTGTATGTAGGAAGAGTCCTCATCGAAGAATACAAGCCAGCAACTTTCGCATCAAATTTAAACCTTGAACTGATGAACCTCGATTCGAAACCTAGATTATTATTTAAGAATTTTTAAATAGGTGATTATTATAACAATAAATAATATAATTGCGTTTTATCTAAATGTATTTTCATGCAAATTAGTGTAATTTGAAAAATAAAACAAGTATGGCCCGGGTAACAAAATGCATATAATTTTTTGTTTGTTTGTAAAATCAAAAGTCAATGAGCTACACATTATTTCTTCCATTTATATAAAAAATACAGTAGTATTTATATTATTTTTTATAGAGCATTAAATTTGATGTCTTTAGTTTTTTTCTCACGGAAATCATGACAGAAATCAAAATAAATATATTTTTAATCTTAAGATACTCTATATTTAAAACATAATTATTATTGTTATATTAAAAGAATATTAAACTCACTCCATGCAACGTATTTATATTACAATACTAGCTGCCCCGGCAAAACTTCTTTTTGCCACATATTTCTAATTAACTTCAACATTTTCTAAGTATAATAACATATTCTTAACAACTTTCCTCTTTTTCTTAATACTGAAAGCTAAGGCAAATTAGAATAAATAATGATATTAATATATATTTTAAAGCATACCCGGACACGGTGACCATTGATATTACATCGATTGCATGCAAAATTTTAAGCAGATTGGACGAAGGAATTCCGTTGTCCCATACAAACTTTGCCTCTGCTTTTCATCCCATTAGGGGTAGAATTTCAGAAAACCTTTTCTTATGGGATGCCCGGTATTTGATGTGTAGCACACTATTTGGTGTGGGATACCCGTGACACGAAATATTTATATATACACTCGTATTTGATGTGAGCACCCGGTACCTCGAGCAGCCACAATACGTGTATATTGTGCCGTGGTTCTCATATACTTGATGAAAAATATTAAAAGGAAGTCCAGAACCAGTAATATAGAAAAGAAGAGATAAATAAATTCTATTTTGAAAAGCTGGCCCGGGTAAACATTGTTTTGTTATATAAATTATTTCTAATTAACAACAATATCTCCTAAATATAATAACATATTCTCAACTGTCTATAACTAAATAATGAAGCTGCGGCAAATCAGAATAAATTATGATATTAATTTATATTTTGAAGCATACCCACCCGGTTTACGCGTTGCTGTGTTATTTTTCACATTTTAATAAATGATATTACATCGTTTACACGCGGATGCAATTCTACCCTTAGGGGAAGAATTTCAAATCCTTTCTTATCGGATTCCCGGTATTTAGTGTGCACCCGGTACATTTTATCCACCCGGTGTTTACCTGGTATTTCCTGGGGTACACCCGGGACCGCGATCACCCAATAATTTTTGCTGTGGTACACATACACTTGATGAAGGTATATGGACCTCCTGAACCAAGCATGATTCCGGTATGCGATATGCACACTTTATATAGTTGACAGTTCATCATACTGCTATTGAGAAGAGATAAAGAAGTTTTATTTTGAATAGATAAAGAAGTTTTATTTTGAATTTCAAAATTAGATTTTGGTTTCTATGGAAATGATGATTAGTAACATGTGAGAGAAATATATATTTCACAGTTAAGAACATTTTGTATTCGAAAATTAAATTATCGTTTATAGTAATTTCCTCTACTTATTATTTATGTTTCTCACCGTTTAAACCTTCCCTGAACTTTCACGAATATTTCAAGACCAAAATTAGCCAAATCGGTCCAGCCATTCTCGAGTGATGCGCTTACCAACACATTTTGCAATTCATTTTTATATATAAGATGTACAATAAATAAATATACTTAAGTAAATAAATATGAGTACAATACAATTACTTTATACTATATTATATTACTATAAGGAAGAAAAATATATTCAAATAAATACTATAATTGTGTTTATAATTGTATTCAGTATATCCTTATAAGACACCATATTCAACGGAAAATTAATTATATGAGTGATATTATTGAATAAAAATTTCAAGTATAAATGTTCTTTACACTTTTAGTAATAAATAATTTCTTTTTATAAATAGTATTTAGTAATTTTTTGGTTTGATAAATATTTTTATCGTCTTTAGCAACCTCGAAAAACCTTATATATTGATTTTCATGAATTTGTATTCATTTTTATAAATTTTTGGAAAATGAATACAAAAATAATTATTTAAATACTAGAAAAAAAAGCAGAAATTTTTGACTCTAATTAACATTTTTATCGCCATTAGTGACCTCAAAAACATTTTTAGACATTATATCTATGTATTTATTAGCCATTATATGTGTTTATTAGCCATATTTGAGGTAAAAATTAGCTAAAATTAAGGAGAACTCAAACACTTTACGAAAAAATGTTTCAAACAAAAGTTTTTTGTTAAATGTATTGTTATTAAATGTAAACCTGTATTTTAAAATCAAGGTATAATTTTTTTAATTGCCTCGTTCATTATGGAATGATAATCGCTTATCTATTTCCATTCAATTGTCATAAATTTTGATTCTGTACAAATTGGTTAAAAGTTTTTGTAATATTTTTAATTGCTTTCCATTAGACGAATTGCGTACTCGAAAATTTTAATATACCTAATAATGATTGAGTTTTCATGTTATTTAAATTATTATCATGTTTTATTTAAATTACAAATTTTACGACAAGGTTACATGATTTCATGATGATTCATTTAATAAATACAAGTTAGATAGATAATATTAATATTGTTTGCTGTAACAAGTAGTATATTTTTATTTATAGTGCGTATAGAAAAATAAGGTGGTCTATAATTGAATAAAGGTTGCCACGAATATTCGGCCACTGTTAGTATTTGGCTGGCTTATACGTATAATTTTTTTTATAAATATATTCAATATTTGGCCGAATACTCGGTACTATTTGATCGTATACCGAATAAGCCCAGCGTTGGTAAGTGTTGGATTGCGATGAATAAAACTAAACTAATTTTTGTAGCCAGATTAATATAAGGCAGATACCTTACCTTGAGAATCCTCACCTCTCTGTATGGTTCCATGCATATAAGACTGCCGCTCAGGATAAATCGACAGTTGGATTTAATCGGATAAGATATGGGATGTTGATTCCGTGCTAAAAAGTGTACATTTTATTAATCTAACGATTAGAGCATGACGTAGATGGCGATTCTTTGTTACAAGTTTATGACCCATCCATTTTCTTGCGTCACGTGTTCAAATCAGACTAGTAAAATGTATACTTTTCAGCACGTAATCAACCTACGCTATTTTAACCTGACGATCTCTCGATTAAATCCAATTATCGATTTTTATTATCCTGTTCGACTGCCTTATGAGTACGGCGTCATATAGAGGACAAATATTTACTGAAGGTATTTAACAAGGCGTAAAGTATATTCCAGATCTTAATCTGACGCACTCGAGATGACTAAAATGGTATTATTTTACATTACTAATTGATTATTATAATTATTAATTAGAATTTTTACATAAACACTCTGTATATTTTGCATTTAATTAAATTCAGTATGATGTTATTGACTCATCAAAATTAATTTACAAAAAGCGAAAAATTATCAAAATACTAAACAAAATGTGAATAACCTTATATTAAACAAAGATATTATTATGTGTTTTACTTTAAAACATCAGTTTTTACTTAAATTACTATCCAACCTTGTGTTTGTTTTTATTGTTTTCAAGAGAAGTTTTGTTTTGTTATAATATCTTAATTGAAAATCAAACAATTTAAAAATAAATTGGATACCATCAAAATATTTATTCGCCATCTCGTGATAATGCATTCGTGATAATGAATTCAATCAGAACCGCACAATTTGGGATGGTATGTGGCAAAGATATAAAAGAAAATAAAAATTTCGGAAACCACGACAATAAAAACCAAAATATACGACTTAAGCAAAACTATGAATATATAACATAAGCAATATTACTGCGGCAAGGTAATTGACAAATTTTTTCAGTCTTGATTACAATGTTTGCTTGTGAGGGTCAAGAAAGGGTGTAGAACTGAGACGCTTACATGGATAATCATATGTGGTCGCATGTGTAAAGGGAAAGGTGTTTTGATAACTAGGGCAAGTTGAAAGATTGCCCTAAGAAAGGATTGCTTAAAGAGTCATATATTGAGTTTATGGCGAAAGACAACAAAAAGGGGGGTCAAGAGTCAAGACCGCGTTGGTTGGATCACAATATGTGACAGCCTCATGTGTAAAATTGGAGACACTGAGCCCAAGACAGAAAGGATAGACTGGATTCTAGACGCACCATATTATCGGTTTAGTAAGCCGTAAATTACGACCAAATCGTACCAGAAAAATTACGTGCACAATAATTAATAATTTTGATTTAAAATTCACATGTCAAAAAAAGAAATAAATATAAAAACTTTATTCTTTTATCACATAGATCTAAATATTATTTGACACCTTGTAATGAAATACTTTGAAACGATCAAAACTCTTTTTCGATTGAAACATATTTGATAGCCTTGAACTTCACCTCTGTTGCGTTTATTTGAAAACAATAAATCAGTTGATTTGAAATTAAAATCATTTTCTATTCACAATTAGAAGCGTATTAAATTAAAATAGCCTTTTGTTATATAGTCAATCCAAAAATAAGTGATTTCAAGCTCCACGCATACTTGACCCTTAATTTTTTATAAATTGTATTATAATAATTCATAGTATTTATTTATTCTCGTCGACGATATTCATTTCCTTTCATTATTTGACAACGCCTATTTATTCTTGTAAATAATGCAATAATGTAAATTTAATTTGCATATGTGTTTATTATATCGAATTAATAAAATTTGCATGAGTATTTATTGTATACGTAATAATTATATGCATACAATAAATTTCACAAACAATATTTAACTGAAATAAATTATCAATTATAAAACAAAAAATATAAAAATCGCTAAAAATTACACAAATTTTTGTTAAAGGCATTGTTTTTGCATTGCTTCTATTAAATACAATAGCGAACTTAGACATTGCCCACTTAAAGTGTCTAGAAAACAAAAATGTTATTATCTTAGGAAAAACTTTATTTTGCGACTTTGATGGCCAACTAATTACAATTTCTGAAATAACTTGTAAAAATTCATAAATTTACTTTTTTTCGATACAAATTTACAAGTTGTATCGGAATAAATAATTTTTCGAGCTCAAAGAAAATTTAAATGCAAACTGTAATAACTAAGTTTGACTTAGTTATTGTAATTATTCTCTGAATCTACGAATATATAATACAAAAAAACTGATCTAGAAAATTCGGGTAACAAACGGAATTAATCTAATAAACTGTTTAATGACATACCAAAGGCCATCATCATAGGAGTTCATCACAAGTAACTGGAAAATTGTGTTATTAGCTTACATAAATCTACAAATTTATCCATCTTCTTGTATGAATTTTCAAGAATAAATTTTGAATCATAATTTTATTATGCGTCCGTAGATTATACATACCAATGGAAACAAATTTCGAATAGTAAAACACTAAATAAATCTAATCTTAAGGTTAAAATTTCAATTTCTTTTTATTTTGTTCGAAATTTGGACTAAATATAATATAAAATTTTTCATTTTTGAAGTTCAATATTAAAGTTCAATTTTTTAAATTCAATTTTAATTTTCAATATTCATCAAATTCTCATAAATAGAAGAAAATACAGAGGATATTGCTCTTTTTGGTTTTTTTTCCATACACGATCATATAATTTTTGAGGATTTTGACACGAAAACAATGTTTTGAAATCGTAAAAAATGTTGTGTTTGAATTAACCTGTGTTTATTCTTGGACTTACATCTGGACATATAAAAGTATTACATTTCAAAAAAGAATTTCTTTTTTTTTTTGCGGCAGTTGATAAACGTAACAACTAAACATGTGTTATATCTTTAAAAGAATTCACACATGAAAGCATTACTAAACAAACTCACATCTTTTGAGAGAAAAAAAAGTATCCATTACATCATAGTGTATTTTGTTGTATTAATACTTAAAAATTTGTAATAATAAATGTTATGAGTAAATTATTTAAAACATTATGAGGCTTCAATGGTTCCGTAAACATATTTAGTGATCTTTACGAAAATTACTTGAAATGAAATTCTATGGGAAATTGGTTAAAAATTTTCTTACAAATTTGTCTATAATAAAACAATCAGGGACGTATGCACAGGCTTGCGGATAATGTAGTTGTATTATTGTTTATAACCGACATATAATGGTGACCAAATGGGTTGATTTTTTAATTTTACAATGTTTAACCATCAATCTTTCGTTAATCGCTCTTTATGGGGCCATTTTCCCTTTTTTATGTAAATATTTAAGAAAATACCTATAATTTCCATTAAATAGTTCTACTGGTCGTATTTTCAAATATCTTAAGTCGACTTTAAACATCAATCACAGCGATCCCCAATACATTTAAACATTCTTCCATCCGTTTAAACGAGTAAAATAACGTAATAGAGAGGATTCAAGACCACATTGCGGCTATGTCCTCCTCAAATAATCAACCACGGGAAAAGTAAAAGACCAACATATACTTAATATGTCCTACGGTTAAAATTTTTTGTGTATTGAATATCCTGATTTCGAAGCCAAGTGCGGTCAAAATTTCTGGGAGTCATCCCATGTAAAGAGTGAAGAATTTAATTTCCAAAAAATTTACAAATTTATAAATCTAAAAATGTTACCTAATATTACACATGAAATAGTGCCGTTAGCCTCGTAAAGCACTATTCCGGACCACCTCCACTCTCCCCAAAAAAATTTAACAATTAAATAGCCTTAGCATCAAATTATTAAAAACTGAATAGAGAAAGTTTGATACGAAAGACAAGATGCTTTATTTTGTTATTAAAACAGCATTTTAAAAAAATAATTGAGGCTCCTTTGCAAAAACAACATAATTTGACCTGATGCCATTTATAGACCGATATTTTTCGATAGATTTAACATTTCTTTGTTTTTATATCCATGTTTTTGCTAATGAATTAGTTTTTCCGTATCAGTATCCTACAAAAGATCAATTTAAATATATTCAATACAAAATTATTTCATGTTATTCATTAAAAGCGGAAATTTAATAAATGAATTTCTTTAAGTGGTGTAAAATGTTATTACTGTAAGGTGGATTTGCTGAGAGTGAATTATTTGTTGTAGTTTATAAAATAACAAATACTATTTTATAAAATTTAAACTATATAATTAGTTTGTTGATTAATGCGTGTTTTGTGACGTCACCGGTGTTACACATCATCGCCCATGCGTTAATTTGTTTTTTTTTTTCAAAATACAAATTTTACCCTCCCTCTGTTAGGTTCGGATATCATGTATGAACTGTATTGAATGGCATATTCATGTTGTCTTGTTGAGAACGTTTTAATATTTTACAGTGTATTTGGGTAATCTCTGGTTTATAAGAAACCAATGTCCATTATGATATTAATTAAACGAAAGTGTAAAATTATTGTATAATTCTATTAAGAGTTGGTAGTTTATTGCTACAATAATTGCATTTTTTTAACATAATCAGGAATTGAAAATAGCATAACAACTCCAGACTGCCACCTAGATCTGTTGGCTTTACACAGTTTTCCCGTTAGGAAAATGATCCTATGTAAGCAAATCTAGCGTTGAACAGTAAATAACGTCAATTAGGGTTTTATTGTACTCCATACATGTGAGATCGTCCAAGAACCTCATGACTACTGGCTTTTAAATTTTTTTTTACACCCGTTGATAACGTTTGTATCATATATGATACATACACTTTTAAACCGATTTTATATCATCTGAGACATCTTCTTTTGAATTTCTAAAAGTTTTATCATATATTTGAACCTTTTTATTGCTATGTGAGTCATCCCTATCGGTTTATACTTAAGTAACAATGAAAAAATTCATGTTAAAACAAGTGTCCTGTTTGTGTATTTTTATGTGTGAATTAGTTCATGAAGTGAAAATTGATTTTAGCCAGGAAATTTTTACAGTAAGTAAAGTTTTAAGCATTATTCAATATTTTTAAAGTATAAATTTAATTTTAATTACAATTTGAGCAATATTTACCTTTTCTGTTTTATGTGCATGCAGTTTAAAACCAATGTATCATATGTGATACAAAAGTAGTCAATAGACGTAAAATAAACTTAACAAACACAAATAATATTGTTATATACTTATAATTTTTACTTTGCTTTAGAATATAATGGCCAATAAAATTCTGAGTGCGGAAGAAATTTTGAACTTACTAGAATCCGGAAATGTATCTGAGCTCGAACTAAGTGATGAAGAACAATATGAGATGGAACAAGATGATACTAGAATTTTTACTGATCCGCTAGTAAGATTGGAAAATCGTAATTTGATAAGAATAGGGACTGATACTTTGCGGCCCTTCCAATCGGAATTAGAAGAGCCAATTTCCGATGATGATGCCAAAGATAATAAGGAAAATGTTGCACAAAACATATCTGCGACACACTCAAACTGGGTAAAAGAAGCCTTTCAATCACCTCAATTACCTCAATGGGGTGAAGATGAGATCCATGAAGAACTTTTGTCCCCACTTGCATATTTTGAGAAGTATTTACCTTCAGAGTATTTCTCAGAAATATCAACTTATACCAATATATACGCATTGCAGAATGATAAACAAAAGTTCAAACCGAGTACACCAAGAGAAATAAAAACATTATTTGCTCTACATATTATGATGGGATGTTTGAAATTCCCCCAAATTAATTTGTATTGGGAGAGAGCACTGCAGATCGATTGTTTCGTAAATAATATGACAAGGAATCGTTTTTACGAGTTGCGAAATAATTTGCATTTAGTTAATAATTTAGAACAAGAGAACAATACAGACAAATTTTATAAAGTTCGGCCAATTTACGAAAAGATTCGGCAAAGAATGTTAGAATTGCCCATTCAGAAGGAAATATGCATCGACGAGCAATTAATACCATTTAAGGGGCACTTAAGTGTTAAACAATATATTAAAAATAAACCCAATCCATGGGGAATCAAATTATTTTTATTGTGTGCAAAAGATGGGATCGCTTATGATTTCATTATGTATCAAGGTGCGAGAACGAACTTGAATCCTGATTGGTTAAAAGAATATGGATTTGGAGCTACAGTCATATTAGAACTTTCCAAAAGATTGGATGAGAAAGGCTATTTTCTATATTATGACAATTACTTTTCTTCTTATAAGCTCCTCCAACAATTGAAAATAAAAAATATATACGCAGCTTGTACGATACGAATTAATAGGTTTCAAAATCCTCCATTTAGTTCTGATAATGAATCTAAAAATAAAAAAAGAGGGCATATGGAGGAACTGGTTAATTCTAATGGAGATATTGTAGTTGTCAAATGGATGGACAATAGAAAAGTTGTTCTTGCATCAAATTTTGTTGGTATAGGTGAAGTAGATCTTGTAAGTAGATGGGACAAGAAACTTAATAAATACATTAATGTTACAAGACCAGAGATAGTAAAAAAATACAACCATGGTATGGGTGGAGTCGATTTGATGGACCGAATGATTAGCTTGTACAGAATATATATTAAATCAAAAAAATGGACACTTCGACTCATTTTCCATGCCGTGGATTTGGCAATTGTCAATTCATGGTTTGAGTACAAATCCCACGCAAAAAAAGAGTGTATCCCCGAAAAGGACATATTAGATTTGTTACACTTTAAAATGAGAATTGCTGAAGAACTAATGAAGGTTAGAGAAAGCAAACATGCTCGAGGGAGACCATCATCTTCATTATCTACCGAACCCCCCTCCAAAAGAAAAAAAGAAACAAGGCCGTCAGATGCTGTCAGGTTGGACCAGGTGGATCATTTACCCGAATATGAAAATCGAAGTCGGTGTAAAGAAAAACATTGTAAAACCGGACAAACTAACTGGAAATGCTTAAAATGTAATGTGCATTTGTGCATTACCAAGGACAGAAATTGTTTTAAAAATTTTCATTTAAATAAATGATTTTTTAAATTTTTGATTTTATTGTCTTTTTATTTTTAATTATCTCAATTTAGTTTTTTATTTACAACAATGTAATAATTCTAATTTTGAACATGCGTTTATTATTACCCGTCTGAATAACAGCAACCCTTGACTACCAATGTATCATATATGATACATGTTAAAACCTAGTCTTATCGAGAAAATTTTAAAATTTTTGTTATTGGAAGTTATTAGGCTTGCAATAATGAAGTTAAAACACGAACAAAAAAATTTTTTTTTTTCAGGGATAAAAAGTTGGGGTCAACGGACCATACATTTTTATGTATCATATATGATACAAGGGTAGTCAAGAGGTTAAGAGGCTATGAAGATAATAGTTAAATTGGCTCAAACTATCTTCTGCTAGTCAGAGGCATTCCCTAATTCTAAACATTTAGAAGAAGTTCGAAACGTTCTCTCATGCACCAGCGATCGCTTTCTCATTTCTCTATATACTAGAGAGATACAGCACCCAGGTTAATATAATTATGTTATGTAGTTCGTAGAAATATTCATAGAGAATCTTCACAAAGATCCAAAGCACCGAAGCGAATCTTCGCGGTCAGGTTTAATTTAATTGTATACTTTATTTTATCCCTTACAGTTACAGATCTAGGCACTATTCAATACAGCGAAGAGTACTGCTTAAAAGTATAGCTCCCAATACTTTAAGTTCAAAAATCTCTTCTCTAGATAAAGAGCTTGCCATCCAAATTATACAACTAGACATTTGATCCGAAACGGGATGAGTACTTACATACATGTTGATCTTAATGGTCAGCGAAAGAAAGAAATATTCTAAATATTCGATGGAAGAGAATATTAAACAATGTTTGTGGAGTAAATTTAACTTATTTTTGGTTTTACCGATTTTTTAAACTTAAATTTAAAAATAATAGTTTTTAAAATCAGTAAATAAATATGTTTTCTCAAAACTATAAACCTTGTCAGTAAAACGTGGCGATACTCCAAAAAAGTCTTTGACCGGAAAATTAAACAAAGAATTAAAGAACGTGCTTTCATCCGAAGAATAAAAGATGAATTACACACCAGAAATTCACCCAAAATTATGTGATTATAATTGATACTGACTACCGGAAAAATTAAGATATTTATTTAAAAAAAATAAATATTTTCAAATTTTATATATGCAACTGTCAGTCAAATAATTCATTTGATGTTTAGCGGCAAAACTATTTAAAACAATTTAACTCTAACGCGTTTATTTATAATTATTTTTAACACCTAAAGTCATTAACTTTTCTTTAATGAGAAAAAAATTCTTAATATTTTTGTTATAATTTGTTTTTGTTTACTTTGTTTGTTGGTTAGTTCTAAACAAATAAAAGTAACACAAACTTAATTGCTTAACTCTTTAAAACAAAATAATTAATTTTTATTTTCTGGTAATCGTCTAGAAGTAATCGTTTCAAAATTAATATCTTAAACAAAGCACAAAATACAAATGTGTGTTTCTGTTTAAGTTCTGGTATAAGAAATGGCAATATTCACTTATAAAGAATGGGAAATGGTTTGCACGTAAAAATGAAAAATCCTGTTTTGCCCTGATATTGTGCCCTTACCCACGTACCGGTATGCTTGTTTCTAATTTTTTGTAGGTTAGCCAAATATTTGAGGATATAAACAATTATAATTAATATCGTTGCCTTATAATGGATTATTTTGTTTGATCTGTAAATTCAAAGCGTAAGACTAATGTTTTTAACCAAATTTTCAATTCTCAATATGAATATTTAAGACTTGACAAGACTTACGTATAAAATATGGTACAAGTTATACTTTTAAAATAAGTAAAATTAAGATAATCAACGAGATTTTTGGAATTTCGATTACATAATAAACACAAATATTTTTCAGTTTTGCAAATTTTTAAAATGGCGCTTAGCAGATCAAAGAATCAGGCCAACGATATTATCCATTTAATTAAAATAATGAAAATTATCGTCTCTGGCTAGAAAATTTTTTTTAAATACAAATCGCATTGAACATATTTCACCAGTTAGTTGCAATATTAGCGTTGTGGTAACCTCCTCTCACGATTAATCAGGAATTCAAAACTGATAATTAAAACGCTTTGTGCTCTAAAAAAGTTGCATCAAATCAATTTAATACACGCGACACAATGTTTTTTATAAAAATTATTTTATTTCATATTGACTTGAACTATGTTTATTATTAAATAATAATACCTATAATATGAATAATCAAGTGATAATTATTCACAGCAATATACCTAAACATGATTATTACTTGATTGCATTAGGCTACAAGAATATAGCAACTAGCTAGGTATGATAATAAAAATTATTTAATAATATGTATATATAATAATATATAATAGGTAATCTTTATTTAATATGCTCTATTTATCTTAAAATTACTTTAACCACAACGCAAACACATACTGATTTAAGATACAAAGATATTTTATGTAGTGTAATATTTGAATAAATTATTTTATTTTGAAATTTGTATTTTTTTTTTTTTTTTTTCATAAATAGTCAATATTATTACACATATCAAATAATTGATAAAATAATTATTAATTCGATTGATAGTTGAACAGGATGTAGCAGAAATATTGCCAAAAATTGTCTGGGTGCCCATAAGTATATCATACCATATATGCTGTGTATCCTTATCAAAATTTCAACTCTCTGTGGCGGATGTCCAAAGAGTTGGTAATGGCGGATGAACTGAGAAACAAAATGGATTACTAAAACCATATCACATTTAGATAACACATTAATTATTTTATGCGATGTAAACTGAACTAAATATAGCATACCCCTAAAAATTGTATATAATCGAGTAGAATTTAAATGATACCCGACCGGCCATTAGCTAATAAATTGAGGTTATAACTAACTATAGGCCAGTGAAAAATGGACTATTCCACAAGGATCAGTACTAAAAATAACTATTTAAGCAGATAATACATATAGTAAAGTTAATTCGTAGTTACTTCTTTTACATTCTGTATACAAATCTAATAAAATCTAATTTGTAACATATTTTGATTATTAGTTATAAATATGATTGGAAATAATAAACATATTTCATATATTATTTATCGATAGTAATAAATTTGCAATAATAATTGTATGTAGGTATTTTTATGTACAAAAAATAATAATTGAGAAACAACGACCTTCATATCATAAAAGAAATATTTTTAAAGTTTTGATTATTGTAAAATTTTGTTTTATGATAAAAGTTATATACATATATCGATAAACGTTTGATGATTGATTAAAATATCATTTATAATTTGATATGGTATTTCATGTTTAAAATAAATTTTGTGGTATTTTTATAATTTGTAAAATTTTTAATACATTCAATCATTATTTCAAGGGAATTGAATTCATGGAAATTAAGAATATATGTTCTATTTAGATCAAACATAATTTAAATATATATAAAAATGCGTTACCCTTTTTACTGGGAAACTAGCTTGTATTTTCTATTGAAATTTTTCTGATTGGATTAGAAATAGAAAAAGGAATTGCAAATTTCCATCTAACATTATTTGACTGAATTATCTTTTTTCTATCTATCATTCTTCGGTTAAAAACTTATTATAATTATTATTAATTCAATTATAACATGCAATTTAACTATAAAAACTTGATATATAAGGATATATAATTTTCACATTTCAGTAAGTTAATTTCAATAATTTAGGAAGTGCTTAAACTATTTAATTGTTTTCTAATTATAGAACATTTTAATTTTCTGCCAC
Organism: Chrysopa pallens; assembly: GCA_020423425.1. Taxonomy (NCBI): domain Eukaryota; kingdom Metazoa; phylum Arthropoda; class Insecta; order Neuroptera; family Chrysopidae; genus Chrysopa; species Chrysopa pallens. The sequence goes on along the minus strand of CM035593.1, from coordinate 44,379,080 downwards.
ATAATGTAAAGATTTCTTTCATGAAAGTTTTATTTATCAAATGACTAATATAAAACATGCAATTAATGCATTTTAAGTATTAAAATAAATGTAATATGCTTGTAGTATCATCATGCATTGTTATTGAAAAAAAGAAATACATTTATTTTTATTGGCAGTATTGATTGGCACTACTAGTCTCTGATGAAAATTCACGTAGATAGTAGGAACTATTAGGTGACATACAGAAACTGTTATCAAACAGTATGACTGGTATGGCATTGTTTGCTAGGAAACTTAACATTTTACGTCCTGAATTCATTCGAAACGAATATTTTAGTTCTTAAGAGACAGGGTGAAGAGAAGCACTTCATAAAATCCCTTTCAGACTTCTTAGAATATCACAAATACGTTTATTTTTATTTGTTGGGTTCAAAATAAAGGCTTTACTTATTAAATCATAAAAATTTTGTATTTCATAAGTATGAATCACGACCGCATTTTTTTGCTACCTAAAATTATAATTTAATACAAAATTTGAAATTTTGTTGTAACAAGATTGTATTATTTTATAAATATTTTACTCGGCTTCATGAACTCTGTTTGGGTCGATTTAAGATGGCATGAGTACATTATGGTGAGTTAAATTGAAGTTAACTTTGACTTTATTTGTACCAGAGATGATTAAAAGAAAATGACAAAAATGAATAATATTGGCGGTACATTCACTCCGTTTTATAAAGATTCCCTTCATGCGATGAATTAATATAATAATAATCCAATTTTAAAGTAATAAATATAATAATTGTGCTTAAATTATATTTTTTACAGTTAAAAAAATCACAAAATCGTGTCTAGCAATATTACCTTCAGCATCCGTTCTATTATAAATTTGTACGTATTACTTAAAATCAACGATAATTTATTGCTTGTTTTATTTATTTAAAAGGAAATGATTCATGTATTAATATATCCAATAGTCATAAAATATATTTTTTTATCAATTAGCGTGTGTACTATAATGTATACAGGGTGGAAATATATCCATGTCTTATGAAGAAAACCATTGATAACGTATTTTTAATATACAGTCATAAATGAAATGTACTCGACATAATGTCTATGATCGAGTGTACTCAAATGTAGGTTATAGACGGACTCTCCACTCCACATGTTTGGGTATTTGATTTGCTGCATAAGAAAAAGAAATCTTTCTACTGTATAATACGAGATATACTGAGAGTCGACCGTATGTAAGTCCTGTGGGTCAGATACATGAACACGTTTTGGTCTGTGCATAGTATTACGATAGACCTAAATGTCTATCGTAATAGACCTATTTGTCCGTATGACAGTTTCGACAAAAGATTCGAAAAGTGGAATAAATGTGTATAGCATCAGTCAGTCCTAGTTTCCTTCTATCATGTGTTGACCTCTTTGTAAAAAATCACATCTTCTATAGAGGTCGCCACATATTATCGGACAACTAGAGCTGGTGGACGCTATACACTTTTTTTCCATTTGAAATCTTTATTTTGACATAAATTTGGATATTTTATCTTATAAATAAGGGGGACGCTTGCAATTGTCAACCGGAAAGTTACAAAGTTATATGCGGGACATTTAGAAAATTTTAGAGACCAGCGTTAAATCAATAGATACTACGCACAGACTGAAAATTGTTCATGTATTAGATCCATAAACTTTCATACATCCGGCTCTTGGTCTATATTATATTACAGTTAAAATTATTTATGGTAGCATTGACAGAACCGCCAACACTCAAATTGATTATAACCGATAAAAAAATTTATCGTTATATGAAGAAATACTGAAGTAATACATGCTTTATAATATTATAGTAGGTGTTGACAACACTAACTAGGATAGTATAAAAAATTGATATAATTTATTTTGCGGGTAGGTATTTTAGAAGTGGTAAGTGGTACGATTTAAATGGCATTACTATCACTAAAACAATCAACATTAATTTAGCTCAAAAAAGCAACAATATTTTGATTTTGATTAATTTAAGTTAATAAAATAATATTGTCATATATGTATTATAATTTTTAATATATCCGTACATATATATCCGTGTATATTCTTCCCACTAATTTAAAAAAAAAACCTTGAACAGGTGTATATTGCCTACTTTATTACTTTAAAATTTATTGTTTAATGTTTTAGATTTTACATTCGACCATTAATTACAAAGCCATAACTGTGTTTATTTATTGTTTAAATGATTTCCTTGTTAAAAAAAATCAGGATCTTATTTTAGTGATTGAATTTTGGAACAAATATGGTTAATACATGTATTTGTAACTGAATTATTGACAAAGTAATCATGGCAACAAATAAAAAAATAAAAAAATGAGACCTAGTTACGTACCCTTTCTTGAATCTAATACGATTTGAAAACGAGTAGGTTCAATAAAATAACACAAGTAGTCTGAGTAATTTCGCACTGGGTATGACTGATTTTACAATGAAAAGTTTCAAAAAAGCGTGAGCATCAGTTTAAAATACATCTTATTACAAGACGCATTATATTGGAATTTTATTCTGATCATGTTTTTGAAAACATCAGATAGCTACATTGGGATGAGGCAGAGAGACTAAATATTTCACACCTCCAAAGGCACTCCCTTGGTGTACTATATAAGCTAAATAAAAGTTCTAAAAACGTCCAGACATCTTCAAAACACCATAAGTCGTGTTCTAGGAATTATAAAACGGATTTATAAAACACCCTAAAACACCGGTAACCTTCGATACAGTGGAAAATATGCTTAAAAATGAAACATTTTATTTTTTAATTTCAAAAGATATGATTCTTAAATGAAATTATAATCGGGTTAAAGATTAAGTATTATTATTGGTCAATATTTAGTTTATGTGTCTGTATGCACTTAATGTCGTTTATAATAAATACACAGTTTTGCATGCGACTTTATTGTACAAATTTTGCGTCTTTGAAAGAGTTGGTAAGTGTATTATCGGTCAATGGACATTTGGACATGTTTTCAAAAACAACGAATATCCGTGAAAATTAATCTTATGTATGAACATTCTCCAGATACAAGCATTTTCCTAGAGATGGTTACGCTAATAATTATATAAATTTCCATATGAATATTTACAAAAAATAACAGGCATTTCGATTAAAAGATACTCTAATAAACCACAGCTAATATTTATTTTTCAATCTATAGAAATTATTAAAATAAAAATTATGTTTCTTAATTAACGGGAAATAAATGACAAAGACCTGTAAATTTCTACAATTCAAATAATTCTAATAAATATACATTCAGTAATTTGTATTTAATAATAATTATTATATAATAAATGTTTGTGTTATTTATTTGGACATTTCCCACACGGTTGAATCTAATTACAAACAAATATACACATTCATTAACACATGTAATGAAGGTATACAAAAAAGTAAATATAACCAAGTTTTGTTCATCCATATAAATAACTTTTTTAACTGTTTATTTGAGTATTTGTTAATGTTCGTTTGAGTAACAAAATAAATGCATTAATGGACAAATCAAAATTTACGGAGCGTGTTATTTACATTATCTTTATATTAAAATGTTTACTGTGACACGTCACAGGCTGCTACAATTATATTCATAGTATTACGATAATGTATATAGCTAAATATAATCTGTTGAATTTTTTTCTCTTTTTTGAATTTTCCCAGAGAAATGTATCATATTAAAGTTGTAAAGCTTAAAAGATTCGGTGAACATACTAAGAATACCCTTGAAGGGAATCATTATCGTTATTTTTGAGAAAAACGTAAATGATCTGAAAATCAATATATTACAGAAGAAGAATACTGTAGCACCCGTTAGTCTAGATTTTCTCAAATTTTCGAAGCATAAGTAGAAGTAATTGAAGGCAGAATATCAAGCTTGGTGAATTTAGGATAAAGTCTGCGATACGATATCGTTATTACATACACAGGTAGATTTTGGATTCAGGGGACCTTAAAACATGTATTTTAGAATGTCATAAAATGAATTATTATTACATGTATTTTGCAATATCGAAATTTTGACAAGATTACAGTACCGAAAATTCGCCCGGCATTTCTATCAATCCGTTTTGCATCATTGTTTAATGAAAATTGTGCACAGATTTGTCATCGAGCTCAGAAAATTATCTAAATTTCACCCTTCTCCAGTTTTAATTTGGGTTTCGTAATGGATAACATAAACTTTAATATACAAATTAGAATATTTTATTATCTTATATAGATAGTCACTTCTTATAGATTATGCACTTATTATAACGATGTGAATCGATATTAAAAGGCGATCGTATCTTTTCTAAATTTTTACATTAGGATTCGAAAAACTGTGGAAAATATTCGTACTTATCATCTAGTTTTTGTTAAATACATTAGTTAAAAATTAATTAAATTCAATATACAAACTATTGCGATTATATCATTGAAATAAAATATTTTGACTGATAAATGTTTCAATTTTATTGCACTCGTATTTTGTTGCACAAATTAACAAAGTTTTCGATAAATAAAAAATTTTTAAAAAAGATTTCTTTTTTGCATAAATATGATTGACCAAAATAAATTAATAAATATTTTTTGATTTGAAAATACTTAATTTTCAGGCATGGGGGACGTCGATAAAATATGGGTATAGACGAACTATGATCAATCAGTGATCGATCAGTAATTCAACCAATAAGATTTGTTTAAAATGTATTAAGAGATAAGGTACTCTTGATTGATTGTTTATAAATCTAAATATATCCGACTATACAATTATAACTTACACAAAGCTTTATACAAGTATTATTGAAATTTTCCATTCGGAAGCTAAAAACAAATTAAATATGTAGTTTTACGATTCATCAATAAAAATTTAAATAAATAGAAATTATAATAAAAATATGAAAGTACCTATCATCTATCATAGAGTTTTCTTACAGTATTATGAATATGACATAAATTTTTCCATGAATAAACTTAAAAAAATTAATTTTCTATTGTCTTTTAAAAAAAAAATCTTATATTTAAATAAAAAACCATTAAAAAATGGTTAATTAAGTAAAAATTAACATTTGCTTTTCATTTACATATTATATAGTTTTTTTTCTGAAAACGATAAACTGAATTATGAACTATCTACCTGCCTATTGTCTTTTAATTGGAAATGATTAAATTAAAAGATAATAATTGTTTAAGGTAATTAACCAATTAATTAATATTATGGTATATTTTTTGCATTTATTGAAAACGGTTTATGCCTGCAATTAACATATTTTATTTCAGAATACAATCGATTCAGGTATGTTCATATAGACTCGCAATTTGAGCAATATTTAGTTCAGGGAGACAAATTAAATATATTCCTGAAAAGAAAATCTTAATTCTCTAGCGCTAAAATTGAATACCGCTTGTATAGAGAATAGCATACAGTAGAGGGTAGAGAAGAAGTAGGTCATACGAGGTCATGTTAAATGTTAATAATGATTTTCAATTTTAGTGCCTGTTTGGTTTCAGGAGCTTCTTACCAAAGTATTGAACACATTTTTAAAATAGAACATCACCCGAACTCGTCGTTTCATTACAACGACAACTTATAGAAGTTTTTCGTAACGGAATCCAAATGATACTTAAATAACATTCTACTTTTTCTACAACTCTACTACTGTAAATTACTTTTTACTGAACCAAGAACTAATTAATTTTTTGAAGTAAAAGTTCCATAATCACTATTCGAACCTAAATTGGTAACATTCGAAGTTAAAAATTATGACGACTGAAAAAAAAAAAAAAAATTGTGTTGAAAGTAGGAAATTATCTGAAACTTCGCGCCAGATTTCTTATTCAGATCTGAGCAACGTTCACCTGAATTCCCATGTATTTTCTAAGTGTTGTCATCCATTTTACAATATTCGTGTGAAATGTTTTCGCCATTCATTTCGTTATACTCGAACAGTCTTGCCTGACGACCAAATAAATAATTTGAGGACATAGTTGTATACAAATGATAAATTAAAGGACAATATTTTTTTTTTAATATTATCTATACAAACAGTTTTATCCGGGAGTTTATAAAAATAATACAAAAATTAAAATTTTGAAGCGATTGAAGCTAGTTTAAATTCACCGTAGAAAGGATAATAGATAATTATTTCCATATAAACGACTAGACATATTCCCCTGAATATATAATAAATAACATTGCATCATCGATTTCAATAAAATTTTGCATGAGGATGCACCATGCTGAGAAGAAAACACACTTCCTTTTCGTTCGTACCATAAATTCTTAAATATCATGCATTATATAATAAGTGTTTATTTTTTATTAAATGTCATTAATTTGCATCAGTACATTACAATTGCAAAAATAAAATTAAACATTCACTTCTGTTTATTTATTATCGAATCGTATTCACTTTTATTAAATAATCTTCATTTCGTGATAAAAATAATGCATTTAAATAAATTGTAAATGGTACTAAATAAATATTTACAAAATGAACAACAGTATTGTGTATAGATAAATTTTTTATAATTCAGGTGAATAATAATTAAAACAAACATTTTGAATGATTCATTAAAAGTACCTAGACACATTTATCAAAATACATATATTTGGTGGTGTATACAGAAATATACGTAGGCGCCAAAAGTATCAGAGTAGGTGTTCGAAGGTATAGGGTTCAATTACTGAAGTATATATTCAAAACTTATTATGAAGAGTTGATACATAATCTTTTAACTTGATTCTGTCTTAACAATTCTATCTGAGCCTAACACTTTAAGTACAGTCTCATCTTCGGGTCTTCAGGAATAGTACTTCACTTGATCCATTTTATAAGTTTCATTACATAAGCATGTATTCTTGGAATAATTAAAATATACAAAAAAGATTACAAACCACAATTTTAAGACTTGCATAAATTAATTTACCAAACCCACCTGCAACAAAAAAGAAAAAAATAAATAAATTTTATAATGATTTAAATCGAATACGAAACGAATAAGTATGAATTTATATCGATGAAGCATTAGAGTGAATTTATATTCGAAACTTTTAACATGGAATCCCAATTTTAGTCATAATTTAAGGATTAGGTACCCTAAAACTTAGGATTTAAATTTTTCCGTCCCGTGCTTATATATTACAAAATATTATAAATTATTATGATCACCAATAAGTTGTTACGATATGTTAGATAGTCAATACTTTTGGGTGGCAAAGCAAATACTTTAGATGATCTTTTGGGAACACTATATAAAGCATACTCCTATATGTAAGGAGTGTGCTTGAAACAAGCTGTTGATTTAAATTCCATATATTTTGCATTGTATTTCTTTCAATTTTCGAGACCAAATAACTCGAAAAATACTTATCCAATTAAAATTTGGTATGCCCAAATATTAATATGAGCCTAGTAAATGTCGAAAATATTTTCCTAAAAAAACTTCTAAGGTTCAAATCAAAATTTCTTAATATCTTCTCCTCTATTTCTTAATATCTCCTCTTCGACAAGCATTAGGTTTTCATGTCAATATTGTGTATACCAAATCATAACATTTGGATTAGTATTTTTTAAGTTATTTGTGCTGGGAAATTGTGTGCTTCTAACAGCTGTTGATAAACCCCCATAATATCCTTTGTAGTTAAAAAGTAATATAAATTTATTAAATTATAATCCAAATGTCAGATAATAAAACAATTAATACAATAAGTTAATGTCACATGTTTCAGAAAAAATTCTTAAAATCAGTTCATTCAAATTCCTATAATTTGGGTAACTCAAATTTATCCCCTGATCGTTTCATATAGCTTCTACTAATTGCCCAAGAAAATGAAATCAACTGTCAGATATATAAACGGGCACAAGTGATTTAATACACGTACAATTATTTTCGAGAGCATGCATTTTTCAGAACATATTTGTAAAGGCCTCCAAAACATTACAATTTGGTTATTGTAGAGGCAAAACAATTTATGTAAATGAAATTAAAAGTCAACACCGGAATTTACATACATGATATTTATTTTAATAGATACTTATTAATATATCAATTAATTATATCGTTAATAAAAAAATTTACAAAATATTTATTATATTTTGTAATATAAAATTTATATTTAAAGAGAAAGTAATAATCATGATATTCATGGATTTAAATTGTAATTGTTATTTGTTTATTATTATTACTGTTATTATTGTTGTTATTATTTTATTTATTTATTTGATTGCAGTACACGTTCATTATACTGTCGTCGACATTAATATATTTATAGATACGTTGTTTGTCTTCCTTGACTTCACGCACAGAATTTAAGGAAGATATTAAGAAAAAAGTCTGCATAGATTTTAAATGTCATTGTTGTAGGACTGCGTTTTAGTTTTTACATTCTATTTCTTATTTGAGATTCCGTAACGCCTTGGTGGCAGCTGTGGATTGGCGTTTTTATCAAAACAAATATATTACGAGAATAGGGCCTTAACTGTTAACCGTTCTTTATTTATTAAACTATATCCATTAGTTAAATTCACAATGTGGGAAGGTGAACAGATATTAAAGGAAAACTAGGATTTTGTAAGTGAGTTAGAAGCAACCTTTTGAAAGGAACTATGTAAAAATAAATCTGGAGATGTTGGTGAGAAATTATTGCAAGCCTCCACAAGCAGTAACAAGAAGCGGTATTCTTTTGCCGGACAGTTGTACGCAAGGATATTGCAAATCATTTTTGACATGAATATGGGCATAAATATCAAAAATGGCTTGTAATTCTCGTGCATACAACTACCCGACAAACTACTATACGACTATGTAGAACGGGGATTAATCAAACATCGAAAGTTCGAGTTTTATCCAAGTTTATTGAGTCATAATTATTAAAGCTTGAGGCATTCTTGTTTAAAATATTCAAAATTTGTATTAATAGTGAGTAAAAAAAGAAAAATTGTTGGCAATAAAAATAACTGATGACTTAAATTTTCTTTTCAATTGCCGACTCTACTAAAAATTGAAAATAATGTGTTTATGTTTTAACTGTACATACCTACTACTACACATCATATAAGTTTTTTACAATAAATAGCTACTTTATCTAGTGATTTGTGATAACTGTTTCAATTTAATTACTGACGTTGACAGTTTTATATGCAAATGTAAGTGAATAAAATATAAGTAATGTATATATTTATCTCAATTATTATTTCAACTTGCACTTTCCATATTACATAAAAAAATATTAGTATGTTAATCCAATAAAGATTAGTACATGAGTAAAAATTTTATTTTCTAAACCCGTTTCTTTTGGCTTATTAGATTGGGTATTTTTAGTTTTCAACTTTTTGATTATACATGTTTCATTTACTTGAATATTTAATGTCTATGAATTTTTTTATAGTTACTTTTACCTGGCTTTTGTAACGAATCTTATTACTTATTGTATTTATTTTAGGTCGTTTTAACTTTCAAGGTCACACCTTACTTATTAATATAAGCTTTTGCACAGTTTTACCTGTCCCGATGCCTGGCTGTAATTTTACTCATTTCCCGATGCTCCATTTTAACTCATTCAGATGACAATACAATAAAACTTCATTGCTTTATCTTTCTAACGCTTCCACTATAGTTTTCTCCATATTTGAATAGTTTAGAAAGTTATTTTATATTCAGCCAATTGATGAAATACGGCACACAGTTTTTCTATATATCCATAGATGTACAAAAATCGTTTTGAAACAAAACAAAAAATAAAATAAAAAAACTCGGTTTAGGACTTCAGTAAATATAAAAAACCCAACAAAATTTTCTAAAAGTTTATATGACAAATGATTTTAGCCATTAAAAACTCCGGACTAAATTTATAATATCTTCAAGGAGCAACATTAAAATATTGAATGAAACAACTTATTATAATAATAACACAATCTAATTCATTATGATAAATGAATGTTATATTTTAAGGTGAACAGTTTCGATGACAAACGGACCGGTCGTAGTGATATTAGTCTCTCATCGTTAAAAATATTTTTAATTTTAAACGCAACTTATTTATTTATATCAATGAAATATTTTGTAGAAACTATGGCAGCATAAGTATGTGTTGAATGCATCGTATTCAGATGATTCTAGAAGTTTTTACTATTCCAGTCTAATTATGAATATGTTTTATTTTTGATTTTTATTTGAAATAATATCACTTGCGTTAATATATTTTGGTGTTTAGTATAGTAATGTTCGTGTATTTGTTGTATAAAATTTACAGTGGGTCATCCAAGTATATACAATAAAATATGTTTTCAAGTTGTAATTTTAAGAGGCATTTTTGTCTCTAGTATTGACCTTAATGAATATCGAAGATTTTTACAGCATTGACATCATTTTGGATAGTTCTTGATTAGTAAATCTGTATATACAAAAATCCAAAATTAGAATATTTTCTCTGATTTCAATGAAATTTTGGTTTGTCCCAACTTGAGTTACAGGATAAGTCACTTTTATTCCCAAAAACTTATCCACAATATATTTTATTACAATTTTAAGAATTTTACACAGAACAAAAAGATTGATAGGTTCGATATAAGCTATTTAATAGGTGGCGGTATAAATAAATTTATTGACAGTTTCACAAGCTTTTAATTCATGACGGTGTGAGTTATTTAGCATCTGTATTACCGGTTATAACTCATAAATTTTAATTCTGAAAAAAATGCATAGAATTAAATGACAAAACTATCTCTTTGGGAACGTATAGCTGCAGTTTCTATCTCCAAAACCTCTATTTTTTATATTCTATACCCAAGAAACTGTTAAATTACTAAACAAGACTCTTTAGAATCTACAATTTCAGATATTTTGAATAATATTCAAGACATTGGGATATTTCAGAAACAGAAAATTGATGTTTAATACTTAATGTATTAGTAGTCTAAATTTAGATAAAATTCACTAGTAGATTTGTGATCCGAAGACCTTATCTATAAGTTTCTAAGTCTCTATACCTTGATATATAAAGTATTGAAGAAAATATAAGCCACGCCATATTGATATATGCAAAATCATCTAGTTATTAAAATTCAGACCTAACCTTATTTCGTTCAGTCAATTAGCTAAAACCATTTCTTTGCTGAAATGAAAAAGTAAATTTTTTGCAGAAAAGGAATTGTAAATTTTCATAAGCCATCTACCACTTACAATGCTATCTATAATAATTTTTTCGGACAGTTAAAATTATTACTACAATGGATCGAATTTACATTGCTCATGTTTTCACCAATCAAAGTTTGTTTATTATTTTAAAAAATTAAACATATTAATACAAGAAAATTAACATTTTCACATAATAATGATGTGAAAAACTGTAAAAGTGAGAGGAAACTGTTTGGTGATTGGAATTTTCAGAAAGTATTTTACCATATTTATATTGTATTTATTTGTCCTCTAAAAGTAACATTCTTTATAAAAATATACTTTTTTTTTTGTTTTATAAATTATTTTATTCGAATAAAAATGAAATAAATTGTTACAAAGAATGTGTTAATGTTTTCTTTCTATTATGTAAATGAAGTAGGAATATTTTCTTGATATTTATTTGGAATGCAAAATAAACATTCTATTTTAAAAAGTTCAACTACATGTACCCACACATCTATTAAAAGCAAAATGCATTGAAAATATAAATCTCTCACAATACTAAGAAAATTGATAAAAATGTTGAAGAAAGGCCATTCGGATTTGACTATGCAAAATCCGATGAGTACTTATTTTCTTTGATTGTACCTGCAGTACTAAAAGGGAACGACCGATCGAATTGACTCGTGTAGTAAAAGAAAGTTAATAAACAAGTGAACATAACAACTAATAGAGTAAATTGTTTTTATATTCTGCATGTGATGTTTTACTTTTAAAATTGTCTAAATATCTAGTCTATGCAGCTATAAATACGTATAAAATAATAATATGTTTTAGAATTATATAATTGACTATTGCCTAAATTTGATGTATAATTGAGGCAAAGCCAAACATTTTACAAAAAAATGTTTCAAACAAAAGCTGTTTGTTTTATATGATAAGCGGGCGGAAAATTCAATACAGTTATTGCTGCAGTTAAAAATTGTAAGATTAAGGGAAAAAAATAATATTAACCATAGCAACCTCTGAAAATAAATGGACACTTAATAAAATTAATAAAAAATATGGTATTTTATATATGTCTGAAAAAATTCATGTAGTTGCATTATTATAATTAAAATTCAATGTATATTAACTGTCAAGGTTTTGCTCATTTGATATTATGTGTTAAAGATCTATCTTCCTTGAACAAAGCACTTATAAATTTGTTAAGTATCAAAAAAAAATTATTTTGTTATTGTTAACAAAAATTTGCTTGAAAATGCGTCAAGCAAGTGAAAGAGAAGATATTAATATAAAAATGTTACTAAAGTAAGTTAGTTAACATTGTAACACTTCCATTGGTAAATGAATAAATGTTATGTATGAATAATTTCAATGAGTAGAATTAAAGAGATCTTTTAAAAATATATATAATGGTAGAAAATTAATCAAAGTTTAATATCTAGACATGGAAAAACTTTATGAAAATTTCAAAAAATTCAATGGCTTACTTTGTTAGGCGGTGAAATATCGTAGTCTATTGATTCTACCTCTTAACTGGTGTTATTTTGTCAATGTCAAAGTCACGAAACGGTCAGGTGCTTGTCATCTATATAGGAGTTGAAAAGTGCTAAATAACTTAGAAGCTTATTTTTGCAACAGATAATGTTCGTATATTTCCCAATCAGTCTACTCAAACGATACATAAAATTTATTAGATGCCTTGTTTTTGTCTCCTCACAGTCGGTGATAGCCACGTATAAAAACAGGATGTTGTCATTAAAATTACAATAAAATTTATTTACCTCGTTTATTAAAGACCTATATTAAAAAACATTAACTCTAATGTTATGTGATTTGATGCCAAAATAATATTGAGCAAATATTTTATATATTATAATAACATAAATTGTATTTCAAAAACTTGTCCTAACAATAATGCCTTATTTTAGTAAATTGTATATAAAATCTCAATTTAAAATTATCGATTTTTATCGACTTATAAATATAAATAATTAAAAATGAATTAGTTACACATTTCTAATTTGAACTTACTCTTTAAAAGATGAACGACACAAGGCATTTCGACAACTTGTTCAAAGAGATTTTGAATTTCTCGATTATGGGAGTTCCGAACTTTTTAAAAAGTAGTACCTCATAATCTTACCTCGATGGAGACTTTTAGGAAGTTTCTATATGCACAATTAACAAACGAAGTTTTGTCGAAAATGTTTTAAATGTTTTTAATGTTTTTAATGTTTTTTTTTTTTTTTTTTTTGTAAAACGTCAAATAATAAAATAGAAACGACGGAAAATTAAACATCAAGATTAGAAAAATAAAGCTATCCTCCGTTTTGGAATCTAAATACTTTATTACTTTTTTATTTATTTATGTGTTTTTTGAATAATTGGTTTCTGGTAGCAAACCAAACAAAATATGCTCGCCTTGAAAAAATAAATAAATAAAAAAGTAATCCTTCAAAACGTAAATTTTTTACACTATTTAAAATACGTAAAGACAATCATATAAAACTTCTTTTCGTTAAATTTCTCTTGGTCAATTTCAGCCATAGTAGGTACCGAAATTGAGAATATTTTTCATCCTATGTTATAAGAAACATTCTTTGTTAATTAATGTAGACATGACTAAAAACGATCCTTGCATCGGGCATTTTATTAATTGATTAATCTATCAAAACAATCATAGAATTGACTTTATGATTTTCATTTTACATCAGAAATTATAATTATGAAAATAATTATGAAAAATAGTACGCTTAAATATATACATAATAACATTATACATACTAATTAAAAATTAGTTTTTTATGTGTTAAAGGTACACTAATTAAATTATAGTGCATATCACATAACATACATTTCGTAAATTATTAGTCTGAAAGTGTGTACATCATAAATCTTTTCTCATGGTGGATGTATACATAAAAAAGCAAAGATGGTGAAGTGAATATGACCTTTAAAGATGCTTTCACGCATTAAACCAATTTCCAGATAATTTGAGTTAGATCTGAGATAGAATGTTTGCAGAAATAATTTTTAATAAATATAATATTTCTCTTGAAGTGATAAATTCATTTTTATACTTGACATTTATACAATATATCAGAATATATATTAGTCTGAAGTTTGTAACGGTAGAAAATATTGATCGCACAAATAAAATTTTGGTATACGTGTTCATAGAGTCATTTAATTAGACAATGTCCATCCGTCCGACAGTTCGTCTCCAAGATAACTCGAAAAAAAACGAAAAGAAATAGGTAGTTGAAATTTTGGTGACAACTGTATACATAAAAAGTAAAATCAAATTCATGAATAAGAAAAATTGTTTCATTGGATCAAATGCATCCAAGACGATCTATGACCCAACATTTGAACCATTAAAGACAGAAGAAAAATGTTTATTAATTCAAAACAAGTAAGTTTTGTTTAAAATATTTTTTCGTAAAATATTAAGAGTTGCCAAAATTTCAGCTAAAATTTAACTATTTAGGACATGTATAATTGCAATACATATGAATAATATATGTATATATATATGTATATATATTTAATTAATAATATATGTAAAAATAGTACAAGAATTGAAACTGAACCTAATGTCGAGTATAAACAATTAATCCTGTTAGTTATTATCTTCAATAGTTATAATTTGCAACTTTTATAGTTCATCTTTGAGCTAAATATTTAATAAAATATTTATAAATAAGTAAGAAATCAATAACCGCCTCTAAATTATTGGAGTGTCCCCAGTTTTTTATTTAATCCTAGATATATAAAGAATTAAATGGATAAAACAATTCTATCAAATACAACAATGGCAGTACTATTCATAGAACAGTATAACTATTAAAAACAAATCTGTGCTAGAACAATGCAAACCTATTTTCTTTTCGAGTTGAAATCAACAACTTTCTACCTGACAGTTATTGCATATTTCGTTATATTTACAAAAATAAAAAATTAATAATATATTAATCAAAAAAATAACAGTAGAAGATCAAAGATCGTCTATTGTTTTATTTAATTAATAACTAATTAACATTCCTCAATTGTTTATATTAATTTGTTTATACTTGTTTTTAGTATGAGAAGCTTTTATGTATTGAAATCATTCGATGATGTATGCGTTCACATCAAGATTTATTATTTTATTAATTATAGCTCTTGAGTGTTAATCTAATTAATTAATAAATATTAATTATGTGAAACGTTATACTTTTAGTTTAAAAAACATAAATGCAATATTTAAATAAAATTAAAAATTTTTGGCATAATTAGCCTTTTAGACACTAAACAATACATTTGCTTTAGCCTGCGTTGGACTCGAAATTCTTGTGAGTGCGGTACTATCGAATAATGATTTGTGCAAAGGCGTTTTGTATAAATAGCGCAGGTCCTAGATGTAGGTAATTATACAAAAATAGACCACCAGTTTTGGTGAAAGGAATTATGAGCAAATAGCCCACTCCCTTTTTTAGACTGATCATATCAAACTAAATATGATTTGATTTTGACATTCGCAAACAGTTTTTCATGCAATATATGTTATTTTCTCGTAAAGTTTATTCTTTCTCATAGAATTTTTTTTTGTTTTTTTGGTTTGTTTTTTTGGTGACTATTTTTCGAAATTAAATCGCTTATAGCGAGAAAACGAAAAGTGATTATTTTTATTCAATATACACTTGAACAATTTTTTTAATAATTTCAAAAAATCCTCGAAATACAGTCCGAAAACGAAGATTCATCAAAAATGTTTATTCATCGAATTCTATTTATCCACGGAATACTGATCATATTTCTTCCAAGACGTGTAAATTAAATAAAACCGTTCATCTATTAAAATTAGCGACCTCATTGTTGAGAAATATTAAAATATGAATGTGCCAAATAAAACTGACAAATTACTAATTAATTAAAATAATGTTTATTGAAAATATTTAGTGAATTGTGAATATTACTACACAGTTATAAACAAACACGTATCTAAATAGTAAAATTACCTTTTTTTTTTGCAATTATTAAACGTAAATTACATGACTTTTGTATAAGATCATTAATATTTGTACAGATTTTTAATATTCTTTTAATTACATAATTATATATTTACGGTATTTATAATATGTATTGAAAAACATTCACTACATTATCCGTTATGAAACAATTATTTGTGTGTATTTTTTGGAAGATTTATTTTATTATTGAGTTCTTGAGATAAAAGCTAATTATTTCACTCATTAATGTAAATATTTTATGCAGTAATTGCAGTAGTTGCTTTTTTGCAACATTGAAATTTAAAATAGCTCTAATATATTTAATTTATTGATTAAATTGATATTTATTGGTTTTTATATTCGACATATACATAATATACCAGAGTATATAAATTTTAGTCTTACATTCTTAACGCTAGAAAATGTTGACCACACAAACAAAGTTTTGGTATAGGTATTCATAGAATCACTTAATTAATCCATTTCTTCATGTTGACATGTATTAGACATGAAAAGTTAGTTTCAGTTCGTGAGTGAGCAAAATCGGCCTATTAGATCCATGAGCCAACTTTTAAGCCATAAAAACTAGAAGTAAATTTTTAAGACAAAAAATTTTTGTTTTTCATGTTACTTTATGAATATTTTTCATTGAAAATAGTTCAAACATTGATAATGAACCATATGTCGAGTATCTAAATAATTCACGCAGTTGGTTGTCCTTTTCACCTTTTATTCAATAGTGTTTCATCAAACAGTATTAATTTAAATATGATATACAGTAATTTGTAAAGAATTTACAAATATGATATAGCTATTCTCGACAATAATTGGTAAACGAAACTTGTTCGTCGAATTCAAAACGAATAAATTATTGTAAAGGATAAAACTCGTCTAATCCTTAAGACTCCATTCGAAGAAATCGAAATTAAAGAATCATATAGAATCATATAAAGAATCAAAGAATCATAATTAAAGAATCAATTAATAGAAATCGAATTATCAAATTAAAATCTTTATTAATATTCATAGAAAATTAATAAAATTTTTCAACAACTACACAACATTTAGCATGGTTAAAAATCGTATTATTCGATGTTTTGTCATTTTATTTAATCTGTATTAATTAACAATATGGAAGATTCAATCTTAATGATTGCATGAATGAATAAAAATTTATAACTAAGAAATTAGACAAAAAATTAACCATACAGAATTATTTAATATAACTGGGGCATACTTTTCACATAAAAACTTACGCATTGTTCAAACCATTTTCTTCATTCTTTCACTATATTTATAATAAGTCTGTGAAAATTTTTTTTAAATAAATATTTGAATAAAAAGTCCATTTATTTAACTCTATGTTCACAATAAATAGTATACCTGTAACAACTATTTCATTGTAATTTCAGGTTAATTGGAGAAATGTATTATATATATATATTATATATATATATATATGTACAAAGTTTGAATAACTGAATATAATGGAGAAATTAGTTTATAATTTGTTTTATTTTTTCTAAACATAGTTAAGTAAAGATAATATAATAAATTTTTTAATTGAATTATTATTTTTTCATTATTAGTAAGTAGCAAAAGATTGTATGAAAATTTATATAATTATATTATTTGAATATATATAATTTTTATTCATGAATATACCGAGTGTTTATTGAAAAGTGTTAAGCATTACAATTGATGAATACAAGAATATTTTGAAACATAACAACAAAATAAGACATGGTATATAATATGTAGTGATTGAAGCACTAGATTACATCAGCTTTGCGAGGCCTCTTTAATTTACCAGTCAGAAAGAAAATGTCGATAAATTATAGAGGTAAAGTTTTTTACCTCTATAAGATAAAGATGTTAATTTTTTTTCCTTTTTTGTAGGGGCAAATCTTTCAAACAACTGAACTGATTCTAAAAATTATTTCAACGATAGAATACTCGTTTATGAGGCCACACAGGCTTTGTTTCATTAGCAGTCGCCGACGCCTAACATCGCAGATTGTGGATATAATCCTTAAAAATTAATAATTTTATTTATTTTGGGTTTTGCCAGAATTATTTAAGGATAATTTTTTACGAGTGGATTTAATCTAAAAAAATATAAAGAAAAAATTTGGTTAATTTTTGAAAAAATTAAGGCAATTTTTTTTTCCAAAAAGAAGAAATCACCGTATAAATAATTGAATAAGAATTGGCCAATCTATGCTAAATATCTCGGATTATGTATACAAGAAATGGACTTATGTATACAAAAAATTTATCGAGAGCCATGAAAGAAAACATAATGAACATTGTCGATTAATTCCAAATTTTAGTACAACTAAGCCCCAAAATAATAATTTCAAAAAATGCATTTTATAAATTGATAGACAGTATATATTTATACTAATGCACATATAATGAATTGAATTTTACCTGATACACATGGTACTTTAATATGTTTATTTAAATTTAATTTTTAGAGGAAATTACAATAAAATTAATTAATAATAAAAATAAAAAAGGGTTATATGTCATTATGATTCTTTTGCGTAAAATGCGTGTAAATTAAATTTTAATATGTTATTGTCCTAGTTTTCAAATCACTTATTTAAAAAAAAATATTTTTTAACAACAACGAAAGTTTTTTAACACAACGTATACTGCTGTTGTTTACATTATAGCCTGGATATATTTAAGGTCTATGACTATCATTTAGTAAAGTCGTAAAAATCGGTTCCGTTGGTCCACTGACCATGTATTCCCTGCTTGATCACATAAAGACTTCTTTCATCGATTCCATTTTTTTGTTAATGCATATTATAACTGTATAATATGAACTATGCTGTATTAACAATCAATCAAATTGAAGAATACAAATGTTCACGTGAAACTTTTGCTTACAAACAATGGACTAACGAAAACGATTCAGCTATAGATAATTTTGCATTTTGCTTGTCTGCTATATTTGCTAAGCTATAACATTCGAATGCGTTTTCCGATTTAGATTAAATTTGGACAAAATACCTGCTCCTTAAGGGAAAATCTCTAAGGATACCATTTGTTTTTCCATACGTTCTATAAAAATTTACTTGTTTTTTATAAAATTTAATTGATATATTTATTACATTTAGAAAATTTATTGTGTAGATTTGGGAAAAATTCCTTCTCTATATCCCTTCTATTTTCTATACAAATTTGATAGATGCAGTTTGTTTTCAATTGATGTGAAATGCAATCATACAAATTTTCAAAAGTATTTATAAATGATATGCACATTGGCACTGGGACTATATACGATTAAAACAAACTACAAGCTGTATTATAATGTTTTATGCACGATAAAATTTCCAAAAAAAAATAAAAGTTTTTATAGTTGCAAATTATGAAAAATTCGTTTGATGACAAATAAAAGTGAAGAGTTTTTATGACAATAAACATGCTGATATTGCTCATTAAAATTATAACTTTATACTACTTATACTTATGTTATATACAAATATACATGAATTAATGTCTGGAATGTAAATTAAAATCTTGTACACAAATAAAAAGATTTGCATTGTCGATGTATGTATATTTTTTATTTGATGGTTATTTTTGTATTTTGAATGTCAACATAATGTCAAAAAATTATTATTACGGTATTTTAAGTCACAAGGTATGGAAAAAAAAATTATTTTAATGCAATTATTCAGATAATTTTAACGCTAAACGAAAAAATTATATTTTAGATCATTTTTGTAAAGAAGCTTTTAAAGTTGCATCAAAGATGTTTCACTTCCGAATTATCGAAATCGGTATCGAAAGTATTGTATTCCTTTTTGAAAAGTTTTTACTTCGATTTCGAAATTTTTTTGGCTGTAGGAGACAAATTATAGTCTTTTGGTAAACAGTAGTTGAAGTGTTAGGAATAGTCCAATTTTACAAAAATTTTCATCATTACTCTTCCGGAGTGACAGCAATAAAAAATAGCCTCTAACTATTCACTTAAATCCGATCCCGTGAGCCATTAATCATATTTGAATATTTCGTATACGCATGCGTGAAGTAGTTTTATAATCAATTAGAATTTCAATAAAATCGATTATTTCAGAAAGTTGATATCAATCAGCAAACATCGAATAGATGAAATTACGAAAAAATTGCAAAACATGTAATATATAAATTTAACTAAATCGGTAAAGCTGTTCTTGAGATATGCCTATTTTAGTACTTATATTCGCTAATTTATTAATCATAGACGTGATGACAAAGCCATACCCTTCTTACAAATAGCGATCAGCGAATTTATTTTGAAGATTCACGTGTAATACAATGATATCTTGTGAATTGACATAGTGTTATTAAACTAATAAGAATGAATACTAAACAATAGTTTCACGTTTTGGTAATTTTTTGTTACAAAAAAATTTAATTTTTTATTTTGTATTTTATGATGAACGACGGATGACAAGTTTGCCTTGTAAATTGTCGTATAAATTTTGACTAACAGATAATTATTATGAATTTTTGGTAGACATGGATTTTATTATTTTAAAATATTTGTTTTATTACTCATATTTTTTTCATCCAAAAGTCAAACAACACAAAGGATCATATAGCACACAATAGAATAATTCAAGGATATATGTATTATTATAATTCTGCGAAGTTGAACGTTGTTCCTAACAACGAATAAGACAAACCATCAATAAAATTTACAAAATATTTAAAATGTGAAATAAAGCAAGCAGAATCTGCAGGTATGATAAAACAAGCACCGCATTCTGTAAATTGATTTGATCCAAATATAGCTAATATATTAAAAAACCGATTTTTACCGGACTAAGTTTTGTTTCAATTTTCTTTACGACCCCCTTCTTTTCGAAGGAGTTAAAAGTTTAATTACTTCTGTATCGGTATACATCGGTATACGTTTAAAGCTTTTAATTATCCCTTCGTTGGTTTTGCATTCATCTGAATAATGTTAACAGACCGCTAAACCGACAAACAGATAGACGTAAAATAAAAAGTCGATAAATTTTGGGAATTCAAGTGAAATTTTTTCAAAAAAAGAATACAAAAGTTTGAGAATCGTTTTAATTTAATGTCAAACAGACAAAAATAACATTTTTGACTTTTATAATTTTTCGAAAAATATCCTATTTTCTATGTATGATTTAATATCAAAAACCAGTTAAAATACGGCATATTTAAATATTCGTACGAAAGCCCAAGAGGGGATTTTTGGATTTACTCGAGCGGCATATAGAAAATGTACCGTGTAAAATAGATTTTTTTGACTTTAAATTTTATTTATATGACGATTTTTTTGTTTATGTAAAAGAATTACATACTGCATATAAATATGACCGTACATTTGAAAAATTAACGTATAATATATGACCTTTGACCAAATCTTTGACGAAACGTACGTAGGACCGTATTTTACTTTTCCTTTATTATTTCAATAAATTTTACATTATTTGAAATATTTATGCCATACGTTAATGCAGAGTACATAATTCAAATTCGATGTTAAAATTGATTACAAACAATTTCTAAAACACTTCCTCATGTTGTGAAACTAACAAAATGTATGTATTTTGTTTTTTGTCGTTAAATAACAGTGCTTCGTATATTACACCACACATGGCTATAACAAATAAAAAACTATTTAATAAAATTATTGTTATATTACTCAAGTATTTAGTCAAATTACAGATAATTTATAGTTGACTCGTGGGAAATATTTGTAACTTACAAAAATTTTACTGAATAAAATAATATAATAATAATCATTGTTTAATTTGTACACAAGCGTCGCATAGGTATCTGATTCTACGTGATAGCATTTCAAATTCGTTATGTGTGATTTTGATTTTACACGTAAGTAAAGTAAAGGTGTAGGAATTATACAGAGTGTTACAGGAGAATTGGTCAATATTTTAAAATGAGGACGATCAAAGATCAAAAATGTCATCATTCATTGCACATTGGTTTCAGGTGTTGTTGCATCGGTTGCTTTGGATTTCTATAGGCGTATTTCTCAATTATCAAAAAACTTATTAAAAATTGGACACATGTGGAATTCTTAATTTCAATCCATCTATACTATCTCCTCCTTATTTACTTTTACTCCTGAAACACGCAGTATATTAGCAATTATAGTTTGATATCACATTAGAAAATCGTTACATACATTAAATTTGTTGAATAAATGTGTTGAATTTTAATTAAATTGAAAAAATAATACTAAATATCATAAATTTGTATCAAAGTTCAATTTCTTCACTTTAGTAGTAGCTAAAACTAAAGAAGAAATATACCAAATAAATTAATCTTTTAATCGTTCAAAAAGCCTTCTTTTATGCATTCAATTAGAAAAAAATTGAAAATAAAAGCATATTCTGTATACAAGCATATACCATTTTATGAGAGCCTCCAATTTCATTGTTGCTCAACTAACCATTATCAATTACCTTACCAGCAGTTAAAAATAATCATAAACTTTTGTGACTATTAGGGAGGGGTTCACGATCCTATTAAAACACCGATATTATTTGTTCTATACAGAAAAAGGGACCTAGTACAGAAACGAAAGCTTATCTGTGGAGTAGTTTTGTATTTCTATTTATTCAATTAATATTTTTTTTTTGTATTAAGACTTCCAATTCACGGTTCAGCTTTCTGGTACTAATAAATTTTTTAAACATTTCAAAAATGGCATTTTTTTGTTTTCCAACAATTTTTTGAGAAATTGACGCAATAAATAATTTTTTGATCTTAAAAAACTTCCACAAATACATAGTACAATAAAATACGGTATAAACTGAAACGTTATATAATAGATATTCATATATTTGTATTAATTTAATTAAAATTAATTAATGAATTTAATGATATGAAAAATTAGTATAATTACAAAATGTATGCGTGAATTCACTTGTTTTTATATAATTATAATAATTCACAATTTTAATACATCAATGATTACTTTTGATTATTGTATATTATTACACGATTTGTTGACTTCTATTGAAACTGTATTATTTATTTAAAACAGTTAATAGAAGCCATTATCCATAATTACTTTAAAATAGAATGCTTTTACAAGAATAATAATCATTGTTTATGATATTTTGATACTGAAGTCTTTATTCTAAAATTTCTATTTATAAAATGTATCTTCTTACTAATCGTTTTATCTAATTACTGGCAGGTTACTCTCTTTATATTTACGTTATCGAAATTACAAAAGTACTTTACACGAGTTACAATAAACAGTCCAATGTATGTTGATAATATATAATACTTTATAAAATACCGTTTGTCCACAGAACCATACTCTATAGGGCATAAGGGGCCAGTCAATATTAAAATATATATTCATAAATTATAAACACTTACGTATGTTTGAGATAGATAAACAAAATTAATTTTGATAAACAACTCAAAACAACATAACAATCGAGTATTTAATATTTTAAATTAGGTAAAAAAATGAAAATAGGTAAAGATGTTGTATTTTTTGATTCAGCGAATATATATGATAGTTTAAAAAATTAAATATATTTGTGGAAGGATTGGAAGGTGATTTCGTCATACATTTGATGGTCAAAGGATTTGTTCTATGAGTACAAATGTGACATTAACACAAAATTTTACTTTTAAAAATTTGAAAATATTTTTAATGTAATTTCAAAATTAACCTCGCCAATAATAATTAATCTTCTTGTACTAAAAATATGTAACGATCACTAGTTAAAAAACTAGTTTTTCGGTTAAATTAACAAAACCGCAACATAATTTACGATATTGATGTTTTTGATTATGTAACTAGAAATTATGAGATTAATGATGTTAAACTTTTTTTTTTTTTGTAATTAATTGCAATATACCTAACTATAATGTTTCCTGTTCCGTATATTTTGTTTGTTGACATTATTAAATAATAATGCTTTTGATCGTATTTCATTGCAAAATATTGCGGATTTTGATTATTATAAAATGAAAGGTCACTAGTTACTAAATATGTTCTATAAATTTGCATCATCAATTATTATTAAATTTAGCTCATTTCATCTCTAGAACCGATGGTCTCCAACAGAGATTTGATAAATTAATATTTAAAAAAAAAGATATTATAAAATATTGTATGATTTGGAAAGTAGAATTATTTTATCATAGTTTTCACCCCGTTATCATTATGGATGAATTCCCCTCTAAGCATATGACTCTGTAATTACTTCAAAGGTCATGTCACCGATTGGGTAGAGAAGGAATAGAACATGTCAAAGTTAAAACATCGGTTCCGAGAAGTGACGGCTACGGTATAAACCAAAATTATTGGAAAGAACTCATAGTTTAAGATACGACAGGGTGGAGTATCATCCAAAATCTAAATTTTATAGCCTTGTATAACTTAGTTGTTTCTATTTTCCCAAAGCTTAAGTTTAAAATTTAAAAAAATTATAAAAGCAAAATTTGTTATACATTACGTTTAAAATTTGATTTTGATGATTCTTTTTTTATTTGAAAGCTGGATTCCCGTGTGGTCTAAAACAATATGGTCCAGATTTGATGGCTTAAGGGGTGAGAAGGAGCAAAAACATTTTTTAGTGATATATGTGTTGACCTGTTTAATGATTCACGGAAATAGAAAAGTACTGATACACAGTCTATACAATTGTCAATCTTATACATATCATAGAAAATTATAAAATAATGTTTTTCGTTAGCAATGATACGATGATTCGTATTGTTACTACAAAGTGCATTAATAAAATAATATGTATGGTCACATTAAAAACAAATACTATTATAATAATCATATTTATTTATTTTATTATTTATGATTAAATAAAATACGAACAATTATGTATGAATTTCAAAAAAAAAAAAATATATTTATATACTTTCTTTCCGGCATTTTTATATTTATTTATTATATTATATATAATATTAAAATTAAAGAGATTTATTGTAGTTATACCTGGTACACTTTAATAATTCAAGATCTAATTCTATACGCAAAATTTATATCTGTTGAGTTTAATGAGTACATATTACAGAACAGTGTTTTTATGTGATATAATTTATCACGTATGTTCATTTTTGTAACAAAAAGTTAAAATTTTTATGTAGTCATTAATAAATTTCACTACAAAGGAAATTCACAAATATCTAAGCGACTCTTTTACTCTCAATGTTGTCGTTTCCTACAAAATATATGATATTAATATCGTTGGTTGCAGTTTAATTATGCTTGGATTTCACCACATTTTCTTCAATAATTCTTATAAGTGGGGTAATATGCTTCTTGTAACCTGTGAAATTTCGATTGAGCGAAATTTTTTATACTCGACGTAGTATAAATAAAATATATGTATAGTTATGGATATGGATGAAAATTCTTAATTTATATGGAAAATTGATCGTTATATCCAAAAATTTCTATTTAATTTTCATTTTCTTTTGATCTCAATTTCAATTTAAAAGGCACTTATTTGTATAAATAAACATGTCGATTTGAATAAAGTACTTTTTAATAAAAGTGAAAACACATTCTTTTCACTAAAGTGTAGTAGCAGACCCAGTTGGTGAGTGACAATCGATTTTAGTGCACCCGGTATTTGGTATGGACCACCCGGTCCCTCGGGCCTCTTGAAACCTTCGACCATGGCTTCGCGTCGTCACAGTAATCCACCCTTTTTTTATTATTATAATTGATCAAACTACCACTGCCTGAAATACGATTCCGCAACCTCAAGTGTAAGTAGTCAAATGGGTAAAGGTGTTAGTTCCTGTACTCACTTGGCCACTGAGTATAATTTCCTATTTGACTGACGATTTACAAAAAAAAAAAAAAAAAATCATTAAAACAACGAGTAAGAAGATATTTTACCGGATATAGAAAAATATTGAAACTATAAGCATGCTGGACATATTGTATACATTGGATATATAAGAAATTAATTAGTTTCACTTACTATTTCAATATTATTATTAATTATTATAAATTATTTTAATAATAAAAAACAAAAGTGGACAAGAACAAAATATTACTTTTATTTATATAATGCATTAACATTTATACAAATATGAAGGCGATAGCATGTGTTAAAACCACCAACACAAAAAAAAAACATACCCAGCACAATAAGAAATAAATGATAAAGGCGACTGACTGCACACGCACAATTAGAAAGTTCCCAGCCATCTAAAATATTGATTTTATTATCGGCAATAGAAAAAAATATTAGAAAAAAAATATTTTTCGGTATCTTCAAACTTATCTTATTTGACAAACATTTTTATATTTATAACACATTTATACTCTTGTACATAACTTGATAGACCAATTATGATTACTTGCGGCATAAGAACTTGTTTTGATCGAATTTGCTTATAACTAGGATATCTTTTCCGTATCCTGTGAAATTTACGATTAAGCATTTTTGTTTTAAGGTTGTAATAGGAAAACCATTTAATAACCAATGCAAAACAACATATTTTGTCTGATACGTTTTACAAAGGAGGAGTGCATTGCATGGCGTCTGAAGTGACGAAATGGGTAATTTTGAAGTTGTTGGACAAACAGAGCTTAAAATTTGTTTAATGAAACTGCTTATATGGCTTCAGATCTTGTATGTTTGAGCTTACAAAAATAAGTTTGTTACTGAATTTTAAAAGGAAGAGGTTATCAATTCGTCTGTATATTAAAATAAATTTTTTTAAATACGTATATGCTTGCGCATAGCCTCTTTTTTTATGGATCTATGATATAATTCATTTTGCGTTGGAATCAGTCTAGCTACAATGTGGTCCCATAATAATTTTAACAAAAAATTTTAGTCTTAAGGGGAAAGTGTACAAAAACAACCGTCTTCGAAAAACTGTAAAAATAACATACTGAGAAATAATTTCATAGAGTGAAACGCACTTTGCTTAATAAATAAATATTATCAATGGTAAGTTAAATTAATTTAATTGAATACAATTCTCATACTTTGTCATGTTCATTAATAAATCATTAAAATATTAATAAATTCATAAATTCATACAACATTGGATGCAGGAATTATACTGGTTGTATGTTACTAACTAATAATTTATTAAATTTTATGAAAATTTTATGTCATAAATAAATGATATATTAACTATTATAAATTATTTTATTAATTATTACGAATTAAGATACCGTATTTCTTAAATTATGCTTTGTAATTTAGCAATAGACAAGATGCATACATTTTTAATTATACATAAATGAAACGGCTTTACTTCACGAACACGGTTTTAAAGTTATTTGTTTTAGAAACTTGAAAAATAAGCTGAAAATGGATACTTAGGTCTCTTAGCTAAAAAATGAGTTATGATATGTGTGACGTCATACATGTCCATCAAATATTTTATACAAAACTTCGTTTTGCAAGAAAAAATCTTTCAAAAACTGTTTCCAATTTCTTTTTTGGTTGATTTTAAGAAATAATTTTTTCATACGAAATTTTCTACTTTATCTGTTGGCTTAAATCATTGGTCATGAATCAATGCGACCCAGTTAACCGATTTTACTTCTGCACCATCTTTGCAGGTCTACTCACTTATAGTTCTATAGTGTATTAAGAGAGGAATCGCAACCTAAGTCTTTTGGTTCCCTGTAGCTTTTAGTCCTCTCCATCACCTGAAAGATACCTTCTAGCACAAGGTGATAATTAACTGCATTTTTTTTAAATTACAATTGATCGCACTGCGCAGCTTGGATTCGAACGCGCAACATCCAGTTTAAGTAGTAAACTGGGTGATGGTATTAGTGCTCTTAACACTTTGTAGGCCCAGAATATTCTCTAAGCTTTTAGCTCGCTATCTCTTTTTCTTTCTCAGTGATGACGTATACATTTTCACACCGAACCAAAATTTTATTAGTACTTTCAATATTTTCTAGCGTTTCAAGCTATCGACTTAAAATGCCCTTGCACATTTTAAATATGCTCTACGTAAAAATTATTGAACATTTAAAAATAAGTTTATATTTTTTAACGGTGGTTTAAAGTTCTCTGTGTCTATGGCGGTGACAAACTTTAAACCACTAAAATTTAATACATCTTTTTAACGCAATGCTTTTCGTAGTTTGAAAAATTCAGATGACATGAAATAATTTGATTCATTTGCTGCACTGTATTTGAAAATTATTTTTTATAAAATGCATTATGCAGGATATAATACATCATTCTGTGGAATTCAAATAAACAATCGGAACCATTTACAAAGCAGTTAAATTCTCGCTTAAATAAAATCATATTTCAACTCATTGCATTTATAGAAAGTATTAATTAATTTATAAAATTTTTAAAAACTCGCAAAAAAAGTCGCTTGACAAATACCTTAATCTCTCAATTTCTTTGCAAGATATATTACCATGAAAAATAGGCGTAAAATAGATGAAGATGACAATAATATACATACATTGGTTTTTTATTAAATTTTGGAAACAAACAATGTATTATGTATACTATGTTGTAAATTTTTGTAAAAAATAAATTAAGCCTGTTTCTCAAAGGTTTTAGACGTTAATTTATTTCATTTCCTATCGTTTCCACTATATTTTGATAGTATATACTCCTTTTATTTTTATAATTGTTTTTTTTTTTTCATGTTAAACAATGAAAACAAAAAAATCTTTTAAATAGCTAAAAAGAACTTCAAACACACAGTCCACAGTGTCACAATTGCTTAAGAGATTGATTACTTTAGTGTTTGGACGCCGTTCAAGGTAAGTCAAGTATCTGTCACCGAAACCCGCAATTGTGGGTACTTCGAGACTCCAGTGAGTATCGTCATTTCGCACAAACACGAAATTCAATAATTTACTATAGTTTACTCATAAAAAACTAAAAGGCTTGCAAATGTCACAAATAAATAAATCGGTGCTTGTGAAAAATTTTCAAACGTTTACATTGTATACATCAATACATATCTATTGGTCAGTCTCAATTTTTAAAACATTATAAACAATTTTAATGAGAAATTAATTTTATTGCAAAAATTTCAAAGAATTCAATTCTTGACAATAAATTCCATTCATACAAAATAATAATTTTTTTAGTAAAATTAATTTTACCTTAGAAAACATAAAAATAATAACGATTAGATATGGTTTATGTAACAAAAATTTTATTTCTACAAGGCAAATAAATTTACTTACTGAAAGATAAACGTATTTATTAATTAATAATATATTATGATTGGTGTGAAGTGAGGTGGGGAATATGAACGGAGAGACAGCTACGCTACCACCAAGATCATAGATATTGATTGATTAATCATACTAAAACTAAATAATTGTAATAATACATGCTTATTTGTTTACAAGATCAGAAGTATCATATTTCTTTTATGGGATTTAATTACCAATATTAATTATTATTATATTTACACAATACATTTTTATTTATTTATTGGTTTTACTTAGTTATATTTTTTTGAAAAAAAAAAAACAATTATTTTAGAAAGTTTTTTTATTTTTTAAATTGTTTAATATGATTAATAATTTTGTTATACAGAAAAATAATTTTTTATCGATAATCCCTTGTAAACAACAACAACAACAAAAATCATTAGCGAATTGAAAAAATCGGTATATAATAATTGATACTCATCATTTGTTACTAGCTTTAATACTATCAATAGATCTTGACATTCTGGTCGAAAAAAAGAAATTGCATTATAAAAAATAAAAACCTCTATTACTTGCCGTCATACACCCGCTCTAGTAAAACAAACAGTAATTTGTCTTGGATAATGTGATGCTCGAGCCACGGTTCTTAGGTTTACTTATCCAGTGATTTTGCCATTGCGATTCAAAAGAATAAATTTATTTAATATAAAATTCATAATATTTATGAAAGAAAATCAGTAAACAAGTGGTGAAGACGTATATTCAATTCAACAACAAATACTATGCCTAATGTTACTTAACTTTGGTGATCGGTGTTAATCAGTAATTACGTTACGTCAGTTTAAGGATGGGGCGAGTTTTCTATAATTGAAGCACGCTTATCAACCTCGAAAGCTTCAGACATAAGTAAAATATATCACGTTCAAGAAAAATATTTAAACGAATCAAATGTATTACACGAATATGCTCTATGTAACGATCTGTTCTATTAAAGAAACCAAAATTTTACTATCATGACCCATACCATACCTGTAACAAAAAAAAATAATATTACTATATAATTACATAGTTTTTCAAGAAAAAAAATTATGCTCCAGGTGAGGGTCGAACTCACAACCCCGGCATTTCTCACAACGATTACTGTCTTATAAGTACCGTGCGCTAACCAATTGCGCCACTGGAGCTGTTGTTGCTGACCAATTGTATACAAATTTCGATAAATATCATTTTATCGAATTTATTTTGTTATTATTGTACACTTGAGTCTTGAACACAGATGTTTAAAATAAAAAAATCATGCTCCAGGTGAGGCTCGAACTCACAACCCCGGCATTTCTCACAACGATTACTGTCTTATAAGTACCGTGCGCTAACCAATTGCGCCACTGGAGCTGATAATAAAAACGCAAGGATTAAATCAGAATTCTTATAAGTTACCAAATTTTATTGTTATAATGTTCGTATTAATATACTTAGTCCAGTCGTTGTTTCATCTTTAGCTCTTTACCAAAATTTTAAGATTTTCAAATATTTTTATTTAGTTTGACCTATCCCGGTGTCTGTCTAACCAAATCGTACAAGTTAAACTTGACCTACTTCCCAGTTTGCTAATTCAGTTGACATTGAACATACACATGTAAATTAGATAACAATACAATATTTAAAAATAATGAAGTTGCGTAGTAGAAACATTTTTTTCTTATTGCGAGTCCACCATATTTTGATCGTAAATATGTATTCACTTTGAATGAATAATTTTTATCTTGATTGATCGACCTAACTGTGGTCTATGGCACAACTAGTAGACTTTGCATTTCGTTTACCTGTGTATAAGTATCTATCTATCTATGTTTGTTACGCTGTACCTTTCGGAGGCGTTTTTCGATTTTTATGAAATTTACTACACACATTTATCGTTAATGTATACTTTTGGGCTCCATTAGATCACCAGGGGCTTCGTAATACAAAATTTTCTTAAATTGTAATTACCATTTGTATAAATTCATCAACCAATTACGATATGTGTTGTGGCCAATATTTACATCTTAATAAGAATGGGGTGGCACCGTGAGTGTGGTCTACTGGTCAACAGAAATACTAGTAATAAAAATTAGAAAAAAAATTTTTTACGATATCTCTTAATACCATTAAAACTTATAGGAATAAAAAAATTTTCTTTTACTTCATAACTTTTACCTACGAGTTAACATTTCCTTCAATTATTCTTTTAGTAAACTATGAAATTGTTTTAGTACCCCACGACCGAACTAATATTAATTATATTAAAAAGTTTCAATTAAATTATTATTTGTAACGAATACTAATAAATTCCATCCATGTATTATCAGATAAAAATACTCAAATTTCCGAATCAATAAGTAGTAAATTGATATCCTAATATTTGATATATATCAGAATTTTGTATTATACATTTTTATATGGATTCAGACTTCTTTATCTTTTTATCATTTCAATAATGAATATTCAATGTAGCGAGGAGGAAAATTTGTAGCTTATTCTTTCAGTTACATTCAAAATTTTTGAACTCTATAAAATATAAATATTAGTAATTACGTTTTCAGATTAAATTTTCGTTTTAATTATTAGTAACATTCTGTAGATGCTAGCCAACATTTTCATTTATACGCACGTAATTTTAAGACATTAAATTTTCTACAAAATTTCTTGCCAACAACTACAAAACGTGCTTTCCACCAATTTGATTTGAAAATCTTTTCTTCATGTATTTAAAATTTAATATTATCTATTAGTTCGATTCATATGTTAGAGGTTTCAATTTTGACGTATTGAAATAGAATTTAATAACGATTTACGAAGTTAAAATAATTACAAAAAATATTATCGCTCTTATTAACTTACATGATATTGACGTTCCGGTAAATTAAGTTCGACACATTTGTTTTTTCATTTGTATATCTAAAATGTACCTACAGTATACTGTACGCACATTGTGTCAACTGTGGGAGAAAAAATAACTTTCAGCCTGCGTCTCAATTTTTATTGATATATATATTGATTGCATTCTTAAAAATTAATTAAAAATCATCGATTCATCTAAAAATAAGTTATACTGGTGATATTCAGTAGCTGATATGGCATTGGTTTGAAATTGTTCTCGATAATTAAGTATAAGTTTATAATAATTAATTAATGAATAATTAAGTTTGAAATTGTTCACGTCGACTATACTATACATGAAGAAAAATGTCAAAATTAAAATAATTCACATTAATTTCATAAATCTTTATTGTAGCTGTTCTTAACACATTTAATACGATTATTTAATAATTTTGGATAAAATTAAATCAAAACAATAAGAAGGAATCATAAAATCTGTAGTCAGTACCCTGGTAATTCACAATACAGTAATTTATCTCACATTAGGTAACTTTTTTGTTAATATTATTTTTTTATTTACTAAATACAAAATATGTATTTAACCTAATTTCGTAATATATTTAAGTTGTATAATTTTATATAATTTTGTATTAAATGTTCATAAATGATGTACCACCTACTTATTATTCGAAACTTAAATAATATGACGTTTGGAGACACGCTATTGCAGTTTTTATAATAAGTTGCACATGCAAAATTTACGTTGAAATTAAACGTATAAAAAATCGTAAATTATATATAATTATGTATATTTGGGTTCTAGGATCCACTAAGTTCATAATAAGCTATGTAAGATAATTTTTTCAATAATGAAAACTCATGATTCTTTAAACTAAATTAATGAAAATTGATTATTTTATTTTATTTTGTAAAAATAAATTTATAGTTCAGACATACTAAATTGAATATCACAGTAGACAAAATAAATAAAATGGTACACAAATTTGGGAGTTAAGCAAATAAATATTTTGAATTACACTTGAATATGTAATAAAAATTGATATTAATGGTAGTCTGTGAATTTGTGGATGAAGTTTTTGTCATTAATAAAACCCATATTTATAAG
This sequence comes from Chrysopa pallens, assembly GCA_020423425.1. Classification (NCBI taxonomy): domain Eukaryota; kingdom Metazoa; phylum Arthropoda; class Insecta; order Neuroptera; family Chrysopidae; genus Chrysopa; species Chrysopa pallens. The sequence continues at coordinate 44,345,802 of CM035593.1, read as the reverse complement.
CACTCTTTTCTTAAAAATATAATAATTAATATTTTTACAATTAGTTTATAACCGTTTCAGTCCATATGACCAAAATAATTTCAATATTATATCCGATAATTAGATATTTTATTTTTAATTAAATATTTAGATTTTAAATAACAATGATTTCACAAGTCAATCAATCTAAAATCACAAAAACTAAGTAATAAAAAATAAGTAAAACATATATAACATATGTTAGGTATTAAAAAACGTTAAAATTTCAAGAGATATTCGTTCCGAGAAAAAACGAACTCAGTGTTTATTTACTGTCATATACACATCACATACAAAACAATCATAAAATATTCAAATAAACATTGAAGATATTGATTAAATCAGGTGCAAAAGTTCATTAGAGCGCAACAATCACATCAGCAATAAATAATATTATTAAATTAATATGTTATGTGTATTGAAATTTCAATCTGACACAATCATCTCCGTGTGAATTCCATTTTATGAAGAACTGGTTTAATGTAAAAAATATATAATAATTTTATGAATATATTGCCATTGAAAAAAAAAATTACTTTTAAATTGTCTAGAATATTTATTAGATATACAAAGTACAATGAAGTGCAGCATGATACTTACCGTACACACTTGGTGATTACTCCCATTGTTTGATTATTCAGAAATAACGTGACCTAAAGTTAATGATAAACAATTTTCTATATACTTCTTTTTTCACTGCTTAATGTTTTTTAATATTCAAAACTTATTGTTTTTAATGTGCTTGCAAGTCACGAACACATCTTGACTTCTTGACAGTGTTCTAAATAGAGGATCAAGGCTAATGATTAAAGTAAGATCCAATTAATTATATATTCATTACAAACGTTTGGAAAGGTTACATTTTACAGAAATCTGCTTATTGTAATATCTAAGATTACTTTCTATTTTAGATTATCTTGCTTCATCAAATTAACAAGTAAATTAAGTTCGACCCCCCAGGTCCAGATTAATAACTTCCAGCGTTAAGAATAAAAAAGTCATAATTTGTTTATTTTTCAAAAAATGTATATTTTATATCTTTTTATAGCTTTTTTTTATGATCCACAAGACGATTTTTCTAAAAATTTATTCAGTGTAAAGTTACGCAATTACACGTCGAATGCAAGTGATGCGTTCTCAATGATCCTCTGTAGTGACATCATTATGCAATATCTCTATTGCATAATGACGTCAAAAATAAAAACGTTTCATAAAACGTTTTAAAATGTAAAACATTTTAAAACGTTTTAAAAAAAAAGATGAAAAATAATCTTTGAAATTTTATACCGTCTTCGATTTTGAATCAATTTTAATTTAATTTCCAGTTTTGTTAATATATTAAAAAGCTTATTTCAAATTTAAATATGAAATTTAGCAAAATTAGTATCATTAAAATACCCAATTGTTATAAAAAAAAATTATAAATTAAAATCTTATAAATCACTGGAAAACAACGAGACGAAATAATTTAATATTCATAATTAATTTCTAAACACAATACAGATGTTAATTTCATGATTAACAATTTAAAAAATTATGTAAGAAGTGTAAAAAAAAATTTTTAATTCTATTAATTTATTTATTAATTTAATAAATTGTCTTATTGATATTTTTTTACTTTCTTTTTGTAAAAATATTGTTGTTTATACAAAATTATTTACATAAATTCTTTTGCAAAAATAAAGTATTTAACAAATTTTCGATTCCATATTATATTCATTAATATTAAATTAAGTGAAAATTTATAGAAATCATAATATTAAATATTAAATGAAATTAAATTTACATTTAAAAATATCTTTGTTATGAAACATTGACCTTACGAAAGTTCAATGTTCAATAACGATTCTAAAATATTGGTTTATTGATTGTAGATATATTCACTTACGTAAATATAGATTAAACCAAATCGTGCTATGTATTTAATGGTGACACTGAAAAACTGTCACTCACGTTAAATTCCATAGTATTAAATAATTCACAAAATCCAAACTTAAGTGGAATGCAAATTCGTTGCTTAAAAAACCTGAAATCAATCTGGGTCATAATAAAATCTCTTCGGTAATGAAAAATATATTATGAAATTTGAAAAACATTAAAATTTATGTAGTAAACTTTGAAATATTTTGAATTTGAATTATAAAAGCACATTATTGTCTTACTACTTTAAAATTAAATCGATATTTTTAATCTTTAAATTACGTCACCTAAAACAAGACCTGTCATAGTGTGACGTCATTTTGGTATATACTATTAATTGTCATCTGTCAGTTCAATCTAAACAGTTATCCAAATTAATAACAAAATTAGATTTTATTTTGTCTCAATGTGATATACCACTATTCTGAAAATTATGTACCAGAATTCGGTCATCAAAATGGGAGACAAATTTTTACTTTTATAAAAAATTTTTAAATTTTTCTGTAATTTTATGGAAGAAACCGTGTTTATTTTTTCATTGTACTTTTTCAAACATAGTAAACTACGCAATTTAGTTTTGATAATGAATCATTATAGAATGGGATTGAATCAATTGAAACAGTACATTGCAAAATTTTAAATTTTTTGTCTAATTTTGTTTCTAATGCATAATAAATTTTCTCTCTCAATCATGGTAATATTTAAAAAAAAAAAACTTCAAAGTGGCAGCGGAACGTACTACTCTCATAAAAACAGCAAAATCTATATTGTAGCCACTATTGGCATTAAATGAGTCATGAATAAGTTAATGATATTAGATAAATTGATAAATATCGAAATTTCTATACAATTGTTGAATATCAATAGCTCCAGTGGCGCAATTGGTTAGCGCACGGTACTTATAAGACAGTAATCGTTGTGAGAAATGCCGGGGTTGTGAGTTCGAGCCTCACCTGGAGCATGATTTTTTTATCCTATACATCTGTGTTCAAGACTCAAGTGTACAATAATAACAAAATAAATTCGATAAATTGATATTTATCGAATTTTTTATACAATTGTTCAGCATGAACAGCTCCAGTGGCGCAATTGGTTAGCGCACGGTACTTATAAGACAGTAATCGTTGTGAGAAATGCCGGGGTTGTGAGTTCGAACCTCACCTGGAGCATGAATTTTTTATTTTATACATCTGTGTTCAAGACTCAAGTGTACAATAATAACAAAATAAATTCGATAAATTGATAAATATCGAAATTTCTATACAATTGTTGAATATCAACAGCTCCAGTGGCGCAATTGGTTAGCGCACGGTACTTATAAGACAGTAATCGTTGTGAGAAATGCCGGGGTTGTGAGTTCGAGCCTCACCTGGAGCATGATTTTTTTATCCTATACATCTGTGTTCAAGACTCAAGTGTACAATAATAACAAAATAAATTCGATAAATTGATATTTATCGAATTTTGTATACAATTGTTCAGCACCAACAGCTCCAGTGGCGCAATTGGTTAGCGCACGGTACTTATAAGACAGTAATCGTTGTGAGAAATGCCGGGGTTGTGAGTTCGAGCCTCACCTGGAGCATGATTTTTTTATCCTTTACATCTGTATTCAAGACTCAAGTGTACAATAATAACATAATAAATTCTATAAGTTGATATTAATCGAAATTTGTATACAATTGTTCAGCACCAACAGCTCCAGTGGCGCAATTGGTTAGCGCACGGTACTTATAAGACAGTAATCGTTGTGAGAAATGCCGGGGTTGTGAGTTCGAGCCTCACCTGGAGCATTAATAAAATTTTTAAGTTAAAAAATCAAAATAATATAAGTAAAAAATTGCAGCCCTCGTAAACAATTGCTGAACAATAAAAATGTTTATTTCACATCTAACAAATAGCCGATTCTCGTACTAAGGTATTTATAATATTACAAAGCAAATACGTAGAACTGTATGGACTGTATATTTAGTGTACTTTATTAGTGTTTATGATTGAAAATAGTTCAAACATTGTTACTCAACCATAAATCGGGTACTAAGACTTTTTTTTACTGTAGTTTAACGGCTGTACGTTTAACATCTAAGATCATATGTATACAGGCAATGATATTATTTAAACAATTAGCTCCGTTAGTTATCTTCACTTGGTTTTTTTATAAGTTTGTTTAATTTTTGTTTCTTTTTTATTATTAGTTAAGAAATTATTTAAACGTTATATATTTTCTTAATAAAATGATTTATTAAACCATGAACAAGTCATAGTGAATGAATACTACAAAAATAATTTTCTAAATCACAAACTGATTTTTTTTTCATGATTTGATTTGATATGCATAGCAAATTATACTTAACTGAGTATAACACCAACAGTTACAAACTGAATTTACTTAAATTCAATAAAATGAATGAAATTAAATAAAAAACAAGATAGATACTTACAAATTTTAATTTTTACGTTTATAAACATTGTAAAATAGAAGTTTAACCTTAGCGACAAAAATAACTGCCAATAATGTATTGTATACTGGACTTCTTCATGGAGTGTACTTAAATAGCTAAAAGTCCGGAAAAATTGGACCCATTCAGTTGAAATTTGTAAATAACGTGGAAAAATACATTTCTTACATAATAAGCTTTCTTTTTTATTTATTTTTTACTCCTAGTAAAAGGAAATATTTTAATCCTGTAAAAATTGCAATATGGAGTTTTCGTTAGAAATACATGTTTTGAGCTCCCTGAATCCAGAAAAGTAGGTTAATGGGTGGGAGGGCGATTGTTCTGAATACCTGTGTGTGTGATTTCGTACCGAATGCTTTATACAAAATTCACCAAACATGAACACGTATCCCGTGTTCATAGTAACTTTAGTCATGCAGCTTATGATTAAAATCGGATTTCCTTGTGTGCTAGTTTTTCTAGTTTATTTTATATATGAAAGTATTCAATTGTAAATGAAAGTCTTTTTTTACGTTTTCCTAACAATCAATTTTCCAGCATAATCAAATTCGATTAGGATTATATTTGATTACAAAACTTTCAAGGAACAGAAAATTTTTTTCTATCATTAAGTTAACTTCATTTTTTTGTGATTTTCTGTTACAATTTTGTCCTAAATATGGAATATCCGAAATAATCACGCATGTATAAAACTTATGAAATTGGCAAACGACATCTTCGTTAAAAACTAAAGATTATGAGTCTATATTAGATGAGACTGAAACTATGCACTACTGTTAAATTATAAGGTTTGGCGATTCTAGTGTGAAGTCCTAAAAATTATGATAAAATCAAATCAAACGGGTTATTCAAAATCTCCGTAAAATTTATAACAAAATAAAAACGTGTATGTATCGGAAATATTAAATTATTATTATTATTATTTTATAATGAATAAAATTCCATAGCTAATTAAAAAAGGATGTATAAATGATAATTAAAACATGATAAAGTAGTAATATTGTCATAGTATTCAATTGTAAATTGATATTGTTTATAATAATTAAGTATTTACCTACTTGTGTTCGTAATTAAGTCATAATGTAATTGTTTAAACGCTTTAAGATAACCATTTATTTAACTATATTGTTAATATATATTATTAACTGATAAATACATATTTATTATAAGTCATTTGTATTAAAATAATTTTAATTCCGTTCAATCATGCAATATGAATCAACAAGTAGTAGTTTAAGTTTTCATTAACAGTCGCCTGCAGCTGATCTGAATACAAAACCCACAACAAAGAATAAAAAAAAACAAATTTAAAAGTTTGATTATTATAATGCGTACAAAAAAAAATAAGTTTATAGTTTATAACTAAAATCCTACTACAGAAAATGTACTTTTAAAAGTACGATAATGTTCAGAGGATAGACCTCCTCTACCACAGCCAGCAAAAGTATTCAAAAAGTAAAAAAAAATGTGTATACATCCCTTGTATTTTAATTGCACCCCTGTAGATTTCCTAGAAAATTTCATGCCAAGTTACATCCATAATATTAATTGCTTTGTACAAACAACTCTTGAGATAAGATATCAAGTGACCATAGATTTTCTCTGAGCGTCACATAATCTAATTTCGGACAATAATATCCATATAAAATAAGAAGAACCTATATTAGACAGACCATAATAACCAATCCATCGACATCCCATTCATCAAAATAGATTCATAGTTAAGCTGGTAAAGTAGAACAAATATACATAAATCCATTCAAACATAAATTTTTGTGGTCATATACTAGTCAATATATGTGATATGAGTTTTAAAGAGAAGTAAGTCATTTTGTTTTATAGCCCCAAAAGCCAAATTAAATTTGTTAATTGGGCTAGCCTGTCTATCATATGCAAAAGTGTATACAATCGCCGAGATCCTGGACTCGCAAAATAAAACAACTTTCAAATGAGCATAGACAAAATGCGAAATTACAGATCTAATACAGTATTGGTTACCTCCTTCACAGACCCTAGTTTCAAAAGAGCTGTTTACAAAAGTAAGTATTCTATTTAAAAATGGTTGTTTAACGAATAATTGATTCAATCAGTGAGACAGACATTTACTTAAATACAGAAGAGAAATGAAATATCACAAATAAATCATTAACATAATTTACAAAATTATAAATTCCAAAAATTTAATTCGATAAAAAACCCATTTCTATGAAAACAATATACTTGCAACAAAATAAAAATTTATATTTGCTACAAAAGAACAAATTTTTCAAATTAAAATATTACTTAGAGTTTCTACGAAACAAAAGCAGCAATAGGGTTTATAAACATTTCAATAATAGACTTATAACAAAAATTTAAAGCTTCTTCAGGTATGAATGATATATTTATCGAAAAATGCAAAAAAAAAGAAGTACCGTCCAATGAATAACGTAACTTGTTTCGTGTTATACTTTTAATTATTTTATTCACTTAAAAAATATTTCTTTTAAAAAATAACAATTGAGTAAATATTCTATTAAGATTAGAATCTATTAAAATTATACAAGTGTTACGAGACAATCCGTATTAGTACTTATATTTTGGCTGGAAAATACAGAGCTCCAGTGGCGCAATTGGTTAGCGCACGGTACTTATAAGACAGTAATCGTTGTGAGAAATGCCGGGGTTGTGAGTTCGAGCCTCACCTGGAGCATAATTTTTTTTTATTCTATACATATGTGTTCAAGAGTACAATAATAACGTAATTACGTTTTATACTGGGTGTAAGAAAAAGACCGATAATGCAAAATATCCAAAAAATAATGATTTTAGAAATAAAAGTTTAATTCAAAGGAAACATTTAAAATGATTGGAGGCTATTTTCAAGGTTAATTTTTAATTGAAAATTTTGAATGTAATTTAAGGGTATTTTGTAAATAAATCGGGCAATCATATCTTGGAAAATATTAACTTTAGAAAGTTCAATATAAAAGTTGCAGAGTTTAAATTAAATTTTTTGATTAAATCATCATTTAAACAAATTTGTAAGCTCTTCAGCTTTTATACTTTACATATCTGTGTTTTCCAAAATTATAATTATAAATTATATTTTTAGTTGTTTTTTACGCGTAGTATATGAAAATTGATTTTAGTCGCCAGGTTTTTACCTTTTTAGATCTCCTGTTACCCAAATTATCAAATCAAACATATTCTTGCGTTTAAATAGAAAAACCGGCAAAACTTTAGACAAAAATAATCATATATTGCCTAGCATGATAAAGTTTCCCGTTACTATACTTAATTTTTAAGGTTTTATAAAAATTTTCATAAATAGTTAAAGTTTTTACATAATTTTAACTAGTTTCAAAGTGTAGTTTGTACATTTGTAAAATCTACGCAAATATCTCTCATAACCGAAAAATTGTATATTTTCAGTGACAGAATTGCTGATTGGATTACTGTATTCTATTTCAGATTTATTTCAGATGAATTTCCTTTATTTTACTAATTGTGCTGTAGGAATTCTTTCTACAATGAAATTACCATCACGTGTCGTTTATTAAAATGCTGATTCAGGGAGTTTTATGCATATTGAAGAGAAATCTGAAGAGTAAAATATTGAAAATTATATCCGATAGTTTTTCAGTTTTGAAAATTCCACTTGTAATATGAATTTCCATAATAGAAATCCCAAAAAGTGAATATCTCATACACTACTGTATACGCATAATTTTAGTACATGTACATGGTGGTTTTGTGTAGCAAGCACACCCAACATATTTATTAGAATATTAATTAACCTTGAAAAATAATTATAAATGTTTTTATTGTTTAGTAGGTATATAAATCCAAATTTGGAAATGAATTTGAGGTGTGATTTATTTTGAATTAATTTTGATATATATTTTTTTTACAGATGAAGGCCAAATGTACTGATTATAATGAGTATTTTTTTCTGTTAAAACATCCGTAATTAAATATGAATACATGATTCGACGATAATTATTAATATTTACGCAGATCCGGATTTACACTCGGATACGTTAAGAACAACTCAAGGAGGCTTGTTTTACGATGTAAAAGAAGGATAATATGCAAATTTTGGAATTGAATAAAGGTCAATAAAACATTTACTTTGTCGTTTGTTTCTTCGAATGCTTACAGAGGCTATAAAAAGACGATGAAGAACTCTTTGGTCGCCAGATAAAGATGTGCTATTATATTTTACTTCGATGATATCTAACAAATGCCTAATTTTACAGGAAATTCTTAAAGAGATCGTGTGAAGCCTTGTGTTGCTGCTAATAATCGTATATACAATCAATTTATAAATAGTATTGCCTACGAAATATTTGAGTACAAACAGAGCGTAAATTGAAGTGACTTTGATTACTTCTTCATGTAAATACGGTCCTGAATTATAAATTTTTATTGTGATATCAGAAACATAACAAATATATTTTTATATGGTTTAATTATATCATATAATAAACACTTAGCTGTATTTCCACAATTGGAAAATAGAAGTATTAATTATTATAATTAATTTATAAAACAAATTTCCTCATTTTCTTTATTTAGTAAGAGTAAAACATATTACTATTCAATTCATATAATTCACATAAACGTATAGATAAAGTGGTTTTTTTTTTGAAAACTGTCAAGGTATTTACGAAGTTTCCATTTTGTTTAACGAACTATTAAAAATAAAGTACTTAAAGAAACAAACAAACTGTAATAAAAATTTATCGATTTATTTCTTTTTGAATTTCCAGTTTAATATTTTGCTAAGATTACCATCAATGACGATGCACATTTAAATTTATATACTAAAAGGCTATGATTGTTACATCTCAGCTGATATTACAATGCAAGTATTTTCAAAACGTCAACAAATATTTTGTTAATTTGTTCAAATAATTCTTGCAAAACTCAACGTTAATCAATGTATATTTTATCGTTTAATATATTATTGATTACCGTTTTTAACCCTTTTGAATATAAGTCACATACTCCATTAATTGCCAATAAACAAACCTGTTTTGGTAACCTGTGGAATTTATTTCTGGTATGGATATAAAACATTTTACAACTGATTTAAATATAAAGCTATAAAAATACTATCAAATTTTACTACCAAATAACGACAATAAAATCAATATTTTTGAAAAATTCTTCTTTCTGGACGAAACTAGAAAATTTTCAAAATATTGTTTATGTTGTTGCATTTAGGAGTAATTAGGATTAAGAATTCAATATTTATAATCAATAACCTAAAGTTTATTTTTATTAAGTATTTTCAATACAACGAAACATTTAAAATATAAATTAACCTCAATGATACTCATTCTTAAAACCTTATGGAGTGTGCATTTTTGATTTGTTAACAATATCAAATTACTTTACAAAATCTTTAAAAAAATCATTTTATCAGCAATTATAAAATGCATATTATCTGAAGTACATGTTATCAAAACAATATTGTTATTGAAGGTGAACTAAAATCGTTTCTAAACAAATAAAATTATGCATGTACCTGATAATAATTGAAATTACTTTTTATACTCGATATATATATATATATAATGTGTCAAAGTATATTAATTATAGCCTAAAGTTTGTAGCGCTCGCAAATATTGAAGTCACTAACAAAATATTGGTATATTTGTTCATAGAATTACATAATCACTCTATTTCCGTTTATCAGGCTGTGTGTCTGTCATCAAGATCACTCAAAAGCGAAAAGAGATGACAAACGGAAATTTTGGTGGTGTATTCTACACCAAAAAAGTAGGATATTCTAGACCAAGTTCGTGAATGAGCAAAATGCGTCCAATGGATCCATGACCAAAAGAGCTAGAAGAAAAATTTGTTTTTGTTAGTTGTTATCTTCACTTGTTTACTCTACTCTTTTATGTGTTTCTTAATGATTAATTTCTTATTCGATAAATTTAAGTGTTAAAATTTTTATATTGATAATAATTATTTAATAATAAATAATTATAAATAAAACAATCAATCAATCAATATGGGATTTTAAAAACGGCATGATTTAGAATCAATTATATAATTATAAAATTTTTATAATTAAAAATACAAAAGTAATTATTAATTTATTAGAAAAAAGGAAGAGGTTCTCAAATCGACTCGTACATTTTTTAAATGTTCCTGGCCATTTCCTAACTTTTTGCAAAGTAGTCTTATTTTAATTATTTTTATTTATTTGATAGGGTTTATTTTGTATACTTTTGACAATCTAGTTGTATACAAATAGAAATATTCCATCCCTAAGGGGGAACGGGGGTACAAACTAAGTATTTTCCAAATTAAACCAAATTATCCAAAAGCAATAACTGGAAAGTAAAAGCATATTTTTACTAAACAATTGAATCATTGGCACTTACTTCGAAAGGAATATTGGTCACAAGGAGATTATTTATAGCAGTTTTTAATATAATATTATATTTTACATTTTAATTTCCTCATTTAGAAGGCGATTCAATTTATTTATTACAAAGAACTGATTCTTTTTAAGGTATCCGTAAGAACTATTCGTTTACATTTTTCCTTCTACATATTTTCTTTACAATTTTGGTTTACTACTATCTATATTATTATAAAAAACTAAGTGGACATATCCTGCCCATTGAAAAAAAAATCAATAACTTTTGTTTATCCCCTTAGATATAACGCTGACTAGGGAATTTCACTACTTTAAAAAGATTTTTTATTAAAAATAATTATTAAAAGTGAAGTGTTTCGTAGTCATGCAAAAGTTTCTCATTCAAATAGATGAAGATGGTAGCCCTTTTCAATTTATTATATACGGAACTTAACAAGATAAATGGATTGAAAATCAAAAATTCAAGTAAAATAGCCCTTTTTTATTATTTTTTTAATAATACAAACGCTTGTGTTTAAAAATAAGTTTTTTATGTTTTTTCTCTTTATTAGTAATATCATTGATATTAAAGATGTATTTATAGCATCTGCACGTAATAATAATTAAAACAAACATTAATAATTAAAAAAAAAAAACCGTTCATTATTTATATTATTCAAGTACAAATCATTTCATAAAGTTTTATAACGCAAAATTATAAAATCATCTGATGAGAAACCCACATATCCTCCATATACACGTTAACCAAAATGCATTCGCTTGTTTATACTCAACATGTACATAATATGTCAGAGTAAATTAATTTTTATATAAAGATTGTTACGCTAGAAAATATTGAAGCCACAAACAAAATTTCGGTATTGGTTTTGGTCAACAGAATCGCCTAATTAGTCCATAGCCGCATATTTATCCGTCCGTCGCTAAGATAATGCAAAAATGAAACGTGAGTTTAAGTTCGGGAATGAGCAAAAGCGATTTATTGGATCCAATGGATCGATTGGATCCATGATCCAAATTTTAAGCAGAATATAGAAGAAAAATTTAGAGACAATAAAAGTTTATTTTTTTTTTTAAATCTACTTTTGTTTGAAACATTTTTTCGTAAATTGTTTAGATAAGAGCATATATTTGTACTAAAATATTGCCAAAAAGTGTAACAGAAATTTTTTTAATTGGCATTCTATTCATTTCATAGAAATCAGCCAAAAATACACTGTTAATAATGGACACTGATCTTCCTCGTGGCAAGATCACTATATGTTCGGACTCGGATTAACCAATTGAATGGAAATTTTTGCGGTCTTGATATTTCAGAACTCAAGTGAAATACTAGAGGTCATGCGCTTTATCTCCGAAATGGCAACCGATAACTGAAACGTTTATAAAATGCAACTATTCTGTATTAACATGTCTTCTTTTCAATTGAACTTATTTATTTTTTGTATGGCTTATATACGGAGGTAAATGGTGTTATTCAAAATACAAATAATAAAACATGTACCTACAATATAATGTTATTATGAAGTATAAAGAAACAAACATATCATAAAATAACTTATTTCTTCTATAATAGGTAAATGTTATTAAATAAAGATAATAAGATAACAGTATTATCATGTTTACAACTTTTTTTTTTTATATTATAAATATTATTACTTTTCAATTTATATGACGTTCTAACAAAACAAAAGAAAATAGAAATTACAAAATAAAATATAAACAAATGAATGTTTTTAGAAATACGCAATAGTTTGTATCCGGCAATATGGCAATCACGGACCGGACATTAGAAAGGACTGTTCAATATACATGTAATTTGTTCATTTTTATGAAAAACCAAGAATTATTGCTAGTTCATAAAATTTGGCATTTCATTAGCAGCTTCAACATTACGGTTAAATAAATTGAACTTATGCTTATGTTTTTAATTTTAATTTAATAAATTGTTTATTAGGTACATCGATTTCGTATGTATTTGATTTCTATGGTTGTGCCGATTTGACTAAAGGGTATCTAGTGTTCAATATGAGGCTGTGAGTACATTTTTTTACGTAGTGTTAACTCTCCTGTTAACGTTTTTTAACAAAATGTTAATTCTATACATTTTAAAATTATTTAAAATGAAAACTTGACTACAGTAAATAATAAATAATTCGATAAATTATAAAGCAACTGAATCACAAACAAACATCTATGAATTTTCTGTTCAAAAAAACATTACGAATAGATAAAAAAAATTATAAACCAAGCAGACTAAGATAGAGTTAAAATGAATTCTATATAGTAAAAATTTGTTTTTCATATTCCAAGCAACATTTCTCTGGAAATCGCTTTAGTCTGTAAACAACAAAAATTTGTATTTTTCTCGAATTTTCCTGATATTTCCAAGATTATTTAAATTAAATTAATAAAAACCATACATACGAAATTGGATTATATTCTATTCATGAAAAAGCTGTAACTTTGAACCAATGAAACGTGAATTCCATCCGATTTTAATCAATCTCAGTAGGAAATACAAAAATTTTAAGAATCTTTCTTCGCAAGAATTCTAAAATGTTCGCGATTTCCCATCTTATAGATTTAGTAGGTAAGTTGGTCCACTGACTACGGAACTGCCGTCGTCGTTACGAAAATTAATTCAAATTCATCAAAAATTACGTAAAAATCAATCTAGAGATTATAGTTATGAATGTAGGAGGCACTCTCGGGCACAATAAAAAATTTCATTTTTCCATGCTTCAGTTTCTCTTCCACTATTACCACCATTAACTTTTAGCCCCTAATGTTTAATGTTCCTAAAGCTATTCTTTATTGATAATTCTGTTTAGAAAAAACATTTAATAGATAATAATTATAATAGAATATATTAAAGAAAAAAAAACTATTAAACAAACTCCTATCTTATATGAATAAAATAATAATTAAAAACAAAAACACAATTTTTGTAAATAATACTGATTGTTTTCATTTTTGTGTATTTATAAATAAATTGTATACATTCAATTCAATTGTTATTTTTTCAATCAATAAAACTTTTTACAACTGAAAGTAAACGTGCGTAGAAGCAATGATCATGAAATTTTAATAATTATTTTAATATTCACTTCACGTTGGTCTTGTTCATTATATTAAATATTGTTGTCATTAATTACTTATCTTGAATATTAAAAATAACTTCTGTCATTTTTTTTTACTTAATACCGAGTTGTTTCAATTATATAACTGTTACATAATCATTTATAAACTTGAAACTTGCCGAATACAACATGTTATCTACAGTATTTTTAGTTTTTTTTTTTTTTAAATTCGAGCTATTTTAAGATGCCTTTTTACATTTAAAAATTTTATAAAGCAAAACACTACTATGGGATACCTAGCTAGATTTTTGTGACTTGCACATTAAAAAAAAAATCAACACTAATTTTGCAACAATACTTAATAAATCGGCTATAAAGTATTGTAAAAGTGCATATAGTTTGTAAATTTAAGCTGGGTTCTAGTTAACATCGAAAAGACATGAGATTTCGACATAAGAAAAAGAGTAGTTAGCACCCGAAAAAAATAACTCCTTAAACTTCCAATTTAATTTTAAATAAAAAGTTTAATGTCTTCTATGAAAAAATCGAAAAAAGGTTTTTAAAGCTTGAAAGAGTTGCATTCATTCCTAAAAGGCGTGTTTCTCAAACTTTTGTACGTGTTGTGAAGCTCTGGAATCCTTAAATACAACCTTAAAAAAAGTTTTCCTACGAAAATTTCGAAAAATTGAGAAGTCTACTCCCGATTCCATGCACCGAATTTCATGTATAATTTCATGTCAAATATATATGGGTAAAAATATATATACATATTTATCAGATATTTATTTATTATTATAAAACGGATTATACTTTTCAGGTAAAATAAACTAATATTCTGGGGGGTTGGAAATAGATTTATTTGCTATTGAGAAATGAAGTTATTGCAACTACAATTTCTAAGCCGTTACAAATTTACTTATGCAAAAATAATTATGCTCGAATCAATTATTTTTATTGTAAAGCCACGAATTTAGTGTTGAGCGGTCAAAACGATGTTCAAAGAAAGACTTCATACATGTTTTTAGTTTTAAATATCAAAAGTGGATATCTTATGTGAATTATAATTAGATATTATATAACAGTTGGCTATTTACAATGACCTGGTAAATAAATATTTTGTATTGTGAATATAAAACAATATGATTTGAATATTCTTTTATTTTAGGAATATCTGCTCTGCATTAACATCTAGGAGTAATATTTATTTTAAGTTTAATACACATATTTACTTGAAAAATGTTACTATTTTGTATGAAAGCTTATATGAAAAACAATTCGTTTGAATCTTTAAGAATCTTTCGTTTGAATATCATCAAAGTTTTCACATGTAATTTTCTAAATTTTGTATAAAATCATCCCACAAATAATCAACATGCACTTTGTACCAAAATCAGTTTCAGAGATTTTAATGAGATTTTTGTCTTGGGTGATTTCCAAAATATCGGTATTGCATTTTTTTTTTATTCTGCGGAAGTTCTACGTACAAAGTTTTATGGAAAAAATTTTTTTTAATAATTGCCCAAAAATTTTTTTCGATCTTATGTATTTTGTATTCAACTATTTTTCCCTACTTTTTGCTTTTTTTATAAACGACGCTGGAAACTACAACAAAGGTAAACGTTGTATGTAAATCTTTAATTCTGCAGTGTGCTAGATGATTCCACTGATTCTGATTAAACATTTTTTCTTTATATAACATTTTTTCTTTATATAAGTAGCTGATCCGATAAACGTTGTTTTGCCATATAAATTATATCTAGTGAATATTTTCGTAGTTAAATAAAAAAAAAACTAATTGTAAGTGTGTTGTGATGTGGTCTATGACTGAATAAAATAGAAATAGATTGCTAATAAGGCTGTTAATAATGGGGGTGGTAGAAGGGAGGAAATGGTAGAAGGGAGAAAATTAAGGGTTGTATGTATTTTTAATCCCAAATCAAAATAAAAAAATTAAGTTATGGGTAGGACACACTTATCACTAAAGGATATAAAAAATAGTTTTCGGATTATTCATAAAAATCCGTTTCAGAGGAGTTTCGTTACAAACACTGAGAAACGAAAATTTTATAATCATAGATTTTTTATATACAAAATTTTAAAATATTTATTGTGCATTCTTATTGATTACCTATAACAGGTAGTCAACTGTCAAGGTATACACAGTTATATATGCTTTCAAGAGTATATTCAAGATATATTAAATTTATTATAACGTTATTTATGGCTAAAAATGCTATTTTTATTATGCGTTTATAAAACCATTTCAATATTCCATTTTCGTTATTTTACAGTCTGTACAAAATCAGATTCGCTACGTATTTTGTATAATTTATAATCTAAATAATAAAGTATCAAAAATTCGCGTAATTGTTATCTACACGTGTTTTACATTGATATCTTTACATTGATATCCGATTTTGTAAGAATATCACAAAATAAATTTATTATAATTAAAAAATTTATTATTCGGTTGTGAAAGTAACAAAAAAATTTTAATTGAAATGCCAATTAATTTATTTTTATAAACTTTAATGAAATATGTAAATTAAAATATTAATAATCTTTAATTTATCATTAAATTTGTCAATTTACGCTAAATAATTTGCAAATATTTGCATTCGAATATATTATTTTACGATTTGCAATTCAAAAAGTATAGTATTTACAACACCATTTGAAAAATGATATTTCAAAATTTGTATTATTTCATTTAATTTATGTTTTTTACCATGCTCACAGGAATAAGTTTTATTTTTAATTTATTTTAGCCGTTTTTACATTTAATAAATATATATCCTGCCATACATTTTAAGAAAAGAATTTTCAAACAAAAATTGTTTGTTTCAAAGAAAGAAACATTTTTTGTATTTGAAATTTTCTTTTTTCTTTTATAATTGGGTCAAGGATCCATTGGACCCAGTGGACCGATTTTGCGCATTCACGAACTTAAACTCACTTCTGTTTAGAATACATTTCAACTCGCTATCTGTTTTTAAGTTAACTTTGTTGACTTATAGTGATGATGGAGAACCGGACAACCGGAAATGGACTAATTAGGTGTTTCTATGTAACACCAATACCAAAATTTTGTTTATGTGGCGGTCAATATTAGGTCGCGTTACAAACTTAAGACTAAAATGAACATACTCTTACATATCATGTATGTCGAATATAAAAAGTAGCCAGAATTGTAGAAAAGTCTAAAACCGACTAATGATACTAAAGAACGAATAGTTGGCAATGTTAAAATTTTACACATGAATTTTACAATATGTGAATTACTAAAAGGTCGTAGCATGGATGTACGTTAACACTAGATATTTCTACTCTAACACATAATATTTCAACAACAAAAACCAATCGTATTTAGAGTTTGTCAGGTAGATACCATATATAAATTCTTTTATATGAAGAAAAAGATGATTACTTTGTACAGCAACAACTGGTCACAAAAATGCCATCCATTCATGTAAAATAATTCTTTTTACAAAGAGTAAATATCATCTCTATTGTTAATAGAGAGTACATTTACCCGACAAAAAAAAATGTGCTATGTTATAAGAAGTTTGTGTTAACAAAAATGTAATAATATTACCGTAACTAAATTCTATAAATTATAATTTACATTGTGTTATTTAAATACAAAATATTTGGTTTGTGTGTGTGTCTTTGTAAAATAACTCTACGTAAATGCTTCCACAAAAAAATTTTTATTCTATTTCTCATATTATATAGTTTATACACCTAAAATACTCGCACAAACTATATAATTTTATTTGGAATTTTTTGAGACTAAGAATTCTATTATATGTAAAAATTCGAAAAAAACGTAATATTAGATGCTTCTTCATTTAGTGAACTAAATTTTTTCCATTCACGTGGTATATCTACGAACAGGAATTCTTATAGCCCATATTACTCGATGATAATATAGTTTTCATTTCGTAATGAAATTTTTTAAATCGGTTTAATAGTTAGACGTAGGTAAATAATTATAAATCTCATATGTGAAAGTCTATGTATGCAGTACACGCTCAACGGGATTCTTATCGAATTTTCGAATACCACTAGTATAAAAACACGACCCCAACAATTTGATTAACGATATTCAATTTTTTTTGATTACATAGACTATTTTTTGTTTTTAATAAATGAGAATAATAAGCCAAACTACTAGAAACGGATTCAGGTATAATGATGGATTAGGTTTCTATCTGTTTGTGCAGAACAACAAAAATTTATAACAAAAGACTAAAAGAAGCTTGTTTTCAAATACTAAATGAAGCAAAGGAATTGTTATTGATTTCGTTCGATCGAATTGTATGCTTTTATAAAAATAAATTACCAGAGAAACTGATACTTCAATATTATGAATTTTATTATTTAAATAATATATATTACAGTTAATTTTGAAAAAAATGGCCTCTAAAAGTTTTGTAATAGAATTTCATTGAATTATACTGACGTTAAAAATTACTTGCATGTTTTGGAAGTTATTTTTAAATAACTAGGACATCATACCAAAATATCCTCAATATACCACCACATGTAAAATTTAGAAGAGGAAAAAAAACATAATAATAATAATACAAAATAAAAATATTATAAATTAAAAAGAAAAATATTAAACAGAAAGTAATATAGTGCATCTGTCGACTGCTATAAAATTTAGGTTGCACAAATAAAAAAATTATTATTAAATTTGTATATCTTATTTGATGATACAAAAACAATAATTAAATATTTATTTTCAAAATTAGTTAAGCACGAATTAATTCAAGTGATTCAAGACAACTTTGTAAATGTATATGAAATTGTAATTCGAATAAATATAATATCCTTGTGTACCAGCAATTAAATGTAGCCCTGTAATAAGACATTTTAAATATCTTTTGCTGTACTAAAACATTATACACGTTTTACAGAATTAGAAATGATATATATATATACCTCTAAAGATAGCATGTATATTCCATAATAGTTAAAAGATGGATAGAATTGAAAACATAACTGATAGGAATCATGCCCAGGACGTCCTAATTGCTTCGGATGTTCTACCAGATACACCACAGATGGATGGTAGTCACCCATTCATCTGGCTTCAATCTGATCTATTTATGTATAATGTCTTCAATCTACCGATCAATTAAGAGAATAGTTATTATTTAACAATATACTGAATAACCTTTATTAACTTACTTCTTTTAAGGTTATTTAGTGTATTTTTAAATAATTTTATTCAATATGTATGTGCGTGATAAAAGGTTTATATTGGTAGTTTAAATTGTGTCATAATCGGTTATTCAAGGACTTCGTTATTAAAGAAAGATCGAAAATCGCAAGATTAAATGGGTAAAACGTAAAGTCAGAGAAGTTTATGTTATACAAATGTGGAAAATCTGTTTTTTTAAATCATATTCAAATTACAATTCAATCGGTCAAGCCGTTACAGAGATACAGCAATATAATATTTTTGCGAGCTATCGTCGAAAAACTAGACAATTAGAATTAGACCAATAAAATGAAAAAAAATGTTCTCGTTTTTTATCTACGAACCTTGAAAATCATAATATAATTTGTTTGTATCGTTTTTTAAATTTAAAACAAAAGATTTTTTTAATTATAAAAATTAACAACATATGTGATTTATAAAAATCTTTGACATTTACAATATGCTGTTCAATTTAATTTAAGAAAAGTATATGACATTGCAATATACAGTTGATTTTTAAATAACCTGTTAATTCTTATTCAGATTCGAATTAGAAAAATATATTTCGTTAAAGTAAGCTAATAAAAGATAATAAAAGAGTAAACAACTTTATATTTTTCAAGAAATTTTTTTGAATAAGTTAAAATTTCATCGATTTTATGGTAGATTGTTGGTAAAATTTCAAAAAATCTCAACAATTTTTAGAATACAAAATCACTGGAAAATATATTTTGTAGTTCTATGTTGGCAATCTCATTTCTTAGGAGAGTTAATTATATTCATGAAATTTACTGTGTAGTTTTCGAACCCCATTAGCAGAATCTTCATAATAACAAATTTCCAAAAATTATTATTATATTTATCTCTTTATGGGGATGGGATCTAATCGTGAGTGATGTCTACACTTCAATGGAGATACTAGTGGTAAACAATATTAGACCGAAGTTAAAAAGTGAGTTAAATTTCGTGAACGAGCAAACTTGGTCAATTGGGTCCAACTGTTAGTTGTTAACTGCACGTTTTTTATTATATATTATATACATTAAGTTTGCCTAAAGCTTTTTTTTTGTCGCCAATCAAGATTTTCTACGAGATGAAACTGTTTTACTTTAAAAAAAAACATCAATGCTTTGACATCGATGTTTGTTTTAAAAGATGCTGCATTCCTATTTATAAGTAACATTTATTAATATACATTTAGAACAAATGAACTGTAAATATTAAAAATATTAAATTCTAATTAAATAAAATAATTATTTAATTTTGTATTTTGATATGAATTAAAAATAATTATAACTACGGTATCTAAATAAGTATGCAAGTACATAGGTGTACTCAAGGTACCTACATAATACATACAATCTAATTGATTTACATATAAGTGGAATAATAGTTTACATCAAGAATACTCGTCTATATGACCTACAAATAAATAAACTTAATTCAATCTAATATGTTTATCTTTGATTCCAAACGATCATAACTTTATAAGATGGTTATGAATGTTATTGTGTAACTGTAAATCTATGTAAGATGAATTAAATTCCATCATAGAAACATTATTTTTTATCCTATATTCATGATACAGGGGTGTACAATTCATTTATACTATTTGGTAAACCATTGTACAAACTTGTGATCGCCACATTGGTAGAAATTCGGTCATTATTATTTTAGACTAAATCTCTATGCTTTTTTATATGAAGCGTTAAAATAAATACAAGACGCAGTCCATTGAAACAGATTGGCTTATAGTAAAATTTGAAATTCATAGAAAGTGATTTGCGAGGTGCTTGCAAGATTTGAACCTAACAAACAAACATACATTGCCAGTTAAATAAAAGCTTTTAAAATAATTAACTTTCAATACTTATTATTACCCACTTCAACATACCGCAAGTGAGAGAAAATTATTCAAGGATTTTATTATTGATTTTTGAAAAATTTTTGTATTTATAACATTAAAACACGTCAATATCAACCAAAAAGTTGAATAAAATCGGATTACAAATAGGGCAGAAAAAGGTATTAAACTATTTATTCTTGGTCTATTTATTCTCAAGGCAGCCCAAATTTTAAGTATTTTTATTTTGGATTGTTAAATTTACTCGCTGAGTAAAATACAAAGAGCCATTAGTCTACAAATAAAGCAAACGTGCCATATAGGTAACAGCATAATGAAACTATACTAAGTCCATTTTTGACTACGGAGCCCGTAGTCAAAAATGTTTTATAAAATGGATTGCATATAAAATATTTGAATACTAATTATAAAATTATTACAATTTCATATAAATTTCTTTAATTGTATATATTTTAATTGTCATTATCATTAAAAATGACCAATTAAAATTTAAATTTTAAAAATGAAAGAATTATACTTTACTAATTTAGAATACCATTTCATCATATCGCCATATTTTGAGCCTTGAATTTTTTTTCTTACAATTTTATATTGATTAATTTTGAAAACATTGATTACTTACTATTGTGCAAAATCAATTTTAAAAACGAGTATCTAAAAAATATGTCATTACCCATTAAAAATTCATATAATACCATAAATGGTTGACTGGAGTTGAAAGTAAGAAACCAGTGGAGAATATATTGTTTCAAAAATTGAAGGTTAACGATAAATCAACATACAAGTTGACAATTATGCACCCAGAATGTAGTACCATCAATTATGTTCCACCTACTTTTTTGATCGAAAGAAATTCACCGATCATGTGAATTCTATGGTATATGATTTTGTATTTCTTTTGCCTGTTACTTTCGAACGCGATTATGGATTTTTTTGTTCCAGACAATGTTAATGTTTTTCGTGATACGAAAACTAAGTTTACAAGAATTTTTAGTTTTACTGTTTTTATTAAGGTCCGTTCTACAAAGTCGTTTATTGAATGGTCGTACGCAAGAGCATTGCAATCATTTTTGACAGAAATGAACATAAAAGTAAAAAACTGGCTTGCAATGAATGCACTCAAGTACGACTAAGTGACTGTTTAAAATGGGAAAAAAATAATTAAACAAGTATCAAATTAATATGTCAAAAACAAATATCATTTATTATCTTCGATGAACTAAAAGAATCGTTATCTCGTACCAGAGCAATAGGCACATTTAACCAATGCGCTGAGTTATCCCGACTGACTCTATCTTATTTTGGTGAATAAGACAAAAACAAATTTATAAATTCTTGTAAGATGTTGAATAATCTACATAGAAATAAATTAATTTATATAAACTCACAGTGCAACAAAAGTTTTTTACTTCAGTAAATTAAAAAAAAAATGCATAAGACATTGTAACGCTAGATTAAGAAGAACAAAATCTCAATAATGATTTATTAAATCAAAAGCAATAAGTAGAATAATAAAACTAATCTTTCATCTTAAAACTATTTTTAGTACAAAAAACAGTTATATAATAATCTTAATACCAACACGATTCAATTTTTTTCAAATAACTCGATTATAGAAAGTTGTCGTTTACATTCTGAAAATCAATTTAGTATTATTTTTGTTGATATTATGAACTTATGAAGCGAGTGTTTGATATAACTTTCGAGGTATATCTCTAATATCGGAAGTGTTGTGTTTGTGATTGGTGATTGCTTTCTTAAGTTTTTTTATTCAGATTTCAAAGATTTTTTTATATATCGACGTTTTGGAACTTCCTGAACAACTTTCATTTCTTGTACACCGATTTTTCGGTCTGTCGATCTGCGACACTCATTCGGACGAACGCACATACCTCCAAAACAACTAAACAAATATGTAAAAAATTTGGTAAACAATAGTGGGTGTGTTCGACTTAGTCCTATTTTTGAAACATCTCACCTATCAATTACCATTCGGAAGATACTGGGCTCAAAAGATACCTGTTTTTTGTCATAACTGCTGATATCTTGTGAACCGTTCATCTGATGTTGATGAAATTTAATATGTGCATTCGTGAGATAGGTTTACATAAATCCTTTACTGTGCAGCCGGTAATGATAGACACATATTTTACGGGCGATTGTATCTCTCTTTCTATACAGTGGTTAATTCATGAGGGAATTGCTCAGTCCACTCGCAATGCCATTCAAAGTACAATCAACTACACAGCAGATGCATTATCTTTAAATTTAATCAGAGAATAGCTGATCGGGCTTCTAAGAGCCATATCTACTACCGTTTGTTTTGAAAGAATTGCAAACGTATTAAATCTATTGAACATTTATCAACAACGAACATTAAACAATACACAAAAAATCAAACAAACATTCAGTTTATATAAAAAGAATCGTTGAAATTCACTTCTTCTTGGGATGTAATAATAATACACTTGACCCAGTTAAATATGATCAAATTACATCATATCTATGCATTAAACCTGCTGTAGTAGTACCAACACCATTGTGATGGTTTAAAAGCTGCATAGCCTTTGGCTAATGACTTTCAGACCTCTTTTTAATATAAAGAAAGTACAAAAAATATTGAAGGCAAAAATTTTAAATTAAATCACTGTTTTTGTCCCCTGTCTCCCATTAGATCTAGAATTTTCAAATAAGGAACTACTTTGAAAGTATATTGAATCCAACGCAACAATCATTAAAATCGGTCTATAAACAAAGAAGTTATGCGCAAACATATGTACAAAAATAAATATATGTATATTTATACAGACGAATTGATAGCCTCATCGTTTTTTGAAGTCAGTTAAAAAATAGAAACTATTTATTTTGAACAAGTCAACAAAGATATCAGATGATAAATTAAAAGTGGAAATTTATATTCATGTGCTGAAAATAAAAATATTTCAAACAGAATGTAATTGGTAGAGTAAAAATTGTAAACCGAACATGACTGTTTAACAGTGATTTAATTCCGCATATCACTCCACACATTTTGCTTTTTAAACAGCTTTTCAAATTATTTAATATTTTTGTATGTATGATGGTTAAATAGCTATATGTCCGTAACAGCTTGAGAGATTGAGTTGAAATTTTGATTAGTACCAGCCATAATTAAAAGGCGCAAAAAATCATTCCATTTGATTGGGATTTGTTAAGACATAGATTGAGACACAGATAAAAAAAGCATTCATGTTTCTCATTGAAGGTTTTTCGTCCATTTGAACAATCCAAATACAAACCTGCACTTTCCACTATTATATGCACTATCATGGGAGTATAATTTAAATAGCCCATACCTGTAACAAATAACAGAATAAAAATAGCAAATATTTTTTTAAATTGTTAACTTAACGCTTTAAGTTTAAATTAAATAGAAATATAACAAATATTTCAATTAAAAAAGTTCCATAAACTTAATAATTATTGGCTCTTATAAGTTTTCATAGAATCATCTCATTTGTCTATTTCCGTATGTCCGTCATCAAAATAATAGCCCATCTGAATTGGCATATATGGAGAAACTTTCGATTACTACTAAACGACCTGATGAAAAGGTAGCTTTTAGGATTTCTAATAAGACTGAGTTCGTGAATGAGCAAAATCGGTCCATTGGATCCATGACACAAGTTTAGAATCTTAAAGATAGAAGAAAAATTTTATAACAAAATATGCCAGTTTTTGTTAAAACAAACAACATTTGTTTGAAACAATGTTCAGATTCGCCACAATTTTAGCTCAAATTTAGCTAATAAGTATGTTTATAGTTACAATACATTATATTTATTTATAGCTAAATAGAATGAATATTTTATGAATATTTTTTGTGAATATTTTATACTGAGTATTTTATGAATGCTAATGATTAAAAATACAACTATGCGTCGAGTATCTAAACAATTAACTCTGTTAGTTCTTCTTCTTCTTCCCTTGTTATGCAAAATATCGGTGCAACGTTAAAAATAGTCAATTAATTTTTACATTTCCACTATACAAATGTAAATTATGAACTATTATCAATAATGTACAATCAATTTAGCAAATAAAAAAATCAAATAAAAAATACCATACGTTGCACTGGGAACTCACAACGCGCATGCCCAAGACCACGGTTTTGGTCGTTCGACTTATAGTTTTTGAGCGTTTTAAATACAAACCCAAGTGAAGCAGAAGTTGGGCTTATAAGCGTTTTGAAAATAAATTAGTAGTATAGATGATGTTTTATGTTATATAATTTGAAAGCTTTAATTTGAAAGCTTTAAGGTTTTTAAAACCTTGGCGTGGTCGCAAATAATAACGTAATTAATAACGTTTACGTCTCGACGCAACAACCGCGGTCGTCAAATGAAAAGTCTAAATGAGCGTTTTGAGCGTTATAAACACCAAGTGGAAGGCAGTCAGTGATATGTTATTCTGGGGTATACTAAAATAAATAATATATCAATATTTTTGAAACTCCCTATAATATTCAACAAGATTCATTGATTATAGTATATAAATATTTATTTTAATTAATTATTATTAAGAGTCTTTGATTGAATCAATACAATCAGTTTTTTGGTGGTACTTTTTTATGTAACATACATAATTCAAATAACTTGTTTTTTTTAACGATGTAGGTTAAACAAGTTTTTTTTTCAATTCCGTATTATAGTTATAGGTATAGTAAATAAGTACACCTTAGTGTCTGTGTAACAGATTACTTAATGACCTTCTAGGTATACCGTACACACACACCTGGAAGACTTTATATGTCTAAAGAAATATCTGTAGTAAGCGAAATACCGTTTTGAAAAGAACAAAAAAATTGAACAAATATAACATTATATAACATAGATAGTCATTTTTTGTTATGTATTGAAAGAGGGGAATTAAATCAGTTTTTTTGCAACTTAGAGATGATGCAAAATTTGTTGTCTAACCCGTTTCTCAACATAACTGTCATTTGACAAATAACTGGCATAGACGCTTTTAAAGGACTGTTATTGGACTTTTCTTATTCTGGCGTTTGTATATAATATAGTTGAATGTCAGATCGTAGAAAAATCTACTCGAAAATAGTACTCTTTCCACGCCTTTATTTAATTTAGCGTACACGGAGAAAAAAATTATAATTTTAAATTAAAAATGTCTAAAAATAATTTCCTTTATCTTTAATTACCTTTCAATTAATAATTAATTAATTTTTTAGTAAAAATGGTTGGCGCCAACTTCAAATAGTATTTGGTAATATGAAAATTATATAGAAGCTTTATTAATCTAAAATTATTTTTCACTATTTTGTTCATATTTTCTATATAGTTGATTCGAGGTACACCCTATCCAAGAACAAAAAAATCAAACTAATCTTTAAACAGTTATGCGTGGTCATAAATTAAAAAAATAAACGAGTCCACTTGAGAACCTTCGCCCTTTTTCTTCGGTTAAAAATGCTTGACTATTGTATAATTGAAATCAAATAAGGAATTTTAATATATTGCTCTACAGGTTGGAATGGTTATTATATTAAAACAATAAGATTAAACTGTATGGGTAAATAATATTAATTACAAATAATTGTTCATATGCATATTTTATTCAAGGTAATCGACTTGCTATAAATATCTCCCACGATATTGTCTATAGCCCATATCAGATATTTTTTTTCAACTTTTAAACTAAAGTGTATTATTTATTAGACTTCTTAATCCCCAGTCAAAAGCTTCAATTATTTTGGTTTCATTATTTGTTATTGAACGGTCTTCCTATTATTATAACCAAAAAACAGATGTCAATTTGAAGTTTGTGGGAAGAATCGAAAATTTTACGGGGTCCGGAAAAACGAAAACGCCATTTTCTTAGAATTTTTATAGAGGAAATACTTGTTACACTAATCATAACTTTGTTATATACAAATTTTTAGAAGTATATGTATAAATTATACGATACGCTTATGGACACTCAACCTAATATAGTTACTTATTGATATCAATATTTTTCTGCGTAAATAAAATGAGTTTCTTTTTTTCCGCAACGTTTATGTTCATTGTTCTGTTACATGACAATTAAAAATCATCTAACTAGAATTATTAAAGTTATATATGTTACAATTCATAAAAACAGATTTCATTTTTTATTTAATTTTCACTAAAAGTGAAAATTAATGTCACAAACTTACGTATCAAAACAATCTATAAACAATAATTAACAAAAAGTTTATTAAAAAGATTTTTTATCAGTTTTTGTGTTAAATGGTAAAATTAAATATTTATATTTTTTTAAATTTAACTTGTAAAATAATAAAATATACGTTAATTAATATTTTATTCAAGCACGGGGCTATTATTTATTGCATTTTTATGTGCTACTTTTTTTTCTTCTACATTTTATGTCTTTTATGCGTCACCAAAATTTCTCAAAATCTATATCTTTTCGTTTTTAAGTTACCTTGATGACGGATAGAAGGACATGCAGAAATGGACAAATTAGGTGATTCTATGAACAACTATACACTAAAATTTTGTTTTATTTATATTTCCAAGCGTTACAAACTTTAGACTAAAATTAATATACTCTGACATATCAATATATGTTGAGTATAAAAATATTAGTTTAAATACAATTTATAATTGGCGTAGAGAATGTGGAGCTTATCGTTAATGTAGTCGATGAAATTTTTGACAATATTTGAGTTTTAATTAATATTTAATTAATATTTAATAACAATTTGAACATTTAACGTTATAATTTTATGAAATTTTTTGTTGAATGTAAACTTTATGAACTGGTATAAAATACAATTTGTATTTTTAATTGTTATAAATAGGTCTTCTATCATATAAAAATTTCTCAGAAAATACACCTTTTACATTTAAGGGCAGAAGAGTTATTTAAAAACTAAGTGCCAAAATCCATAATTGCAATTTTAACTTTCATATGGAAAGTTATTTTTTTCTTTAATTATTCTCCATCAAAACAATTCTATTTAAAATTCACAGTTCAAAAATCATTTTAAATTCATTGTTGAATTATATAAACCTCTCCATTGCAATAAAGGCGATTAAAAAAGAAATTAATAACTTAATACTGTCATACAGTATCATTTATAAAATTTAAGATAAACAAACAAAGATGTTAAATTAAATAAAAATCTTATTTAAAGGAAATAAAATACTCATTATGTCGTTGTGAATGTTAATTAGGCGCCACATGAATAATTTACCATAACCTGTTTGTGCATTTTTTATTTATTATTTATTTATTTATTTATATATTTTTATAATCAATAAACATATATAAACATCTCTTTGTGTTATACAAACAATTTATTGCTTATTGAAAGTGTTTGTTAAAATTTAAAAGAATTCCAAAAAACTTGGAAAGTTTCATCATTCTTTTTTGCAAATTAAATAAATAATACAATTTAAGGCTGTTGTCACACTACCGTCGTTTTGCATAGGGTTAAATACGTCGTAACAATGTTAAAATGGGAATCAGTGTGACAAGGTCTTCATACCTGTACATCCTTATTTTTAATTCGAATTTTATTTAAGTATATTCAGAATTTATTTAACGATTATTTCAAAACCATTGAAACATCTGTTACACCTTTAACACAGCCTTAATTACACTATTTTTCCCGAATAAGATTCTTATTATATGCTTTATCTCATAATTTGCACTGTTGTGCCACACTTGGAGTATCACATTTTCAAGCAACCTTTCTTTTGTAAAAAGGAAAACAAACCATGCTGTTGTTTGTGGTATACCAAATAAGTACGTAACTATTGTTTAGGATGGTGTAAATACAACTACAAGCACCGAGGTAAGGGAACAAACTTTACTAGTAAAAATTTGGATATCTAACTTGAACATTCAAGTATCAGTCATCGCCTCCACTTGTTCACTTAACTGGAAAGCTAACAACATTATTTATTTCATGTTGTAAATCTTCATCAGTTAGATATAATGCATAATGGTTTCGCAATATTTTTATCTCAGTTCATTATAACCAAGAAACAAAAGTCAAATGTCATAACTACTCACTCGTCTTCCATGTGTAGCATGGCGTACATTCTGGAGTCAATGGAATTTAAAAATATCTTTGACTATAGTTTTTTATGAAAGCTCAAAAAATTTTCAATCGCTTTAATTAGTTCTCAAAAATCACTAAGAAAAATCGCACAACCAAATTTTTTTAATATTAATGTAATTTATATCACATTTTTATTCACAATCAACTAATTCGTGCATTCTAACATTATTTATCTTAAATTTTGAAAGAAAGTGTATATAGGAGTAATTAAGTGCCATGGGCATCAATATGGCCTCTTACCGTAGAATAACCATTATGTATATTGTGTATATCATTTTGGAGATGAATATGTATGATGTCATTTATACAAATGTCCTTCTTTGTTTAATTAAGAATTTTATAACATTCATATTTTGGCAATTTTTAAGATTTTTAAAAATTAACTTCAAAATTCATGTTCGTGAAGTAAAGACGTTTCAATTGAAGTAATAAAAAAAATTTGTGCATCTTACCGAATAATTATGTTTCTTTTTATACTCAACAAATATATAATAAGTATCTCAGAGTATAGTAACTTTAATATGTAGTTTGTAACGCTAGAAAATATTGAAGCCACAAACAAAATTGTCGTATAGGCGTTAATCAAATTAATTCAACTGATTAGTGCATTTCCGCATGTTCTCCAGTCCGCCTGCCTATCTACCCGCCATTAAAATAACGAAAATTGATAGTGATATTTGAAGATGAAATTCTGGTGTGGTATGCCAAGACCTAAGAGAACTTAACAAAACACGGAAGTAAAAATAACTAATTGATTAAATCTAAAAACTTAAGTGAATTATAATGCAAAGATGATTTAATACATATAACTTTTATTTTTCTTTTAAGTTTTCGATATTAATAATTTTTACAAAAAAAAATATATATTTATTTGCTAGTTGGCGTGACGACTGATGAATTGTATACAGAAAACATAATTGTTTGTTTCGTCCATAATATATTATACATCGTTGAGATTTTATGGTACCTGGTGGTGCTTGACGAGCCGTGTTTCCGTTCCTTGCATACATACAACATACACATAAATATATTCATAATATATGTGTACATAATAATAGTTGATTCGTCGAGAAGATTGAGAGAGTTCACTTGTCTCTGTAGTATATTGTGTATTTACCACATCACAACCATGATAGTGGTAGTAAAATTTTTACTCAAATATACTTTATAGCAGCAGGTCTCCTTATCAAAATTTTTATTTTATAATTTTTATATTATCGAATACATACGTCCTATTTTATCGAAAACATATACTTTTTTACTATCCTGTTGTTACTATCTATCGGTAGCTAAAGTATTAGGTTAGTTTTTTTATAATTTTGCTCTCAAAATTTTGTATTTGTATAGATGTTCTGAAACTTCTTAAGCATCTTTCATTTTGTACATATGTGTCTGTTGAATTCATTCAGAGAAACGTACAAAACTCCAAAACTTCTATATTTTAAATTTTTGGTAGTACCTCTATTAATATTATTAGAGATAACCCATTTTGATGAATTTTCGTGTATAATGCGTTATATAGTTTAATATTACCCATTTTCTTTGTTCAAATCGACTGCTCTGGAAAATCAATATTTAAAGAGAAGCATAACAGTAAAACCGAAAAACGTAAAAAACAATTTAGTCAGGTTTCTGATCCATTATGTGATTAAAATGTAGAAATGCATTTTTTCACCCAATATCCAAATTTTATTCGATCGGTTATTGCATTAAAAATTGCACTACATATTTCATTTTTTTGTCATTTTTCCTAATCAAAGCACATATTTGCCCTTAAAAAATTACCACAAAGTTTTGTTGTGGACAGTTTAGTGCATTTATTGGCTATACTAAATTGCATGCATTCTACATTACGTGGTTTTTGACTGAAAAACCTTAAAAATCACCAAAATTATAAAATATTTTTAGTACTGTTTTTAGTTTATTTAGAGAAATTAAGATCTAGGAAAACAAAAATAACATTTATTTTATGATTAGGTGACAATTTTTCTGGATATCACTTAAAATTTGTGCGAAATATTGACCTCCGGATCAAAGTTCATGCAAGGATATTAGATATTAAGGAAGATATGACTGACTAACCATGTATTGAATAAGCGTGAACAGACTTTATTAAAATTTCAACTGCAATATAAAATAGAATATTAATTGATTTTTTGCCGTTTGCATTTTCGTAATTAATCTAGTCCTAATCTAGACCTTACAAGAAGGAAATAATAAGGAACCACAGAAATCGTCATCACTATGTTGTACCTAAACCAGTTGACCGCCAATCTCTTCTTTATCAAAGTCATGGCCTGTACTCATGTCATATTAAGCGTGGAACTTCGGTCTATTAAAACTATTTGACAATTCTAGTAAACAGTTACACAAAAATAATAAAACACCGTAATAAAATAATTTACAACTGATTAATGCAAAATATGATAATTTGGTTGTTGTGTTTATAAATAAAACAAAAATTCAATACTACACATTTAAAACTGTGGTTCTTCTGC
Organism: Chrysopa pallens; assembly: GCA_020423425.1. Lineage (NCBI taxonomy): Eukaryota > Metazoa > Arthropoda > Insecta > Neuroptera > Chrysopidae > Chrysopa > Chrysopa pallens. The sequence goes on along the minus strand of CM035593.1, from coordinate 44,314,259 downwards.
AAATTAAAATACATATCTACATCATCAACCGTTGTTTTGTTTGCATGAACCTTGATGATAATAATTTCAATTTTTATACGAATCATACAAGAATATCTTTTCATCATAATAGACATAAAAAATAATAATGATGAATGTTTTATTTTATTCTTTTTAATTACACATAATTACAAAAACCTAAATTTTGCTAAAAGAAAATTACCATTCGCAAACAATAATCCACCTTAATGAGTCTCTGAAAAACACCATTTATCTAGGCGAATGCACTACAAAACACGCTGTCGTGGTTATCATACAATGCGATTTATAAATAAGCACCAAGAAATTTTTTGATATAAGCTTAACAAATTGAATATATAAATATCATATTGATGTAAAATACGGGCAATTGGCAGATATTTTTTATTCAAATAGTCAAAAGGTATCTTTTTATTATCGGTTATATTTGCTAGGTGATGCAAAAGGTATCGCAAGTTAGCCGAAATGTCTTTTTCATTTATTTTCTTTTATTCATTATCTTCCAATTAAATACACACATATATATATATATATATATATATATATATATATATATATATATATATATATATATATATATATATATATATATATATATATATATATATATATATATATATATATATATATATGTGTGTGATAATAAAAATACACATATTCGTCAGTTTTAAGTTTAGGTGCAAAATGGAAAACACCACTCTTACAGGGTTGCCCCACTATATCTCAAGAGCGAAATTTCCAAGTCTCATATTTTCTAGACCATTTTCTGTAAATATGAACTATTATCATTCATCATTTTTAAAATAATTTCCAGTTCCAGGCCTGAACAGTGATTTTTTCATGAGTGAGCATAATTATCGGATAATTATGAGAACAAACACTCATTTATAATTATTACAAATATATAAAAAATAGAATTCATCTTTTGAAAATCTAGAAAATAATTCAAAATTCCCTGACTATTCCATGACCTTTTCAGAAAATTCGAAATTCCCTGACTATTCCAGGCCAGTAGACACCCTAACTAGGAGAATTTTCTCACTTAAATTATATCTACAATAAATACTTTTGTGACATCACATAACTGCATTTCAATTTCATTCACCAACTAAAGCCATGCTCACCACATACACTACTAGATTATTCAATAGACAATACATTCGATACAAAAACAATAGTAGGATTTCATCTCAATAAAAATAGTATTGCATAATCTATCAACATATAATTCCTGAACACATATGATGAATATTAATTTTGATACATTTCAATAAAATAATATTATGCAATACCACCCATAATGTAAATGAAAATGTATATAAAAACACACATCTAATTCTATTGTTGTAAAGTTTTTAAAACATAAAACAAAAAATTAAGATTCATCAACTTTTTGTTGTTGGTTTGTTTTTTTTTTTGTCTTCTAAGCTGTGAATGCCCTTTTACTAATGTGTATCTGTGTATGTATGTAGTTGATAGTTGATTGGTCTCTGTAGAGGAGATGACTGTTAACATTTCCGGCGGAACTCAAGTAAATAACACAATATATTTACATATATTTTATGTTCATTCTTGCTACTTATTACTGCTACACCATTCATTATAATTAAAGTGTGTTCTTTATTTGTCTTTTATGTAATTGAATTTTCATATTGAAACGAATAATAAACAAATGAAGATAACAACTAAAAGTATTAATTGTTTAAATATCCGACATACACTGTTATATAAAATTTTATGATATGTTGTTATGACAATGAACCGAATCTGAACTGTTTATGAAAAAGGTTGTTTGTTTTCTATCTCTCGTCATTTAAAAGATGGATCGTGGATCCATGGAATCCAATTTTGTAAATAACTTTTTTCATTCATAACTTTAATTTTGTTTACGACTATTTTTGTTTACGACTTACTTTGATGAGAGACATAACCTTTAAAGGATTTAAATGAACTTATTAACCCATTTATAATTATGTCTTAAAAACTGTGCAGGCTGAACCTGAGGTGCAGCAATTTAGAGAAAAGCAATAAAAAATTTTTAATTAATTTTGTTCAAAATTCTATGTATGAAAAAAAAAACAAAAAAATTCATCATTATTAAATAGGACAGCATTGACAAATGTACCTAGGGTGTCACTTGGCCTAAATCCACAACTACACCCCTCTTTTACATTCTTTTCTTAAATTTATTAATTTCCACTCTTTAATATTAATCTCAGAAAAATCTGATATCAGAAAAGCTTCCCTTAATAAGAGCATGCTTACTACTGTTTATGAACACAAGCGAATTGTTTTTTTGTATGCGATTGTAAAATTCAACTACTTAGATATTTTTAACAACTTTTGTTGTATTAACACACAGAAGTTACAGAAGTGGAACTAACATAGTGTGGAACGCTTGTAGCCCAACAGATAAACGCATATTATGCTATTGTATTGAAATGATAGAAAGAAATGAAAGCATTCCATATATGTGGGATATCGACTACTTTGTACCTTCATTTCATTAAGAACATACTTGATAACATTAAATTCACTTTTATACATGGATTTGTGTGAATGTGTGTGTGTATACGTAATGTATTTATAGAAGCTTTTCTTATTAAAAATAAGAATACACCTTCGTTATACTCATTTAAATGAAAATAATAACACTTTATTGTTTAACGTTACATTCGACCTAACAGAAAGACATTTAAATGACCTTTTACGTCTTTATACATATTCTGATAGTAACTAACAACATTTACCAACTGCTACATTATTTGATTTGATTACATCTTTATAATCATAATAATAATTATTATAAAGCACGTTCTAGAGGTACTTGAGTATTGTACTTAGAACAGCTCAAATATCAATGATCTGGATGTTGGTGAATCATTTTGACAAAAATTTTTTTACCAGCTCCCTCTTTTTTCGATGGACTTTAAGGTTAGAATAATATTCGTGGTATGTAGTATGAATAAAATAAAATATTTTTGCACTCTTATGGTTTTTTTTGAAAAATTGTCTATTTTCGTTTTATAAGCGATTTAAGATAACCATATTTAAAAATGGCCCTGTTTTGCGTTTTTCGATCTAAAATCGCTAAGCACAAAAATAAGGTAAAAAATTTCAAATTTTAAAATTGTTCAATTTTACATTAAACAATCATGACTGCAAACAAATCTCATAGTTCGCTAAAAAGGAAGGAGGAGTTATAAAAAGAATTTGTACCAAATATTATTCCGATAAAATCCGAATCTTTTATTTCAGTTACTCCTAACATATTTCCATTGACGAAATGTGCTGCTCGATTTTTCGTCATTCAGTACTTCCAGATCCTGCTCTTAAAATAATAATTATTATTACATAAATAATTGTATTGTGTGTACACAATACTCGAAATTATTGTGTAATAATATAATTTATTCTTAACAAAAAGCATGTATGATACAAAAAAAAAAAAACAGACAATATGATGTTTGTTTGATGTTTTAAATTATTCTACAAATTGGGTTTGAAAATCTCATGCCTATTATCTAATTAATTTTAAATTAAGTTAAAAAATCCAAAAATTATGTCAAAAGAGATCGCTATAATAAAGACTATTTCTAATGTTATATATACTCATGGAATCAAAAAACGCAACGACCTTCCACGCTTAATTAAAATTCGTATATACACTAATTTTATGGTGTATTTTATAATTTTTTCACATTAAAATGAATAATTTAGATAGAAAAACAAAATTAATTTTGATAAACAACTCAACACAACATAACAATCGAAAAAATGAAAATAGGTAAAAGTGTTGCATTTTTTTTATCTCATAAGTATACATTTTTTTTCCAATTTTTCCGCATAGGTAAATAAAAATAATTATCCAAATGTTATGAAATTTGACATCAAAATGGAAGGTGTATCAAAAAGTTTATCGCGAATAAACATTTATTTCTACATTTAGTTTTTACATTAGAAATTTTATTTTTGGATAAACTATTTTGGGCATTTTTTACTGTTTAGTTATACGTTTAAAAACGACTTAACATTATAAATTATTCAAAGCATGTTTAACTCAACACAACAATCGGACATATAGATATATTACTCATTATTTACGGTGGTAAATTAAGGTCTACTCATGAGGTTTGTCCGCATTTAACCTATATACTCAATTTATCCTCTAATTCAAATAAAAAAGAGTATGTTCCCGAAAATCAGTCATTTTGTAATCAAATTCTGATATAATTTATAAATATAAGTGTCTTACAGCTATTTTTAATAACGTCTCGACTTTATATACTGAGTTATGAATAACGAACCTTACTGCATGCACCTACCAGACTCCAGACACAAAAATATACTTCTACAACCATTCAACAAATTACATGATTAATATAATGTCTAATAAGCAAAGATTTTATGTGTACATTTTAATTTTATTTGCATATTTTATGCATGTTTCATTCAAAGTTACTTTAATGATCATTTACTTGTTTACAAAAGCATTTTGAGATTTTAGTAAAATATTCGAAATATTTAATTCTGTGCGTTTTTAAGTATTTTTAACCCACATCATTATAAATAGATTATAAATTATTTGACCCATTAAATTAAAAGAAATGGGTAGAATAAAGTTCTTTCAACGTTTCATGCTTGCACAGAAATAATTAGTATGAAATTTAAGCTCTATTTTTTAAGTATTATTTCTGATGAAATGGTTTTTCAATCCCTGCAGTTGAAGCGATTCCATTTCACAAACAGGAAACTTAAGTTGATTTTTAAAATCTTAAAAAAACAAACAGTAAAACTTTGTCTAATCTTACACGTTACTTAGAATCACCACGAGGGCTGCATATGTTTACATAAATTAGTTTAGAATCTTCACAGGCAGCTCAGTCCTCATAGTTTCTAGGTAGAGATTCTTACCAAGTACGCCATGTTCCGTTTTGAAATAAAAAACAGGAAAATGATGTTTGAGATCTTATAAAGTTTTCGAATTCTGTATCGAGTACATTTCCGAATTTTGATACATAATATAGCAAATTCAATATCAGTTAACTATTATAATCTCTAGTAGGTTTGCTGGATTATTCATCACTATTATAATTTATATTTACAAAATACAAATTCTCTTCCAAGTTACACCAAGAAAATGACTAATTATAATTTTTTATGTTCATTTTCATAAATATTATTACCGTATCACCTCACTGTGTCTTTACATAAAGCAAATTGAAGAAAACGAAGAAATCGAAATATACTTTTTTATTTATTTGCGAAAAACAAATAAATTGTATTCACATTCTTTTTTCCTGAAATTGAGGACATAGAAAGAATAAAATCATATTACAATTATTAATTGAATTTATTTACCCAATGGCTATGGAAGTTAACAAATCAATGCCAGGAAATCAACCTGTTGTTATAATGATAGTAAAAAAATGTTTATAACTATTTAATTTTCACAAAGCTATGTTAAATATTTCTATTCAATTACTTCTAGTTGACACATTCTGTATGTGCTAATTATAATGCATAAATAAAATTAATGATTGTAAAATAAATAACAAATAATGATTTCGGTTTATTAAGGCGTATGGAGCATTAAAAACTTAACAATTTAATGAACAATGAATACTGGTAAAACAAATTCAATTTGGCATACGATAAATTTTTAGAATTTTGAATACGTATTAGGTTTTAGTTGCAACAAACGTTTTTGTTTGTTTTGATTTTTCATGTTTTTATTTAACTGTGTTCTTATTAAATTAATGAAAATAAACAAATGAAGCTAACAACCAACAGAATTGGTGATTTTTAATTAGCATTCATAAAATACTATAAATATTCATTCTATATAGTTATATATGTGTACATATTTAATAATATGTATTGTTTTAAGCTAAAAATGTGTGAGAGAGCTCAAACATTTTACGCAAAAATGTTTCAAACAAAAGTTGTTTAGTAAAAATTTTTTTGTATTTGAACTTTTCTTCTATCTTTTATAGTTATATAGTTGGGTGAAGGACTTTTTATGTTTAGAATACGTCACCAAAATTCGCTATTTCTTTTTGTTTTTGAGTTATCTTGATGACGGACGGATGAACAGTCGGAAATGGACTAATTAGGTTTCTGTGAACACTTATACCAAAATTTTGTTAGTGCGGTCAATATTTACTAATGTTATAAATCTTAGACTAAAATGAATATACTCTGACATATTATGTATATCGAGTATTATAACAGCAGATATTCATTAATTTTAATTAAATAAAAACATTTTTCGGCTCCATGAACAAAATACAAAATTATTAAAATTTTTCTTGATAAAAATACTATAGGCTTACACAATGAAATCACATAAGTTTCATAAATAAGAAACGCAATGCTCGTTTTAATTGTAGGATATTAGTGTTTTTAATCTACCTTCTTGTCGCTATTATGCCAAATAATTTTGGATTCAAAATATTAAAAAACACTACATAAAATCAAAAATCCCCTAACAAAGAACGATATTAAGAACACTTTATACTCAAGCCAATTTTACATAATTCTTAAAAATGAATTATAATAATAACACAATAGTATTAACTTTATTATAGTTTTACATTTCACTTGAACCTTTTCTACTGATTTAAAAAAGAAATATATATGCATGGAGAAAGTAAGATCATTGTGTTTTTTATTTATATTTTTTAAATTTTGTTCGAAACTTATAAACAATTTTTATATATCAACATTATAAATAATAAACACATTTTTTTATCATGATGAAGAATATGTATATATGAAATAATACCCATTTTTCTAAATTTAAATAAGCATTAATCTAAAAATTTATCCAAATTAATGCATAGATATAAATGCTGGCAAACGAAATTTGTTGCCTAAGGGTGTAGCTTAAACAGAAGCGTCCAGCCATGTTATAAAGTGTACACCACAGATTTGAGAAACAATTTGAAAATGGTCATTTAACTAAAAATAATAGTCATTTTTTATTGAAATTTAACTTAAAAATAGCAATTTTCTTATAATAAGTTATTGGATACATATTTATTTATCAAATTTAAGATACATTCTTTACTAGCATCACAGCTGCCCCATGCTTCTGCTTAAGCCTCAGTATAACAATTAGATAAATGGTAATAGTATTAGACCCTCCCTAACTGTTTTAATGCGATTATCTTTCATATATTTATGGCTGTGATTTGGTAGCTAACATTTATATGGTTAACAGCATGGTATATTATGGATATTAATTTATCTCTTCTTACTGTTTCCTAATTTCTCAGTAAGAATACCTTAGAATAACAAATATGGGTGCAGAGTTTGGCAAGATCAAAAGGCACAATGTTTTTACTCACGCATTTAAGCACTTTAATACATATAATTTACTTTTGAGCAATTACATTTTGCTGATTTTTACATACGGCATATTATATACAATTTGAGTATTTTTTTTTTTTTTAATAATTATTAATGAGTACTCTAGGATTTTTCGAATAAATTTCGATTTTTTCCCCAATTTCCTAGATCAAATTATTTTGTATTTTATAACTACGTATTTCGACTACAAAGTAGTCATCATCAGATATGAATTAGCTAGTTGTAATGGTTCTCTGAGGAGATGTTACTCGTTGCTAATTTGGTGACGGGTTGCACGTCGTAATCGTGAATAATTTGATCTAGGAAATTGGGGAAAAAATCGAAATTTATACAATTTGAGTATTTTAAGTGTTTTTAGTCCAAAGCCACAAACAAAATTTTGGCTTAAGTGTTCATAGAAGCACCTAATTAGCCCATTTCCGCATTCAAAACAAATATTAATAATTTTAAAAAAACTGTTCATTATTTATATTGTTCAAGTACAAATCATTTCATAAAGTTTTATGACGCTAAAATATAAAATCATCTGATAAGAAACTCAAATTTAACTTGCAAGGTATGATTACAGAAAAACATCGGGACAGGTGAAACTGAATAAAAGCTTGTAAAAATAGTTCAAACATTGATAATGAACTATAGGTCGAGTATCTAGACAATTAAGTTAGTTTTCAATTTCACTTGTTTTTACTCTTGTTATAGTTTTTAGTGCATTTATTCAACCCACTTTTTTTCCAATTTTTTACTCTAATTTATACTGATAAAATCACTATACTTTTTTATTTTTGAAAAATTCAAGAAAATTAATAAAAATCCAAAGAATATACCTAAATTTAATAAAAAAAAATCAAATTTAAAATACCTGAAGAAATATAAAAGATAATTTTAATTTAAAAGGTTATTCCTTCCTAACAGTAAACAATTACCATAAAGAAGACACATGTAAGTAAATCATTGACTGTCTCAGCACACAAAAGTTTTTAATTTAGATAAAATGAATTTATATATACAGTAATTTGTTAGTCAATGATTTTTTATATTAATTAATTAAAAATTATACGTCTTGTAATTACTAAAGTCAATATTAAACAAAATAAACAATTATATTCTCATATTTTGTATATGTAAGTAAATGTATAATTATCCTGATTAATACATAGGTACCTAATAATTAATTTTACAATGTCGGCGTATGCATGATTAATTTTTGTAAAGAAATAACAGTTGTTCAAAAATCCGAGACTGGAAATTTATACTTAATATCTATTTATAAATGTATACAATTTAGAATTATCGATAGATATTAAATAATTATAATAGATTGTATAGGGTAAACTGTCACACAATGAACCAATTTTTACTTGCATCGATATTACTTCCGAAGTTGTATAACTATACTTCCAAAAACATACGCATTGGATTCAATTGTGTATTCAATTGGACACTAATTCTCTACTTTTGTGAGATATATTTGTATTTTTATGAAAGTAACCGGAATGCTTTACTATATACTGGGTAGAGGATACAGTGAACCACCGCCCAGTGCCTAGAGTGCCTGATGGTGTATACTTTATTATATAATTCTTAAAGTGTATTCGGGAAACACCTCAACAGAAAGACATGATTATTAACTAATCCAAAATTTTGAGATCTTTGTTTAGTTGACTATTGTCGCCTCAAAAGCTAATTTTTACTCTATTTTCTTGTTAAATCATAAAATATAAGTGTAAAATTCTTTCAAATTGAAGAGTGTTTCTCCCAACTTCAATAACCTGGGGATCTGCTACCATGTCCTCAAGAGTGCGTAAACTAGCGGTCGATTGTGTACTTTTTCCTCATGGTTCAGTTTTGAACATAAGGCATAGCTTATTTTACGCTTAAACATCGTAAATGTTTTTTTTTTTTCGTTAACTTGATTTAATGCTTATATGTTAAATGTTTAACATAAAGTAATGTTAAAGTTAAAAAAATAATTTAACATTAGAAACATATAGTATGCGAAAGGTACTGGAACAAAATTTTTTTTTACTTTTGTTCACAACAATTTTTTATTTTGAAATACAAATTATTTTACATACAAATTATAAAAACATGCTGTAATACACCTAGACTTTTAATCACTATAGTTCTTATATTAGGTATTTTTCATTATCAAGTCAAAAACCATTTGTAAATTATTCTAAAAAGAATAATAACAAAGAAAAAATTGTGTTAAAGTAATGAATGGTGTGGAGATGAGATAACACTCTACCAAATGCAAAAATTCGAATATTTTTGTACTTGAACTTGTAAAACAGAACTGAGGTCTTTGCAAATATCAATAATTCCATAACAATTGTAACAAATTTCGCTTATGCAGCCTCCAAATGTTAAGGCACTTTTTGTGTTCTAAAACTTTACAATTTCAAAAATTTTAAGTACCTGTTAATAAATATCGAAACTTTAGGATAATAAAAAAAAATATAATGCCTTGTTAAACTACACGATATTAAAATTAAAATGCTAGATTAAAAATAAAAATATAATAAAATTTCGTATTTAAAAAAAAAAAAAGTTTTATGGATCTTTATGATTGTAATAAATTTTTAACACTTTTTTTTTTATATGCAGTTTATTGGCAATTTTACAAAAATACATAAGTCCCCAAATACATTTTTATACTAGAGTCAAATACTATGTAGCATTCCAATATTTTGAAAATCTTCGTATAGTGTTTGTCTGTCTCACTTCAATATATATATTCTATTGGCTTAAATAAGGTGTGATTTTCTAAATTATAAATTTTAATACTTCAAAAGCTTCTATTAAGTGCATATCAATCAAAATTAATAGTTTTTTTACAAGAAGTAAAATTATGAGGTGGCTTTTAACGAAAAATTCAAACATTTGTTTTTATTTTCCATTACTATTCTTATTAAATTGCGTTTGGATTTTTATCATTTTCAATCACGTTAGTCAAACCAACTGTGTGCTGGAAATTTTTAATGACATTCGTGTAAAATTCACTCATAAATATATAATAATCATACAATTTTTCCGTAAAAAATCGATTATCAATTAATATATTAAAAATATAACCCGTTATCCATATAAAATTTGCTTCAATGTGTTTACACTTTTAACTATAAGATAATTTAAAACAATTTATTAAAAATGAAAGGCATTATTTATGGTCAAAATATGGTGGAACCGCAGTGTAGTTAAAAGCATTAAGTTTTACAACACTGCCATATTATCTGTGTATTCTTTAATTTTGTCATAATTATCGTATTGCCATATGATTTACATATTTATGCTCAATTTCAGCTCAATCGATAATCGGAAAACGGCTCAACTTGCAAGATGAAAATAAATAAAAGCTCGTAAAATTTATTATTACATTAATTTTCGAATGGGTTTCAGTTATACTTTTGTTTAAATAAGTAAATTTAATTATTTTTTAAATATAGAAAACAGTATAAAATTTAATTTGTTTATTATCAAATCAAATACAATTAATAAATAAAATGTATATTGACTGATACTAACAAGATGAGTCATTCGCATGCTCAAAATGTTTATGCTCATTATGTTTACAATCGTTAAAAAAAAACGATTAAAAAATAAAATGCGATTTGTATTTGATGGAGAGCAATGAGTTTGAAATAAAAAATAATTTACATTAACCAAAGACAAATTAATTGCTAAGGAAAGGATAATACAGAAAGTGTAGCATGTAATGAAGTAAAGTTTATAATTTCACAAAAAATTATACCGAATGATTAAAATTAATACTTAATTATAAAATTTTTCTTCACAATAATGCATTTTTAGATATCTTCCAATAATGTGACCGGTATTAATGGAACCAGCTAGTAGTATAAAGAATTTTATATAAATCAATAGACTTTTTTAATATTCAAACTTCATTTAATTAATCCAAAAGAATGTACATTTCAATCATTTCTTCTAAAAATAGAAGTTTTATTAATGAATTAGTAGTGTAGAGTTTATTATGGTTGGAAGGTAGGTCGATCATTGTTGATCTTAGCCATGTTTTTACGCGCCTAAGTAGGCTTAATGACCTTTAAATTCTATCCATGGAATACGATAATATCAGTATTTCATTTTCTTAGTGAATTCCAGTCAGTCTGTCATATTAAACCCAATATCAATCAACATAATACCAAGTACCAAATCATATTTTATTGCATATCGCATTCAAAATTTAAGGGAGGAACAGCTGCCTATCTATACATCTCTTGGGTACGCTTATGTTATTATCTTAACTTCATGACATTTTTTAAGTAATCTTAAAACTGACTGTTAAACCTTTTCTAAAATATTATCGTGCCGATTTAAAATATTGAAAATACATGTAAATTTGAACACAATATACCTAAGTAGATTTATTTTAATCTTGTTTTGATATCAATAAATTAATGCTTTTTATTGAATAGTAAACTTATCAAATGATTTTCAAACATAATGTGCAAATTCCACAAATTCTATTCTCATTTCGAGATTTCTACTAAAAATTTTAAACATAAAAAGTCGGTTTAAAGTATGTAGATTCCAAAAATCGTTTCACAAAATGAATGATTTTTATTTTTTCAGAAATTTAATCCATTTAGTTATATTTGCATATTTTAAATTATAATATTAAGTAGGTATGTAAGAAATCGAACACTGGAAAAATTGATCTCAAATTTAATTACAAACACTTGTTCAAGTTAAACTAAATAAAAATTTCAACAAATTTAAGATGGTCGACTTAAACAGTTAAATTTATAAATTGATGATTTAACGCATATTAACATATATTTGACTAGCTGGTACCCGCCACTTCGCTACCGTAGAAAAACTAAAACATATCAGATTTAAGAATATGTAGTTTAATTGTTAATTTCGCATTTGATTCTTTTTCTTCGACAGCTTACACAGGTTACAAATAGAGGAGAATGAATCTTTGGTCTTCAGAACGAGATATGTCAGCCTCCGGTCTTGATTCGGCATAAATGCTTGCTTCGCTCTTCAGGAAAGTAAGGAAGGCATTTAGCCCAAAAATCTTGCTTCCCACGCGAGGTAAGCCTACCCTTAGCTAATTATATACCAAAACCTTCCTCGTGAATCACTAATATATTAGTGAAAACTGCATGAACATCCATTTATTAGTTGTTGAGTTTATCGTGAACAGGTAGGCAGGCACGTCTGAGAACTTTTTTTTATATATTATATAGAGATAGAGTTGATTTAGCCCATTTATTGCCTCATTTATAAACGATATAATGTCCATAAACATCACGGCATAATAATTGAAAAGTCTACGAGATATTGTAGATTGGCTGATTGACGGTTAATCAAATTATGTTACAAACTAAAAAGTACAAATTTAACAGAATACGCACTATTATTTAATGAATTGACTTTTGAACTGTTAAGAATTAATAAAGCAAAAAAATTAAAATTTTCGAATAAAATAGATGCAGATACATAAAATTTAAAAAGTTTGTATCGTAAAAGTAAAATACCATAAAAAAGTATGTAAAAAATATTCCTAGACATACAATCATATAATTAAAATGATATTAAAACTACATATATAATAATTTAAAGCAAAAAAATTTTCTTACCTTTCTCAGTCTAATTACTTCAACTTCATTTGCCAATGTGCTATTTGTTGATTCTTCTGGCACAGATAATATTGTATTATTTGAACGAATTACTGATTGAATATTATCATCGAAATGTTTTCGTTTCGAATTGATTGCAACCGACCGTGCAAAAGCACTTTTATAATTTCCAATATCAGTTACTTTTATTGTATCTAAATTATTTGTATCACTAGCATTCATTATTGTTGAATCACCCATAATTATTAACTTTAATTTCCAATCAATTCGTTAATCAAAATATTTATATTAATTACATGACAACACACAACACACAAAATAATGCACAATAAATTTTTATAAAAATTCACAAAATATTATTTAAAGAGCACATTGCAAAAATAAAACACTAAAAAAAATTAACAAAGCACAGTTTAATTAATTTTTCACGATGCGCGCAAAAAAAATTCTTTTAAATTTTCATTGTTGATAATGTTATGTGTGGCATTTCGATTTCGTGTCAATTTTTTAAGTCGTTTTTATTTTTAGAATTAACAGTTCGTTTGATTGTATTTACAAAAAAAAGTTTTATTCAAAGTATGTTATATTATTTGTAATATAGTACTGAAAAGAGAATAAAAGATTTGTTTTGGATGTTGCACGCTTGAGCGGCAAAGCAGTAATATTGCAGAACGCATGCGTTCTGCATAGGTATATGTATTTCATCGGTATTACATTCATAACTGTTGTAATAATTTTAAAACTTATTTAAATTACATTGCAAACGTATATAAAAGCTTTTTATCTTTAAAAATGTGACTTGTTTACAAATATTTCATGTCTTTTTATTCTAGTACTTTTAATCATTACATTTAAAAAAAATTATTATTTTTCATTTAAAATTAAACGTACAGTGAACGCCGCCTAATATCAAATATGTATACTAAGTTAATGATATGTACAAACTGATAACACTATACAGAAGACACGGCAATACTCAACTATCAGATTGGTTTGGATCTTTGCTTAGAAAACCAAATTCCAGAAACTAGAATTATAAACAAAATATAACTTGTATAACAGCTCTGTGAACAGTATACTTCACTCGTAAATAAACCAAAACTAGCATCTTCATTGATTTCACAAAATAGGGACGAGGGCGTAAATTAAATTTAAATTTTTACTATTCGTCTTGATGATTTTTGTCTTCATAGCTTGCATAGAAAAAAATGTTGATCTTTTTAAAGATTATCCCTAAAAGAAAGAGGAATATAATATTTCTATTATATATAGTTTTGCAGTTGTTTCTGAAACGGTGGGATGAAATTTTTCCAAATACTATACAAGGAAGTTTCCTAAAAATGATAAACACGTCTAACCAATTTCATAAAACTCGAACAAACCATGTCTATGTAGCATGTTTAAAAACAAAATTAGTAAATTTCCTGAATATGATAAACATGTATACTTAATTTAATTAAAATCGGGCAATGTGTTCGAAAATTACAACGGAACAAACAAAGATGCAGACAAACGAAATTTAAAATCGTTCTGGTTATAACATTGATTGATCAAGTAAGATCTTACTACATTCGTTCATGAAATAAATAACAATAATAGTTCCGTTGGAAGTACCAGAAAGACCATTGAGCAGTGCAGTTAAAACATTCTACAAATACTAAAATCTGTTCAATTGATGTTAATAGACATTAAGGGGGATTTAGAATAAAAGGTGAGTTATCTATTGGCATTCATGCCAACCAACACTCTAACTACTCGTATAATAGGAACTATTTAGAACTACCAACATTTAAACAACATGAACATAAAAATTGTAATAGATGGAGTGTTTTATAATAATGTATAGTCTAGAATATATTACAATAACTAATCACATTTTAGTAGTCTATGAAAAAATGCCAACTGAGTGTTTATGCCTTTATGAGTAGTCATTAATTTTGTTACTATGACGCTGAAATCTTGGATCAAAATAATATTATATACTTAGATTAAAAACAATTTTTTCAAAATTATAGTTATAAAGAAAAATTTATTGTGATATTTTCATTGGTTTTCTAAGATGCCCCCTTTGTAAAATTGAAAAATTGGGAAAATACGCCTTTCATTTCGATAGAATCAAAAATGAGATATCTATAATATAATCTACAATGGCAGTACCTACACTGTTTGATATAAATGTTATAAAATTTGAATTGGAAAATGTTAATATGAACACGGAGAGCTTGCCAATTAAACATTTTAATTAAAAAATTAACAGTATTGAAATTTATCTATACGTTATGAACACTACATAATAAATTTTGTAAATAAAGATATAAAACTCTATTAATCTCATTTAATATTAGAAATGGAATTTAAAAATAATTTAATCATATAAAAGTAGAATAAAAATAAATTTATTTCTCTTATCCAAAAATAAAATAACAATAACAAATTGAGATATAATAAAACAGAAAAACATGTGATAAAATGACGATATTAACATTTAAGATAATTATTAATTTTCTGAAATATTATTTTAAATAGGTGGAATGTAAAATTAATGTTACGTTACATTCTTTTTTTATAATCAAAATATTTTTTATAATAAAATTATTTAGGATTTCGTTAAACTATTTTTAATTTTTATATCGACAATCTATACGTAAAATAGCCGAAGATAAAATTAATATTTTTTAATTTATAGTCGTAAAAATTTTCACCTCAAACTAATCTCATTATTCCATTGGGCAATTTTATCATCACAATCAGAAATAAAATCGTTGAAACTCTGAAAAAAATGAATCAAAATGTTAATTATAAACTTTGCTATCTAATAATTGTGGAAAACATAAGGAAATTAATTTAAAATATTGTAAATTAAAGCAAAAACATTAAATAAATCCATACCGAAGGTAATTCGTTATGTAAATATTCAATAGCCGCAGTCATTTCTGGTGACATAGACGGAATTTTTGTAACATATGTTACAAAATCAATTAACGCTTGAGCTTGACCTAGTAGACATTTTGATAATTTCAAATTAAATACAGCAACAACATCACCTACATTAAATCCGTCAAATGCTAAACAATTATTTGAATCAATCTTATAGATTATACGTAAAAGCCTAGAAAAAAAGTTTGCTTATATGATAAAATATAGTGATATTCTCGAAAAAAAGGTTAAGTTTACGTTAATCAAAGTCCGAGAAAATTCTAAAATTAGGTCGACAATGTTCTAATCACACTTCATTTTCTTTCCTCAATTACATCGTAATAAACAACCCCTATTTTCGTAAATATTTAATTTATTATCTATAAATTATTGCGATAAACATTGTTCAGGGACAATAGTTAATTTTTTGTTAAAACTTTAGTAAAACGGTTACAGTTTCGAAAAATTATCGTTTGGTGAGGTAGAAACAGTTTTTTACGTTTCACAACAAAACTACCAATTGCTATAATTTTTAAATCTTAAAAATTGTCTGCATTCATAAAATTAAATATAGTGACCACCGCTTTTGGAAATCTTATGTCACGGTTGTATGTGTACACAATTTTATCGGAATTCGATTAATTTTTAAATAAACTAATGAAACATACCTAAAATGTGCATCTGCTAACCAGACATATCTTATTATGTTATCTTCAAAACAAATTTTAACGATGACGCCGACAGTATCACAATATTTAAGTGGAAGATTATTTTCAACGAGTTGCATTTGTCTAATTGGTGTATAATGTCGCTGATAAAACTGATAATTAATATTTATTAGTGAATCAACTCTTAAATAACGTGTTTGTTTTGTAGCTTTTAATGAATTATCACCTCTAGAAAGAAAATAAACAAATATATATTTTTTTTTATCATACTACCCCAAATTACAAACAACGAAAAATTAATTGTAAAAATTTCCTATTGCCAATTTTAGTTTTTTTGTCTAATACATATTAATGTAAATCATACCGAACATTTGATGACATTAAATTCAAAAAATCAATCGTTGAATATTCTGTTAAAGTTTCAAGAATATAACTATCCGGATTCCATACTTCTATTATAAAATGATTATTTAAATTTGGTTTATATGCATCAACAATAATTATCTGAAGTACAGCTGAAACTGTTCGTTTCACAAATCCACGATTACTCAAAATGGTTTGCACTTTTGATGAAATTTCTGCTTGACGTTGACTGTTTAATTTTGAACGATAATCGGTAACAAGTTTCAGTTGAGATTGCGATAATAATTCCTGAAATTTGAATGCAAAAATCAACAATTATTTACTAATAAATGAAAAATTTACTTACACTAATACTACTGGGATCGGTACTAAATTCGAGAAGGGCTAATAATTTTTTTGGGCATGTTAATTTTTGTATATCACTAGAATTTTTATTTTCTTTAATAATCGAAGTCGATTCTTCATGCCATTGATTTTGTAACATTTCGAATGCTTCTTGTTGAGCTTTTTCTACAATTTTTTCTTGTTCTGTTTGGAATGCTCTGTCTCGTCGTGCCTCAGCACGTTTGCATCTACAAACTACAAAATTCAAAATTCATTCCATAAATTTCATATTTATCAAAATAATAAATACCCCATTGTTCGTTGCTCATTTTTTCAATATATTTTAATGGAAAGGTTCGTGCTATAAACCCAAGAACACGTCCAACGTAACCACCAGTTGGTTGAATACTTTGCACTGAAGTGCGAAAAGGTCCAGTTATTTTTTGGAAACCTAATTTTGTATCCCATTTTACACGCCGAGTAGAATTTCCATGTATTTTTAAACATGCGCCTGTTTGAACCTGAAATATTTAGATTTTAATTACAATTCTAGTGCGAGTTAACGATTTCTAGTGCGAGTGATTTGGTACCTGTAATGGATGGCATGGATCAGAAACATTTATTAATTCGGCTCCATATGTGATTAATTTAGTACCGACTTCTATTTTTTTTCTTCGAATAAAGTTCAATAAACACAGATCAATGTTCGCCTTCAAACTGTACCAGCCATCGCACAATTCTATTTCATAATTATTTGCTGAAATCTAAAATTTGTTTAGTAATATAAAAGTAAGTTTATCCATAAAAAATGTAAAAATTTTCAACTAGAATGAGTCAGTCCACAAAATAGTATATTTTAATTTTAATAACTTTATGTAATGAATTAATAAACATAATTATTTTTTGTGAAATTAGTTTCTGTAAAAATTAATCTAATAAAACAAGACATATTCACTAAAAAAGCTATAGATTTTCAATTTTTTTTCAAGAGAAAAATTACCTAGCTTTTCCAGGTTTACTAGGCTCCGTTTAATTTCATTTCGTTTACTGATATTAACCCGCTGCGGTCACACCTCCAAATAATAACGTAACGATCACAGATGGGTGCCAAGATTTAATTTAACAATCCTCTAATTCAGTAGATTTTTTTAAATGAAAAAACAAAAGGAAAAAACTCGCAAAATTCGACTTTTTTATAAAAAAAATTAGTGTTAATTTAAAAAAATTAAAATTAAAATATTACATATAATAAATAAAAATTTACTTTTTTGAAAATGATAAATGAGCAGTAGCATTTTTTTATAAGTAACCTTAAAAAATACCAAAAACTCTGTATCCAATTATTACCTTAAAAAAGGTAATAATTGGATACGTAGTTTTTGAGAAATACGTTCTGAAGGTAAAATGTATTAAAAAATTAAATTTTTGATAAATAGTGGTAATGCTACAAAATATTTTTATTTATTTCTTGAATTAATATTTTGTTTTATATATTATTTCATTCATTTTGTCACATCTCTCGAACGTAACAATTCAACTGGTTACAGCTATTTGTTATACTACTACTTTTTACTCGTGTAATTAGATCTTGGTGCGTATTCTTGAAAAGCAATCTAAATTAAAAAATACTAAAAGGTCACCCAAGCCGCTCAAACTTTGAACAGTAAAATTTTAGATTAGTTTTCATAGAAGCTTTGCACTGTAAGTATAATTTTGGAGGACAACAAATTTGAGCGTTCAAAAATGTAAACAATTTAATGAACTTTTTACCTCAATAATTTTGCTAACAAATAAAACCATTCTACGTGATGGTACATCATCTCTTTCAGTGATTTTTCTAATCGCTGAACGCTCATTTCCATAAACATCTCGATCGTAACGATATTTTAACTGCTGCATTAAATTATCGGGTGTAAGAAAATAGCCATCAAATTGATTCGGAAATTGTCGATCCATACTAGCTAATTTCCAAACTATCCATCGAAAATGGTTTTCAAACCAACCGTCCATAATTTTCTGTTTGTCAACACCGGGCATTGATTCAAATGCAATTTTAAATTCTGTTAAACCAGCCAAATTTGAACTGGATGGCATTAATTTTACACCATCAGACAAAGTAATAATAAACGAACTTGAACTACAAAAAAAATTCCAAAATTAATTTGGATACAGCGAATAAATGATGATTACGTATTTAAATAACCTTGGTAAATAAAAATGAAGATCACAAGCGTTTTCTGATGTGATATCCCATAAATTTACTGAAAAACGCTTGTTAGTTGTTCCAGGTAAGTCTTTGACACACCGTGGGTGTTGATTATTGACAGCTGATTTTAGTGAAATTCTAAGATTTCGATTTACTTGTTTTTCTTTATATAGTTTTCCTGGAGTAAAACTAAAAAGTTATAAAATAATGTAATTTAATAACGAGAAAAATATTTATTGTTTTTTGAGATTTTTTTTTCTATATAAATTTGTTGTAATAAGGATATTTGTTATATAAAAATCTATTTCAGAAAAAAAATTTTTTAAATAGTGTCATGAAACTCTTGGCCTTAAGGCTTAAAACTCGTATTTATACAACTACACTCATATAATATCACTTTAGTATTAAAAAGAATTGATAAGATTCAAAAAAAGAATAAATTCAAAAATTATTGTCTACCTGACTGATTGGTTTTTCAAATTGGAGTTCATTACATTTTCGATATAAGTTTTCTTTTTTTCTAAAAGCGACAGTAAATTTTTTAAATCTGTAATTTGTTTTTTTACTTCTATGTCCAATTGTTTCAAATCATCAGAACTAGGTTGACACAAAGAAATACAAGGTTCCATTAAATAATTTTGATTTGATAACATCGTTACATCTAAACCAGGTTTTATTTTCCCAATATTAATTTCGAGCAGTTTAGAATGAATTATATCTTTCCATAACACGACATTATCTAAATCTGATTTGCTTTCAACACTCCCAGCATCTGTAAAATCATCATTATCTTCAATTAGCGTTTCATCGACATCACTGTATTCTGAGTTTTTATCTTCTGCAGCAAGTTTTGAAGACATATTTTCAAAATTTTCTGTTGGATTTTCTTTTACATCAAGAAAGTCTTCTTTAACGTTTTTTGACATCTGTTTTATTTTTTTGTTCTCTAATTGTGGATTTAGCTGTTCCTTATATTGATTTTCATAAGATGTTGGTATTTTTAGCATAGTTTCATCCATATTTTTAAAACACATGACAGCATTTTCCAATTCATCATAAATTTCTTTGTTTTCTCTAATATTCGTACCGAAGTTAGTATTTTGTTTGTTATACCTATCACCAGAGGGCGACTTACGTAAATTAAAATCTAATTCAGCCTCATTCTTAACAATGGTTACTTCTGAAAATTCATCGAAAATGTCTTTAAATAGATTTCTGGCTTTACTAAGAGAATCTGTATTACCAATCCCAGAATCTGAAGGTTCTTTTCGACTATTTTCCACATTACGTATAGATTCTTCAGATAGATTTAAATTTTCATCAATATCTTCAAAAAGTTTTTCTGCATTTTCTAAAGCATTTTCTTTCAAAACATCTAAGGTTTTATTTGAAGCGGTAGAGAATCCCAAATTACAACATTGTGGTTTTTTAAAATTGTTGTGATCATCAGACATATATTTGAGAGATTTTTCCGAAGTTGTAATTTTTATATCATCATTTTCTATATCATTAAATAAATTTTGAGCTATTTTTAAGGATTTTTCATTGGTCTTTATTATGTTACAAGATGTTATTTTTCTTGCGGAATTACGTTTATTACCTTCATATACATTTAAATCAGTATCAAGATTTTTAAAAAGATTTTCCGCTATTTCTAATGATTTTTCATTTAAAGTTCCAAGTCTTTTATTTGACGCAGTTGAAAAGCCAAAATTACTATAGGGCTCAAATTTTTCAATATTTTTATTTGTAGCATTTACATGGGGAAAGTTAGATTTATTGCAAACCGTTTTCGTATCATCGCTTTCGAGATCCTTAAACAAAATTTGAGCTGCTTTTAATGATTTTTCATTGGTTTTTATTGATTTATCAGATGCTGTTTGAAAACCTAAATTTTGATTATTAACTAGAGTTTTACAAGAATTTTCAAAATTCATTTCTTTATCGCCAAACACTGCGGGTAAAGATTTATTAGTCTTTTTATATTCATAATTTTTTGAAGGAAAATTGGATACAATGAAATCGATTTTTTTTGAATTGTCTATTTTTGAGGATTCACGCACAATTTTAGAACTGCGATTAGATTCAGTATTGTCCGTTGAAAATTCGTTTATGTCTTTAAATAGAATTTCAACATTACGTAATACATCCTCTTTAATTTCACATTTTTTATCAGAAGCAGTACGAAAACAAATATTCTGATTTACGTTACTATCCGATACTGCTTTCGTTTTCGAAGAAAATTCTATTTCAGAGTTGCTTTCATCGATATCTTTAAATAAATTTTGTATTTTACGCAACGATTTATCATTAATTTTAACTTGTTTATTAGAGGCTGTATGAAAGCCTGAATTATCCATATTCATTGAAGATATTTTTGATTCTCTGTCATTAGATTCATTCAAAGAATCACCCTTATCTTGAATTACAGAGCTAAATGATTCGTGAAACTCAAAAAATGCTTTAGAATTATCAGTTCTTTTACTTTTGTTATTACAATCGGCACTAAACGTAAATACATTTTCAGCTGCCTTAAATGATTTTTCCATTTCTGCGAGATCATGCAATGTTAATTCGTGCTTTTCTAATCTGCTTAACTTTGCCTGTCTATTTTCTTGTTTTGAAAATAATTCTGATGGTGATGTACTGAATGATGGTTCACTAATTTTAGGAGTTCTATAAACTTCATTGAATTTCTTACCAATGTTAGAATCACTTTTTAAAGGAATTTTAGATGGATTTGTAGCTAGAACATTATGATTTAAAAGTATTTTATAATCATCTAACTCGTTGAACCGATTTTTAGCATTTGATAAATCTGTCTGTTTTATTTCAATATTCTTCTTCGAGGCTGATCGAAATTCTACGTCTAATACATTATTTTTGCATGTTGTTATATCATTATAAGAATCATAGCGATATTTTTTAATATATTTTTCTGAAATATTTTCATCTTGTTGAACTCTTTTTAATTTACTACCTTGGACTTTAGGTAAAGTGTTCTTTAGTCTCCCAATTTCTAGATTAATATTATCCAAGATTTTATGACAATTGTCTACTTGATGAAAACCTCTAAAATTTAATTTTGAGTTTTCAGACAAATCTAAAAATTCTCGCCTCCATTGATATAAATGACTGTCCCAATTTTCTTTGGCCTCTTGGCTATTGTGGACAGAATTACTTTCAAACCCCTTGAAACAGTCTTGTTCTAATTTTACACTTTTAGTTACAATAGCTTCATCCACAATTTGATTCATTTGTGTATCCGTAATATCCGAATAAAAGCAATCTTCATCCATTTCCGACTCCGTAAAGTTTAATGATTTTTTATTGACATTCTTTCTGAATTGTGTATTTGAAGCTTCTATAATGGGAGATTCGAACATATCTTCAAATAATTTTGAAGCAGACTTTAGAGAATTTTCTGATATGTTTATACTTTTAGGTCTATATGGTGTATTTAATATTAAACTTGATGACTTTTGGTATTTGTCATGAACCGGAGTACTACTATAAACTTTTGTTCCTGTTATTATAGTATTTACTAAATTCGAAATTTTGCTATCATTTCCATCATCTAACAAATCATGATCTGATGTAAAATTATCCATAAACAAATCAGTTTCCACATTAGCTGAATCTTTTCGACTTAATACACAACCTTTTTCTTTAGAAGTCGACGCAAGGTTAGAAACATTAAAAGAATTGGGGGTTTCTACTTTTCTTTCTTTATGAGATTCCAATGATTGCACGTAATTCAAAACATTATTCTGTACCGTAAGAGAAACATCCAAATAATCATTTTCTTTTTCAATTACACCCTGAATTTCTTGTAATGAGTTTATACGACAGTCTAAATTATTATTTAAAATTTCTGCATCGTTTTTTGTAAATTGTGATTCTGTAGATTTAACGATTTGTAAACAACTCTCAATTTCTTTTACAGTGTTTGTAATAATATCATTATTATCCTCAATTTTTTCTAATACATTGTCTAAATGATTACTGCTTTTGTTTTTTACAACATACGATTTTTGTTTTCTTTTTCGAGCTTGTAACGATCGTGATAATTTTGACACTAATACTGGAGACGGTGGATGATCCATTTTATTTCGACCGAAAATCATATCAACTTAATATATTTCGATCCATAACTTAAACATATATTCTATGGCTTAGAATACGATATGGCCTCATTGACGTTTAAAATTTAAAATTGACATTTAACTTAAAAAGACAATACTATTACCAACTGTAAAACATAACATAACAAAATATTATTATACAAAAACATATGTGAGAAAAACAGCTACCTCAATCTAGATCCCGTAAAAATTTGTATTATTTTTAATTGTTTGTCGTTTGTTCCTTATTGTTTGACCTTAAAAATGATTTGTTTGTTTTTTGTTTATTTATAAATAAATAAATACCATACAGATATTTACTTTTTACTACTTAAGTCGATGAATTTTAATCAATTTTTATCACATTTCGATCATTATTCGATCACATATACAGATTTTTTTAAAATTATTTAACGGCCTTTAATTAATAAATTTACCTAATAATTGCGATATTACGCATGCTGAGTTTACAAAGAAACATAATGAATATTGTTTTTTACATAGATAGAGATTGATTGTTCTTATTATAGAGGTATAATTTTTGGGTCAATTACCACTAATTAGATTCTAATTAACGAATAACATGAGAATAATATTATAAGAAATTAATAATAATAGAATATTTAAATATAAGTGGAACTATTGGGCACAAATCGTATGTATTTGTTAATCCATTTCGTTACTCGTTCTTATAGTATATAAAGTTATTATTAAAAGTTTGATTTGTTGGTGCACTTTACATGCAAATAAGCATCGATGATTCGTATGGCATATACATACCGCAATTAGTTAAATATTTAATTAATTTTTTGCAATCAAAATTACAAAAACTGCTTTCCTTATATCTCAGCTAATTAATGGTTTTTTTCTATATTTTTTAAATTTAATAAATTGCTCCCAATTTGCTCTTTCGATATTAATCCATTTGATTCAACAATTACTTTTAATTATACATAATTAATTAAAATTATTAACTACGATTTAAGTAGCCACCGTAAGACTATGATGACGTCACACCTTAAGAGTCGCACCATTAGAATCAAGGTTATCATAGTCTTACAGTGGCTATTTAAATCGTAATTATTAAATTTAATTAATTACGCATAAATAAAAGTAATTGCTGAATCAAATGGATTAATATCGAAAGAGCAAATTGGGAGCAATTTATTGAATTAAAAAAATATAGAAAAAAGCATTAATTAACTGAGATATAAGGATAACAGTTTTTGTAATTTTGATTAGAAATAAATAATTACCTTATCACGGATCGTGGTAGAGCATTTTGGAAGCAGCATTTGGTTATTATATATATATATATATATATATATATATATATATATCTATATATATATATACATATATATATATATATACATGTACATATATATATATATATATACATATATATATATATATATATATATATATATATATATATATATATACATATATATATATATATATACCTGTACATATACATATATATATATATATATATATATATATATATATATGCTTAAATAATGATCAATATGATCGAACAGGAGGAGTAAATTGGTTAAAATTCATCGATTTAAGGGGTAATAAGTTTTTAATAGGGAGGAAGATAATTTATTTATAAATGTAAAACGAAAAAATAATTTTAATATCAAACAATAAAGAACAAACACCGAACAATTAATTAAAATTATAAAACTTCAAATATAAAAAACATTAATTTATACGGGGGTTAGATTGAGGGAGCTGAAAAAGCTATGTTTATTTTAGATTTTAATTTCATATAGATTTAAGATATTTGAAAAATTCTAGAAACATTCCAAAAAATTCATTTTCAGTCATTTTAAGGACATTTTATCGTTCTGAAAATATGATGTTACTCGTTACTTCTTTTTAAAACAGGGTAATAGAAAAACAAAAACAAATTTATTATTTATGATTTTATTTAGTATTATAATATATCTATGTACATTTGTCGTTGACATTTATCGCTTTTTTTTTTCTTTTAATTAAAAAAAATATATTTTATACTAATTGTATATTTTCTTACACAGTGTTATTAAAATTATATAAAATTAAAAGTTAAAAAAAAAGAATATTTTCACGATAAAATTCATATATCGTTTTAATATCATTCTTTGAAATTTTCAAGTTATTTAAGCAATGACTACTGAAGACATTTTTAAGCAGGTAACAGATCAAAATCATCACTAACGTGAACCATTGGTACATGTAGTTCGTCAATTTGCGGAGTTGCATTGTACTCGCAAAGTGATAATTCTTTTAATTTCCATTCCCAATCCATTCGTTGTACAGCATGTAAGGATTCTGCTTCATTATGATGGCGCAACAACATTGCTTCCTGAAACCAAAATTGTTTTGATTAGCAGAGAAAAAGAAAAGAAAATTATGAAATTCTTATGTAACATGAACATTCTTTTTTTATTATTATAAATATATTTTTTTAACTAATACATCTAAAATATTCCTATTGATGAATTCTTACAGACTGTCGATATTATGCATAAAAACAGAATTATCCTAGTAACCTACGATACGAAATTCTGAACATTCCGAATTAATTTTTCTATAAATAAATTCTGTATTTACCAGCATTTTTATAGATCTCTTGGATAAATTTATCTCGTTATATTTTTAGAATCAAAGGATAGTTCTATTTTATGAGTAAACCAGTAATTTGACTGTTCAAAGCCAATAATTTTTTAACTCAGTGTGGGGAATTAAATGCCATTTTTTAAGACGCTAATGGAGATTACTTAAAAATTTTTAGTAGTTATATGAAAAAACCTTTTCAGTTTTTAGGAACACATTTATTTAGATGTAGGTTATTTTCTTTTTATATGCAAAATTTTGTTATTTACAAGATGAGAATTTTAAACAAATGGCTAAACTAAGAATGCACTATACGCAACGAAAGGTGGCAAAAATTAAAACCTAAATTTATAATTTGAATGTAAATTTGTAAAATATTTAATACCCGAACAGGTGAGCTACAAAAAAAAAATATAAGCAAATCTACGGATCAAAACTGCCCTACAATATGTATTTCATCCAAATCGGGATCAAAAACAATTTTTTTTATTTTCTCAACTTAATGTTCAGATTTTGTTCAACTTTAACGTGTGACTGATCAAGATAAAACTAATTTTTGGTTAATATATTACTCGCAATTCACTTTTCAGCTTTTTCCTATATCAATTTTTTGTATTACAAATACGTATTTCGATTACAATATAACCACTAACAGTATGAGTTACCTAGTCACAAATTTACAAGTATCTAATTCAATGAGTGTTACCTAACAATCGGGTAACAAGTCACGAAACATGCATATTATTCCAATCGTCCTAGTAATAAAAGTGTTAGTACGGTTTTATTTCTTTATTTACCTTAATTTTTTCCCACTTATCATCAACATCTTGTAACCAACTCAAAAATAGACGCCCATTATATCTCGAACGGGCGTTACGATCTTTTTCTTCTTGTTCCGGTGTTATTACATTATATACTTCTTCGTCACGTAGAACAGTACATACAGAAAATGGCAACGTTTGATTTGCTAATGTTCTGGCGGCTAAACCATGTACACGCAAAATTTCTTGTTCAACAGATAAAACTAATTTTTCTTTTTCAATAACATGTTGCATTCGAAGCTTGTATCGCTCTTTATCTTGCTCTACATATATATCACGCATTGCTCCTGGTACTGTTGCAGGTGGTACAACAGTTGGCTGAGGAGGTGCATTTCTGGCTAATACATACGAACAGCGATTCATCAAATAATCTTTAAAACCTTGTGGAGGTTTTGGTTGAACGGGAAATAAGTTCTTACGACGTCGTTCAATCTAGAAAAGAATATTAAAAACTATTAACTTTAAAAACAATAAATACAGTTTAATAAGATTGTTAACAGTTTTTCATTCAAAATTAAAGTTAAAAAGTAATATGTAATCCTAAGAGCGAAGAGGTTATAAAAAAGGTACTTATTGAAAAATGATATTTTCAACAGTCAAAGATGAAACACAGAAACCCACCTCCCTCTTTTATAAGAGAATACGTTTTTATCAAGATATTCATAAAAACTAAACTACGTTTTTTTCAAGATATTCATTACCCAAGACTGGATTAAAAATTGTTAATTTCTCCAAAAATATCAAGACTTTTGGAAAGTAGGCGATAATGATTAATGTATTTTTTCTTATGTCAGTAATACTGTCCTCATACTATGTTTTAAAGAGCCTGAATTGTACATAATATTTTTTGACAACAACTGAATACATCAATGAATTATAATTATAAAAATTTTCTCTGTTTTTGTTTTTTAATTACCGAATTAATATATAAAAAGGTTAAATTTGATAATTTCATACATGTATTTTTTATATAATTATGACCGTTTAAATTTTTCAACTAATTTTTATATACTACACATGTCTTATATGTACAAATCCATTTACTTCTGGTACCAATTTTATACTGATTAAACCTATAAAACAAAATTCGTAACTTAAGCTGTATCAGAAACAGTTTGTAATAAGTGGTGTAAAATTGAAAAAACTTGAAAATAGCATCTTTTTATAAATGACCTTTCTTTTCATACAATCAGCTCTTAGACCAATAGGTAAAAAATTTCCATGATTTCCATTTCCATAAAAAAAGTATAAAATAAATTATTAAAATAATGAAATTATTTATTTAGCTATTGTTAATTTATTATGATATTGTATAGGACATTCATGCTAAGAGAGACTATTTTAACTACCGGTTAAAAAAAGAACTTTATGAGAAGTCACTTCATAGATTTAAATGAAAAATATTTTATAATATAGTGTATATATTATATTAAAATAATGAATAGTATTTTTTGTCTATAAAAATAATTAGCTGGTTGGATTGTTTTGGTTTTAAATTTTTACTACTGTTGCTTTGAGATCTTAGCATGAATATCTCGATGGTTATTTCACAGCACGCTTATTTTTACTAACTTGTTTTCGTATATTTAAAAATAATTGATAACAATTTGTTATAGGTTGCTCATGTGGGTGAACTGAAGTATTTGTTGATGAAGTCGAACTATCTTGAGATGGAGTTGTTGAAGTTTGCTCTTTATTAGGCCGCAATTTTCTTTTACGTGGATGTAGTTCCACGGGAGCAGATGGTGGTGGAGGTGGAGCTGGTGTTGGATTTGATACTGGGTTATCATGTTCTGTATTTGTTACGGTTTGTGTATCAGATGCAGTTGATTTTGATGTACTACTTGTTTGAGAAGTTGACGTTTGTGTTTCAGATACTTGTGTAGTTGTTGATGAAGATGGAGTAGCTGGGGACGCTGATGGAGATGGTGAATGAGATCTTTGTAATTGAGGGGAAGAATTGTTACTAGCTCGATCACTAGCAGTATTTCCGCCACTACCACTAGATCGATGCGAACTACGTAGCACACGTTGGTGATGACCAGATCCAGATTTCTAAAAATTACAAATATAAATTGATTATGTTGCAAAATTTGAATTTGTGTTACTGGCAATCTACCTGATCTTCACTTAAATTTCCTGAAAATGATTCTTTCTTTTCATCAGATGTTTTTCCTGATGTACTATCTGTGGGACTAGTTGTTCCAGAAACTTGCCCGTCTTTATCAGTTGAATCGCTGCTATTATTTGAACTAGCAACAACGTACGGTAAAGCTTGATGCGATCTTTGTGAACTGCTTTTACCATTTCGAGAGCTACCGGATTCTTGTTCAGTAGTAGTACTTTGAGGTATTACTATCTTTAAGGGAGGTACTTTTAAATCGACTTTCCCATCTTCAACTTCCACATCACTACTATTTGTGGGTTTTGGACTAGGACAAGGACTTTTCGATGCCGCTGATAATGACTTGTTAGAATTTGATAAACCTGAAAAAGAATTTTCGTCAGTATTTTTGCATAATATATTAATATTAATTAAATTACCTGGTTTTCCTGCCGAAGTTTTCGTCGGTCCAGTACTACTTCTACTAGTCTGGGATAATGGTTTAGAAGAACTGTCTTTTCCTGCATCAGAATCTTTACGCTTTTTTCTTTTTGTTTCCTCATCGCCAATGTCTTCTAGAGGATCAGATAGTTCAGCAAAGGGTCGTTTTGAAACAGTTGGTTCTTCTAATTGATTCTGTGATGCTGGTATACTTAATGGGTCAACCGCATCACTTGGTATTTCTAATGGGTCAGTAGCTTTAGGATCGGGTGAATTACTTGTTTCCTTTACTGATTTAAATTCATAAATATCTTCAGGCGTGGATGAATTTTTACTAGGTGTGTCCATAGCTTCAGACGGGGAAAGGCACTTTTTTGATTCTGATAATTTTTTTTCATCCCTTACACGACCCTGCTGTCTTTGGCTCGCTCCAGATTCTATTAATTATAAAAGAAATCGTACATTTAACTATGTTTTTAAGGTTTAAAATAACACCAACCAAATCAATAAATTTAGACTTTCAAAGCGAAACATATATTTGCAGAGAGTATAGAGAAAAACAAATACGTACAACGATAATAAGTAAAGACAAAATAAAGATTAAAAAAAAAAAAATTAAATTTCTAGTTTTGTGTGTGAAGTAAGAGTTTATTTTCATATGATGCAATTATATCTTAGACATTTTGAAATATTTAAATACAAATCTTTTACAAGAGAACTAATACGGTTACATTATTATATAATAATTAAACTGTATTAACAGTTAACAAAAATTATCAATCAACCGATTGTCACTATAACTTCCTTTGTGTATGGAAAATTCTTTCCTATATGTGTAGCTTTGCAATAATGTTAGAAACTTTCAAAAAAAATAAATAAAACTACGATTTTTTCTTTTCGGGGTCACAAGCCGACAATTTACAACATATTTTTGTTGCCAGTTTAACAATAGGTATTTCTATAATTTATGAAAAAAATTATTTAGTATTAAATATTTAAAAATTACCGAATAAAAAAATGTTTCACGTTTGTCATAATCAAGACTTAATAAGCTATATTTATGGTTTACATTATAAACCTAGTGTTAGTAAGAAAATAAGTCAAGCTTACACGAGGCGAGTAATCATAACGTGTAAACGTTTTTCCGAGCATTGATCCTAGCTACTACTCTGAGTATTCGCTGCATGTAAAAGTATTCAAACTGTCAGTCGAAAATACAATTAAATAAAAAAAGAATCCGTGACAGAGAACCATTTCCGAAAATTCTTTTAGGGAAAGAAAACTTTTATAAAAAATGACAGCAGAACTATTGCATGTTTGCAAAATTTATTTTCATTCCATTATTTTAAAAATTAGAATCGCAAATTATCAAAGTAAAAAATGTTGAAGTATTTTTTCAATCCTTTTAAAGTTTGGTTATCGCGCATGCTTAAATAATATTTTGGACAAGTTATTAACCTACTCTACCTACATATATCATATTTAAATAAAGACATTTAAAATTTATATTTGTATATACAATCACGTTCATAAAAAAAGTCATTATTTATTACATGTATATAAATAACATTTTGTACTTTTATCATTTATAATTTGATATTTTTTTATAAGTATTCCTCTTTTTTTGCCTTTCGTATACGTCAATAAAATATGTACTGCTCTTTGAATTAATTACCATGCATTTTATTTTGCATGCAATGTTTGGTTTCACATATTTATGTTTCATATATACCTAATACATTTCGATACCAGGCGGTCCAAGAAAGATAGACACACATCTAAAATATATATATATATTTTAGATGTAACCAAAGTCCCTGTACCTATAAGCAAATCATAGCATTTATAAACATCCATCTAAAAATTTCTATATGGCTTAGTTATAGTATAACAACTTTTTCCTCTGCGTTAATTCAGAAATGTATGACTTTTTTTACTGTCCCCAAAAGCTTCAAATTAATAGATATTCGTTTTTATTTTGTTATTGTAGTAGAAAGACGATACAAAATGAAGCCTGTGTGTAAAAATCGAAGACTAAGTCATATTTTTATATACAATTTTTTAGTTGGGTATTTATAATTTACATGATTTGCTTATTTACTTTTTTATTACATCTGATTTACTTTTGGTATTTTTGAAAACAAAATAGGTTTAAAAAAAAAAATACTTGCAACAGATTTTGTAAAATTATTTTAATGTTGATTGCGTAAGCATAGTAAGTGCTTTAATCAGCTGAGACACTTGGGTATAATAGTTGGAATTTAGTTTTTTAACTTACTTTTGCAATGAACATACATTTCTAAAAAAGACATACTGTATACAGTTATTGTTTTTATTAGTTGTAATTTGTTGTTTTGACTACTTCAATATGTAAAGATTTATGTATTATGTTATGAAACTGTCTCCGTGACCGGCGATGGCAAAGTATATTTTCGAGTAATAATGCCGGCGCCAGCACCAAATGGATATTCTTATATAATTGTCGGCATCGGTCATTGTATTAGCAACCGGCAGTTGATAGTTATCTGAAATCTGTGAGCGCGTTATTTTTGACAGAACTACAACCAGTAATGGATTTCTTAATAGGCCCGAACAATCTAAAATATCTCAAATTTTAACATGCAAAACCCATAAAAATTTTCACTGGCTACCGCTTTTCATAATTTTCTTATAGGTATTTGTTATTAAAAAGATTAAATAGATATATATATATATATATATATATATATATATATATATATATATATATATATATATATATATATATATATATATATATATATATATATATAGATATATATATATATATATTATGTTAGCAAAAAAGTCGCCAGCCTAGGGGGCAACACA
Organism: Chrysopa pallens; assembly: GCA_020423425.1. Taxonomy (NCBI): domain Eukaryota; kingdom Metazoa; phylum Arthropoda; class Insecta; order Neuroptera; family Chrysopidae; genus Chrysopa; species Chrysopa pallens. Next base: position 44,281,831 of record CM035593.1, on the reverse strand, counting down.
TAACCTAAATCCGTGTCTGTCTACAACGGTTATGAGTTTTAACTATTATTCATTTGATTCTTCGTTGATATTCCCAGTAATCAAGAAGCGCTTGCCAAAACCAGTCCTAAATACAGATTATCACAGAGCATCTTAGATATATATAGTCAAACCTCGATAAGTGAAAGCAGGATACGCGAAAAATAAACTCTAAAACCCTTAATAACCATTAAAAAAGAGACAAGAAACAGAAAACTCTATACGAAAAAGTTTACTTCGTACATTTCTATAACTAAAACTCCTATTTGCCAGTATATCTTTAATCAACAGTATGGTCTATTAACCGTCTGATGACCCATTATAAATTTTCGTGGAATTAACTGCTGTTTTAGGTGTGGATTTATACGGCAAATAATTTGAAATTTTATATATTCCCCGTAAAAACGTATAACGCATCCAACTATACACTTCCATTGTTTGAATATTACTTTAATTTAGATTTTGCAATATTCAATCACTTTGTCTGAATTGAACACATGATAACAAAACATACGATTTTATACACATATTAATTGTAAATTTCATTGAAACAAATGAACATTCCATTAATTAAACTTAATAAGATTCATTGCACTGAATGGAATGTAATGAAACATATTTTATATATAAATCACTTCACTTCATCCGTAAGGTTAATCGAAGACTAACCTTATATATATATATATATATATATATATATATATATATATATATATATATATATATATATATATATATATATATATATATATATATATATATATATATATATATATATATATATATATATATATATATATATATATATATATATATATATATATATATATATATATATATATATAATTGTTTATATATCAATTATATGACTGACCATCAATTTTTGAGTTGTTTATAATTTTATAATTATTAATATTTATTAAATACGTTAAGAATTTTTGAAAAGTTTGTTGTATAATAATAATATGTAAACAAACTTAAACTCGCTTTTTAAATTTAGATTATTTACGTATTAAAAAAAAAAAAAAGAAATCGGAGCTCTTATCTTCGTTTTTTAGTTATCTTGATAGATTAATTATTTGATTCTATTAATACCTAACTAAAGTATTGTTAGTGTCTTCAATATTTTTAAGCGTTGCATACTTTATACTACTAAATTCAATATACCCTCATAATATTCTATATATGTCAACCATCGAGTTACCTTAATATAAATTATCAAGGTGATGTTCTATTTTTAATAAGATATTTCAAGAAGATTTATTAATGATGAAATATTTAAAAACTAAGAAATAATAGCCAATTTCAGATATAGATAACACAAAATAATATTAAAAGTAGTTTTTTTATTCACATTCTCCTCTTCGGCAACTATCAATTCTCTAGCCTACTGATTTCTTATTGCACTCAATCAATCAATAGTGGATCAATTAAGACAGAGTAAATGTTATAAAAATATGACATTCTATGGGAAAGATATTAATACTTCCTTTCAAATATTAACTTTATTTTAAAAGATTTTTATCGCAAATATGTAATTATTATTTTATGAATTCCATAGAAATCTTAGTGTGCTTGTAAATATTATGATAAAAAGAGAAAATATTTTTTTGTTAAGTTCCAAATTTTCCTTATATTTCACATTACATTAACGTGTTTGCAGTGAAGAAAATTGAGGTCGATAAGAAGGAAACTTAACATTGGGAAAATATCGTACCAAGATTTTGAACTTGACTGTATTATCAATTAAGGAGATATTGAGGTCAAATGATTAATCAATTATAAGAAGAATCTAGAATGTATAGCTAATGAAGTAATTATTGGCAAGCATACTGTCGAGGCTACAATTTTTTTTCGTAGGCACTTTCTAATATTATACTATGTTCGGAATCAATTTAACAGAAGGGCTCACAAATTAAATCAACCATAGAGAATTCAATGAGGGTGGAATTGTATGAAAGAAGTGAAAATATCAACTTACTGAATTGTTTAAATACTCGATTTATGGCTCAGTGTCAATGTTTGAAATATTTTTAATGATTAGCATTTATAAAATACCCTAAATATGCAGTTCATAAAGTTATAAATACATGTATAATAACAATATATTTCAAAAATATGTGCTATCTAGCTAAGTTTGGGCTGAAATTGTGGCGAATCTAAACCGTTTACGAAAAAATGTTTCAAACAAAAGTTGCTTTTCAAAAAGCAAACATTACTTATCTATGGTTTTTTCTTCTATTTTTTATAGTTTAAAAGTTGGGCCATGGATCCAATGGACCAGTTTTGCTCATTCACAAACTTAAACTGATTTTTTTTATTTCTTATACATGTCACCAAAATTTCAGTTCAATATCTCTTTTTGGTTTTGAATTATCTTGATGACGGACGGATATCCGGATTTACAAAAATTTTGTGGATTCAAAATTTTTTAGCGTTACAAACTTTAGACTAAAATTAATATACTCTAGCATATTCTATATATGTCCAATATAAAAATCGTCTTTATAATCAATGTCGTTAAAAACGCTTTTGATGTAATATTTAAAAATTAAATTGCAATGTGAAATTAAGCATTTCTTTTTCTAAATGAATTCGACAAGAAACTTAAAATACAAAAGTTTATTAATTTTTTGTTTTATTCGAAAGTAAAAATTAATTATAATTTGATTAACAGCTTCTAAACATAAAATGACTCTGATGATGTTACATATTAAATTTCAAAATCAATTTAAAATCGTGATTTCATGGTTAATGATGCGTGAAGTATTTATTCATAAAAAAATTAATAATAAATATTTAAACAAATGTATAGGTTTTAAGATAAATTTTAAAAATCATTTTTAATGTTATTTGAATAGCAGAAAATATTTTTCGATAAGAAATAATAGTGAAGATGTGCAAAAAAAAAAAAAAAAGACAAGAATTGGAGAAGAAACCTTCTACTGCTTATGAACTGGACCTTAATTATATAAGATTCTCAAGTCAGTAATAATTTTTGAATTGTAAACTTTTTGGCACATTGAGTACTTTCGAGAGAGGTAAAACATTCTAGATCACGTCTTCGAGACGTCGACACTGTGACACGCATTTCTGCACATACTTCGGAATTCCAGGATGCTATTTTTGCGAATAGTTTTATTCGAAAATCGTTTTATATTATAAAGATTGGATTGTTATAGAGAAAAAAATAATAAATTTCGATTTTTTTTCAGGTTTATCTTTTTAAGGGTCCTAAGAGTCCATTTTGTATATTTTTGTACTCCATTATATTATATAGGGATATTGATTCCGTTTCTTTGCATATATTTCTTTAATAATAATGTACTGTAGGTATTCAATTAAGAATAATTAAATTAAAAACCTTTTATATTGTTAAAATAATATTTCAAATAATAGAAAGTGTATACCACAAATATTTCATACTGATAAACTTTTGTGATAAGAATAACATTAATATTATTACAACTTAAAAACAAAACAAAAAAATTTATTGAATTATTTTTTAAATAATACAAATCAACAATTTGTACGAATTAAATATGTTTAAACAGTATATCAACCTTGTTATAAAAATATGTAAATATTCTTACGTGAAAAGAATATAATTGAACAAGACCTATGTATAAGTGTATTAATAAGAATGAGAATCAATACGACGCCTAGTCAACAAAGGTGTATATATATATAATACAGAATTGATCAAATTAATGTTCCATTATTTCACTTGCATATATCAGTGTTTGATACCCCTGCACATTTATCCAATAATAAAAAAATTTATGAAGTGAAAACTTCTTTATCCGCGTTTACCGACATGCTTATGACTGGCGCATACGCAGCTGCTGTGTGCCGTGTTAGTTAGACGCTAGTTGGATGGGTTAAATGTCATGCGTTCGTGACACCGATATGCTTATAACAGTATATCTGTAGCTATACAGCTGAAGTATTGTGCACATATAAACACGTATTGTTGCTCGGTGTGTCAATAGATGTGAAGAAAACCAGATTGAAGTTATTTTATAAAAATATACATGATATGGACATTCAAAATTTTTGATTACATAAAAAGGGAAATACCTACGTATGACGTCAACTGTTTGTATCTCAATATAAATAACATATTAAACATCGTTTTCGAAAAAAAGAAAATAATCTTTCTTAGCTTATAACTTAGAATAAATTTTAATTTAATTTTCAAGTTTTGTTATGGTATTCAGTTTGGTTTCACATTTTGATGTGAAATATAGCACATTTAGCATCAGTCCCGTATCATCTTCGCGTAAAATGGTCATTTACAATACAGCCCCATTATTTGAATCCACTGTGTTTCGATAAATATTGACTTGTATTTGAAGTAATCATTAGCACTTTTCTTGGGTACTTACTAAATAATATGTATTATTTATATAAAGTTTTCTACATAACATGACTGCATGTGCGTTTGTTATTATATCAAGTGTATTAAATTATATTATATTATTGAACATTTAAGTAAAATTTTTTCATTAAAAAAACAAAATTAGTCTAGATGATTTGGACGATGGAATTTCTAAATGATTTCGTATATAATTGTTCGTTGGAGATGATATAAACAAATTATCTATACCAGGCATGGCCAATTGTTTTTGATAAATATTATAAATATTTAACTAAATAAAAGTAGAAATTTTTATTAAACAAGTGAAGAATACAAATAAAAGATTTAATTGTTTATATACTCGACATATGATTGAATTTCATTGTTTGGACTATTTTCAATTAGCATTTATAAAATGCTATAAATATCTTGTCTATACAGTTACGTATGTACATATATATATAATAATATGTATTAATTACCTATATATATTTATTAGCCAAATTTAAAATTGTGGAGAGATCAAACATTTTACGCAAAAATGTTGCAAACAAAAGTTTGTTTTAAAAAAATTAACATTTTTTGTATTTGAAGTTTTCTTATCTTTTATAGTTTAAAAGTTGAGTCAATGATCCATTGGACGAATTCAGAACACATCACAAAAATTTCACCTCGCTATCTCTTTTTGTTTTTGAATTATCGAAATGACGGACGAACGGATAGTTATATTAGGTAGTGTTACAAACTTTAGACTAAAATTAATATACTCTGATATATTATGTATGTCGAGTATAAAAAAACCATTTCTTGCATACAAAGTATAACCAACATTTTTGTTCCATGAAAAATAAAAATTTATCCCTATAATTGTTACTCTCTCCGTAAAGATTTTACCAAATTCTTACGTTATAAAATCTATTTTCCAAATATCTGCTTTCTAGACAATAGTAATTTTAGCTGTGTGCTGTTAGTTAATCAAGACAAACGGTTTTATAAGCATGAATGACTTCTGATTCCAGAGAAGAATTTTTACTCCGAATTCACTTCAAATTGATCCAGCACTCATACCAACTGATCTACATATAATATATAGTGGTGTATACAGTGGTATAAAAGTCCGTTTACACCACATCATAAATACTTAATGCACCATTAAATAAAATCATTAATTTGCATTAAACTTCACTTAAAACACAAGAGTGGTAGTTAGTTGTTACTGTTGTAATGTAACACAAATAACCTTGATTAGTGTAGATAGGTGTATGGTATATAAAATAATATGAATTCAAACCATTGCTTGATTGAGAATATTGTTGAGTTCATAATTATGATGTTGGTGTGATAAAGAGTAAAAATTATTTGTCAATTTTACTTATAAAATTTTAAAAATTGTATGTTTTAACATGTGAAGATAACAATTAACAGAATTAATTGTTTAAATACTCGACAGGTACTGTGTACTGCGTGACAGTAGGAGCTGCTGACATGCACGTAGACAGCTACTGCACCAGTATTGCATGTGCTGTATTCTTGATCAAAAACCGGCGTTTATCATGCTTACTCCATCTTTGGTCACTTCGCAATGTTGTGCAAATTGAGACCGGATTGCAAGCGGGTAGCTACTAGCGTCGTCATAGTTACTCGTATGATACTGCAACGCGGTAATAATAGTTGCACAGCAATTACTGAGCAGGTCAGCTCGGATGGTAGATCTCCAAGGGAACTAGCTAATTATACACACACTACTTATTTTAATATTTAAACAAAATAGAATTGTCATATTGAAAGATTTTTACTACAAATATTTTTTTTGGAGTAGCAAATACACATAAAAATAGCATAAATTAACAACTGTAAAAAAGTAATAATTTTTATCTAATTAAAAACATTTTTATTCGTATTATACAAGAGACTAATAAAATTTCTGCAATCAATAATGAAATTTTAACTCCCATTTTTTATGGTGAAATATATTTAATGCATAAAAATTTATCATCATCTATTATTAATAAGAGTGAGACACAGCATAAATGCATAAAAATGTATTATTTGTCTTTATTCAAAAAAATTCAATAAAAAATAATTTATTAAATTTTTAATTAGATATTTCCAAGGTGGCAATAAATAGCATGAAAATATTTTTTATAATTATTTAACATATTAAATATTTTTTATTGGACAAAAAAACTACAATCTTTTTAACCGAATTCAAAAATGGGAAGATTTGCAAATATTTTATCAAGAACCAAGCCTAAGAAACTTCTTTCATGCGGTGGATCATTTCCATAGGTTAATTTAGGAATTTTACATTTACAGATTTTTTCAAATCATTTTTATTCAAAGAGATACCCTGGTAAATAATTGCGAAAAATAGAAAAAATTTTTTTATCCTTATAAATTTTGCAATTATATTTATAATAATTATATACTTATATTTATATAGATTTTTTAATTCATAAATTTTAAAAATAACGTTTTTTTAACCATTGAGTTGTAGGTTTTGATAAATAACCTGAAATTCTGTTTGTAAGGCGATAACCCAGCTCCGTGAATATTTACTTTACACAAAATTTTATTTCTTTGACTATTCCAGGTTTTTTTTAGCTAATAAACAACCTTTTTACTAATCGCTTTTCACGGACAAACTGTAGGCATATTTTGTATCAAAACATCAATTGTTTCCTTCAAACATTTATTTTGAATTGTTTTATTATACTTTTAATAATCAAATATCTTAAATGTAATTTTTCGTTATGTTAGTTGCATTTTTTTCCAAAGAGTTATTTTATTTCAATATCATTAATATTTCTGATCAGAATATGAAAACAATTGAAAAATGTGGCAACTTTTCAAGATACAATATACTTTTTTTTATACATAAAAATATTACACAATTGGCTAAAAAAATGATAAGGATGTATATTTTCATGTGAAAACTCACACAACCGTCGTGTAATTAAATGAATATTTTCAAGGCAATTTTATAAAAATTATAAATTTTAATTAATAATCAAGCACTGAATACTTTTATTCAATTACTGAAGAAGCTATAAGCAATGTTAAATATAGCATTCTAAATTATCATGTCCATAAAAATTACTTTGATATTAGTTTGGAGGTTAGTAATAGTGAAAGAGTAGTGGAACTTTTTTATCGACCTCCTTTTGCAGACCAACGCAATAATTAATTGCATGAAGATCGAGCCAGTGAGGTTAGGTACACAAAACCTTATTTTGAACTTGAAGATTGAGATTTGTACATTAATTCATTAGGTTTTGGCATTTTATAACAACAATGTGAAAGAGCAAAGAAGAGAAGATTCATCTTCAACATTCAATTGAAAATATCTCTGAAAATATTTAAAATACAAAAAAAGATGTAGAAAAATTGAAAATCACTAAATTTTATACTGTACAAGATGTTCGGAGTACTCTATATTTAAGAAAAATTAAATTTGTGCTTGTAGTTTTGGAGCTTTGAGTTCAAGCTAGAACTTAGTTTTGTTTATTTTTTTCTTAGTTATTTCTTTTGAAAAATCTTAAAAACAATGTAAAAAAATAAATTATCGATTTTTCTAAATACTAATCTTTGAATATTATTTAACAAACCCAAATTCTTAAAAAGCACATAAATTTAAAACTAATTAGATGACAACTGATTTGTTAATCATCGACTAGGTTTTTATCTGTATAAAAGCTTTTATTGCCAACTAATCGTATTCTAAATGGTCTACTGTAAACGAACATAGGTATAGTCAATATTGATAAATTTCAAATGTATAGATTATATTTATAAATTTAAATGGACGTTTTTTTTTTAATTGCATTGAGCTAAATACAAATTTATCATACGTCCAAATCAACGCTATAGTAAAATGCTGCATTGAATACAATAATATAAAGCTGAAACGTACGTTCAAATTAACGGGTGTTTCTGCGTTAAAGTAAACGCTGATATGACCGCAGCCTTATAAATTGAATATTAAATTTTAAAACTAGGTAATCTGTAAAAATATGATTCTAGAATTTAACCAATTATTGAAATGATTACTCATTTTGATAAACTTTTACTTTTCACTATTGTTACAAACTTTGAAACGACAATTTTTTACATTTTTCCAAATATTAAAACAAACAATTTCTATAAAATTTAAGAGAGATTTTCCTTATAAAATAGGTTTAAAAATTGAAAGAAAAAAATTGTTAATAACAATTGTGTATAAAGCAATTAATGTATCAACTTTTGATCAACATTTTGTACTGAAAATTGATAATAGGTTGCTATTAATCAAAATGCTAAAAAAATTTTTGTATAAATTAGGCGTACTCTATTAAAAATGCCGCGAGTCTATTTAAAAGTCATATTATCCCCATAGAAATAATTCTGTTCCGATACTTCTAGTAATTAAATCGTAACTACCTATTTAATTTCTATTCAATTCATTATCACACTTTTAATAATAATTGTATGTAAGAAATATAATTTTTTAATTTTATAAATAAATATAAAACAATTATTTGATTTACTTATAAAAACAATTAATTTTCTATAAAAAATCTAAAGAAACAAAAAGAAATATTTTTATATATTGATAAAAAATAAAAACTAATTAACATTGATATAATAATTAAGAGAAACTATTTAGTACTCACACAAATAATAACAATAAAAGCATCACCGGATCAATGGATGAATACACCGATAAATTTCACAAAATGTGTACACAATATTATTTTTAAATGTGGAACGAACAATAAACTATTGATGAATAGTAGTCAGCCAATATTCAAACAAAACAATAAAATGTGGTTATAAGTAGCCAGTCTAAGTCACTCACTCAACTCAACTCAAACACATTTTAAATATCTTTAGAACAATAATTTTTTGAACATGTTCTTGAATCAAGTGATTAACGCACAACAATTATTTATTATTTCTCCTTCTTATATTTTAATAATAATAATAATAATTGTATTTATACATTCAATTTAGTTATTATAATGACTGTAAGTTAATATACCTTTAACTCTTAACTGAGAAAAAATATATGTTTCTGTTTATAGTACAGTATTTAGAAGTGTATCTTATTTGAAATTTTAATTGAAAATGTGGAGCACTTATTAAGATGTAAATAATCGTTTTTAATGAGAATTCCTATGGTAGGAGAATCCACGATGCTAATTGGGGATTTGCTCGAGAGTCGTTGGGTCCTACTGCATTTTGAAGATTAGGTGGTATACGAGCGACTACAGTCTTTCAAAAATGTAAAAAAAAAAAAACAGTTATCTGGAAATACTCAAGCGTGGTCGATATTGATAGGGTGTAACTCCCGGGTGTCTCTGAAGACGAAGATATGTGAATCTACCGGTTTTCATGGTGGAGATGGGGGTATGAAAGAGTTAAAAATTGGTAGGAAAAAAATTTACTCGAGCGCATCAGATAATCATAGGTGATCGTGTTGGTTCTTAATCTGACGGTTATTTTGAGAAATTTTATATTCTGACCTGCGTCATGCTTTAATTGTGAGATGATATTTTTTCCGTTATTTTTTTATCTTGCGCCACGCTAAAGTCGTCAGATTAATAAAATGTACACTTTGCAGCACATGATAAACCTACAATATCTTAATCTGATGCGCTCGATTAAATCCAACTATTCCAACTATCGATTTTTGTTTACTAGTCTGATCTGATAACCTAAACGCGCGGCACCCTTAAACTCTACATATTTGATGAATAACCACAGCAAAACATTTTGGTAAAACATGCCAGTATGTCCTATACTATGATATGCTTATCAGTTAAAAAAACTATTAAATGTGAGTTGTGTTTCTTGGCAATTAGCATTCCGTACCGTTTGTCGTATTTCAAAAAGTAACTTATCAAATACGAATATAATTTTATCCAATTGTGACTGTGTACTGCGTTTTTTGAGAACCGATGTCACATTTACACGCTGTAGTAAAAAATATCCTTGAAGGTCACCCGTAATCAAACTCGCTGGAACGATTTACGAGACATCGGCATTTAAATACAAAAAATTATGTAACATCAGGCGTTATATCTCCGAAACGATATTTGACAGATGAAATATTACTAAGACGATCCTGAAGATTTCGATTATTATGTATAACAAATTTATAAATAATAGATTATTTGTTGTCGAGGTATGGATATTCATCTAAATTAGTTTTACAGGAGGGCAAAACGATGACACGAAACAAAAATTGCTCAGGAAGTTCCAAAACATCGACATATATATTAAAAATTTTCAATCATTTCCAATTAAATTCTAAAACTTATTAATTATCCATTCAATACATTATTATATCATTTACGCAAATTTTTTGAAATGTTAGTTCGAGAACAAAAATCAAACTTGCGTGATTAATTTTCTTAAATGCGAAGATATCGGATAAGTATATTCCTCCAACTGGAGGAATTTCATTGAAACCTTCATTGAAAAATAATCTATCAAATCAAATTTCATTTTCAACAAGAAAAACCGCAATTATAATTTCGATATCTTCAGATTACAGTGTAATATTAAACTTTCTTTCCCCCCTCCCTCTCCTATCTCATAATCGAAATTCGTCTCAGTAACTGAATACATTTTTTTATTACCAACAATTGCATATTACGAATAAGAGGGCTCTCCGGCTTTTGTATATCCAAAATCGACATCACACCTCATATTTAATTTGATTTTTGTTGGGAACATTATTATTTATTTATTCATTGCCAAAGTCATAAATCAAATTTCAATCACAAAATAACAACAGAAAAATTAAATTGATTTATAAAAATGTTGATAATACAATCCTTTTTTTTAATCTTTTATTTTATGTTTAATTTTGTAAATTTTCAGTAAAAATTTCAATTATTTCGTGTATTCCTTGCAAAAACAGGAAACTTTTTTAATTTTAAATTCTGATAAAATTATTTCAAGGTTACGTTTAATATAATGTGATCTTTTCAGTTAAACGTCCCAAAAATATTTTATATCATAAACTTTATGTATACGTCAAAACAATATGTCAAAGTATATTAATCTTAGTCTAAAGTTTGAAACAATAGAAAATATTGAACGTACAAACAAAATTTTGGTATAGGTGTTCATAGAATGATTAATTAGTCCATTTACATTTTTTCGTTCGTCCGCACCGTCCATTATCAAGATAATTCAAAAACGAAAAAAGATAGCCAGCTAAAATTTTTGACGGTTATTCTGGACCTAAAAAGTAAATTTGCGTGAATGAGTAAAATCATTCCATTGGACCCAAATTTTGAACCGTAAAATATAGTAGAAAAATTTAATCACAAAAACTGTTTGTTTTTATAAAAAAAAAAACAACTTTTGTTTGAAACATTGTTAAGTAAAATGTTTGAATTCACCATAATTTTACAATACCTATTATTATTACATGTATTTGTATAGATTGGATATTTAGAGTATTTTACGAATTTTAATGATTAAAAATAGTTCAAACATTGATAGTTAAGCATACGTCGAGTAACTAAATGATTAACTCACTTATTATTTCCACTTGTTACAGTAAAAAAGTGATGAGTTGAGAAGTTATTAGTCTATGTAATTTCATAATTCTCAAATAAACAGTTATAATAAATTAGATTTTATGGCTATAACAAAACTTAATTCTATTCTTTAAAATTCACAGCATCAAGTACACTTTAAATGTTTACAATTTGGTCATATAACTCGTGATCATATTCAAACTTTGATTTTATTATTATTGATATGAATATTTTCCAAGAAGTTTTACACAAATGAAAATATTATGCAGGAAGTTTAATCTATTTTGTTTTTAATTAGAATTATATAGAGAGATAAAGATATTATAAATGAATCATAAAATTGAAATCTATTTATTTATAATATTTCCGTTAAATATTTTTAGTATAGTTTTTTTTTAAATAATAATATTAAACAACTAATATAGTTTATTTAATAAATTGTTATTAAATTCAACGTATTGATACAAAATTTAATCGTTATATCAAAATTCCATTATTAATACACACTTATTTGTCAAGTAAACTGGTTTAATTTGTATAAAATATCAATTAGCAATTATTATTTATGTCTAGCTTTTACACGCGGCTTCGTTCGCGTTTATGTTCTTAAATGAGTGTCAAAGATCATAATTTGATTTTCAAAAATTAAATTGTTTTCTTATTGACTAAAGGATCATCAGTATTTCAAAATTATAATTTCAATTTATTATAAGAAACTAAAAAATATTCTTTATTAAAATATCTAAAAAACAAAATTAAAATTTTAATAACTAAAATTTTAAAAAGTTCAGTGTATTAACAAAACATTTAGTATATGAATTCCTATTTAGAATAACGCAAATCGGAGTATTCAATTAGTGTCCAACCGAATGTCTGATTTTAGCAGGAGTCGAAATTCACTTTTGTAGAAAACTCTTAAGAATTATTTGATATTATGCATGATATAGTAATAAAAAGATACGCAGTTTGATATTAATTCTGTCTTTTTTGTAATACGGTAACAAACAAAAACAATCAATAAATCACTGAATCAATTAAATTTGATATTTTGCCTATTTATTGCTGCACTAAAAACGTAAAAATAGACACGACGTGCGTGCATGTTTAGTTGTTTGGTTTATATAGTTCGCATGTCACAGAAGGCTTCGGCCAAACCTTCGGCTAGTTTGGTCGAAGTCGAAGGTGATTTTTTTGGCCGAAGCTGAATGTTTGGTCGGGCATAGTATTATTCTAGGATACTACTGTAGAATATATTATGTGTCGTGGAACTATAATATATGTCGGAATATCATATTATATATACCAATTTTTTTGTCCTTCCAAAACAATATTGTTTTTTTTTTTTTTTAGATAAAAGTGTCCTATGTCCTTTACTAAACCCTTGACAATGCGTGTATAAAATTTCATGATAATCTATTGTGTAGTTTATTAATGAAAGCATAACAAAGAAACTCACATTTATATTAATTAGGATAGTAACTTGTAGGTGAGTAAAGGTACGCTATGCAAACATTTAGAAAAAGTATTGTAAAAAGTTCTCCACTCCAAGTAGAACAAGAAAAAAAGTTTATCAACCGCTGCTGATTTATAACCTATAACACCTAATGAATATCAAGTAAATAGAAAGTTTAAATAATGTAAAATTTGGAAGAATCAGGAAAAAATAAAAAATAATGGAAAATAACCAAATTTTTTAGAAATTACATATAATTGTAGCTTCGCGATTAACAATCAGATCGGGGTCACTCACAGCTCAGTCAAAAGGAAAAATATCACTTATTTCATGATTGAATGGCTAGTTTTTAAAATATCGTTTCGAAATGACACTTCTGCCATTAATTAAAGACAATTGCATACAAAATTTCTAGCCATGGTTTTTTATTAATTGACATGTAGCAATGAAAAACTTTGAAACCATTACGTTTGAAAATTACAACAACAAAAAAACTAGTAATATTTCAAAATAAAAAAAAGTAGTTGCCATTGCTTTTTTATAAATATAAACAATAATCAAATATTCGAACTAACTAAATAAATTATACGGTGAACGAACTGAATTAAAACAAGATAATTAATTCTGAATTTATTTAAATAGTTTCATTATTTTGTACAATTATGTAAAAATATACGAAAAAACACAATCTCTTGTTCGTATTTCTAAAATTGGTGTCAAAATTGTACATTCATAAATAAAATTTAATCTTACCATAATCAATAGATCAATTTTTATATTATAACTACGTATTTCGATTACAATATAATATTTATTACTATACAATTAGGCAATCGTAATTGTAGTATTTTGTTTCTAATTTCTCTTAAAATTTTCGGGTTGAATTTTATGTTTTTAATCAGATATTTATTTTTCCAATACCAATAAAAACGATGAGGTAGGTAATGTTAAAGTTTTACATTTACGATCTGGCTGTGTATTAATGTCATTCCAGAGTCAAAGTTTTGTATGCCAAGTACCGGTATCAGGCATAAAAATACTCAAAAAAATAACTAACTATTAAGAGCTTTTTAGAGGCCTAGCCCTATAGCAAGACTTTCGTCGTGAATCACAATTTTAAACAGGTTTTTTTTATGAATAATAAATGTAATTTTAGTGTAAAATAATTTTACTCAATTTTATGGCACTAATTTAAACAAAATTTTTCACTCGTCTGCCAAAACTCCGAAATAAAGTTTCAAAGAAGATATTATCTCATAAAGTATTATATGTAATTAATAAAGCATTTGGAGTAACACCAACAGATAATAGCTGCGATTTTTACGATCTTTACGCAAGTCAATAGATTTAGATAGCAAACTTCATTTATTCTGACACAAAAAGGTCTTACGGCGTTATAGCGGGAGATAAAGGTAATTATTATAGTAATAATTGAGTTTTGAATGTATGCTTGTATGAAATTTATTGTTTATTTTGTGCGTGCTAAAACACATACCCGAAATAGTGCCATACAATATTTGTTATAACTTATACTTTATTAAAATATTAAAATTGAAAAATTAATTAATTCTTTTGATGAATTATTTCAATTTTATTTACATTCATTAGAAGATTAGATTATAGCAGGAATTGTCAATATTCATATAAACAGCATAATATCTGAATATGTAATTAATCAATCAATCATGATATTTAATATATAAATCAAACTTCATTACAATCAGGGGCGGTTCCAATTTATCTGATATAATAATACATACGTCTCGCCTTAAAGAGGATTATTACCTCTGTGATAAGCACATTACTTAATGTAATATCTTTCAATTTTCGCGCAGTTATAACTCACAAAAATAATTATCCAAATGTTATGAAATTTCATATGCACAATACCTGTAGTCCAGTAGAAATAAAATATAGCAAGTTTATGCACCGATTGTGCACTGGCACTAAACGATTTTTTTAATAGTTACAGACCTTAGTAACATTTAAAAAATACTTTATCCGGTAACTCGATAGATCAGGTTTTGGTCAGCCAACTCTAGCATCATTAATATAATGCAATTTTTATTATATTATTTCCATAATTTCTTTTTACGTATTCTTTATCTTAGGAAAGAAATCTAAAAATGGCGTAAAATATTGTTTTATTTATTAATTTTAGAAAATGAATCACTCAATCAAATTGTCGCCTTATAAATATTTCAGTGTTTTAATAAAATAACAATCGTTATCAAAACACATAATTCAATCTATCTGCATAATTAAATTTATAAACACTGCTGAATAGACTTGATTGTTTAGAAATGAAATTCAATTAATTTATAATATACAATTAACTTTATTATAAAAACAAATTGAATTGCTTAACTTTAGAAATTGTTCAATATGTTTTGAACAATTATAAACCTACGTCTCCAATTTCAGATAAGTGAAACATACTTTTATGTCATTTTAGATAAGTGAATTCAATTTAATAACTAAAATAAATTTCAGAGCTATTAAACTGAAATTGTTCAAACTTTATTCCTATGAATTGATGATTTAATGATTTTAACTTAAACAAAAAACATGACTTTACACATATAAAACAGAAAGTTATTGTTTAGATAAGAAATATTAATAAAAACCGATGTCAAATAATTTTGCTAACCTTATTTTCAAGTGTTTTAATGAAATAAAGAACAGTATGCCTAGAGATTGGGACAAAGTTGTACATGGAGGTATAGTACGGCTTAAAATAAGTCAATTTAAGGGCGTTCTACATAGTCGGTTGACGACTAGACATACGCAAGAGCAGTTCAAACAGTTGTTTGACATATGGGTATAAATGTCAAAAATGGTTTTCAATGCGCTTGCGGACTATCGACTAGGTAGAACGGGTATTCCATTCTAAAAATATGATTTATATTCATCCAACGTAACATGTGAAGTTTTTAGTAATCAACCCCTTGTTCTATATTTTAACACCGATGTAAGAGAAATTTTTAAATTCGTAAATTACATTTTAATTATTCCTTAAGGGGGAATATTTCCAAATATTTTTTTCTTAAGGGGGAATATGCGATATTATAAGCCGTATATTTAAAATAGAAAATTAACTGAGAAAGTCTCATTCACTGCGGGTTATTTTTCCTCGAAATAAAACCAAATATTTAAAAGCAATAGTTTTTCAACATTTTAATTTTTTTTTTTAATATTTTGTGGATTTAGTAGAAATATTTGAGTTTTATATATGTGGCTTTTTGACATTAATTGTCCAACTGATTTCTGATCGTCATTATTTCTCAGTAGTATATTTATAAACATAGTATTTGAGTCATTCGTAAATAAGTCAAAAAATATATAAATTTTAGTTTTGATTATTTATTAGACTAATGTAATAAATAAAATATTATATTCACAACTAATTATAAATATTAAAAATAATAATAGTATATACGAATTACTTTCAGTAAAAGTTAATTTAAAAATTGATTAGATGTAACACATATTCACCCTAAATCTAAAAATATACTTTTTCGTGCATTAATAAGTAGCAAAATAATTGGCGAATTTGACATGAAAAATACATGTCAAAAAATTGGTATCGACAAACATTTTTTTTATACAAACTTATTAGATTAAAAACATTTATGTAGATCTGTTCAGCCAAATCTAAACAAAATGAATAAAATCATACATGTATTGAGATAATTATTTAAGCCCAGAACATTTCTATAAAAATTTATCTTAGAAGTATTTATCGTATGATATAGTAATATCATAGAACAAGAATTTAAAAAAATTATATGGAAAACGATAATCGGAACTAGAGCTATACAGTGCATGGAATGAGGAGAAGGTCCCACTGAGTTCGTTTAAAAAATTTATTTATCAATTAAAAGACATTAAATAGAAATTCCTCCCTATCATTTTTGTTTCAATTCTGAGCAGATTCTAGAATATCAAAGATCATTTATGTTATTATCGGTCTAACGCAGATTAAATGAAATTGACACAAATGCCAATGCAATGCTTCATTTTTACTTTCATCATTTTATTAGAAATTAGCTCGTTTGTAGCTTTTTCGACAACTGGGAAAATTTCTGGGAAAGAGTACTAATAAATATAACTGTTGTAATGAGTTCTTAAATATAATTCAACTTGATAAAAACAATAAATTTACCTGTGATTGGTCTCATATATAAAAACTATTTAATTATCGTTCAAAGTTTCGTAGATAAATCATTTTTGTTTATAAAATATCAAGTGTTTTTATAAAATAGAAGAGGTAACATAATTTTGTTTTAATTAAATACATAAACACACATAAATTTAAAAAAAATAAAAACAAACACAATCATTCACAACTTTAAATTAGTAGAACATAGCAGAAAATAAAATAATATAAATTTTAAAGAACATTTTTTGAATAGTTCAAAACAACAAATTAAAACATTTAACGACAAATAACACAATTTTTTAAATTAAACATTTCTAAAATAAAATTCCTTTATTATCGGTAAGTCATCATCATCAGATTAACCGATGTTGTTTTGTTTTTTATTACATATTTTCAAGTGTAATTGAAATTTTCATTTTTCATAAGCACTAACATTAATTTGTGAATATTTAGGTGGAAACAATTACTGTTTCCAAATTAACCTAAACTAACCAACATAAAATTATATTCAACAAGATGGTGTTGACATAAGTCAGAGGTCAATTTAGGAAGAAAAAAAATTATGTATATTTTAGAAATGTTTATTAATGGACGCCGATTCTCTTCTGTCACTCATATGACGGAAATAAAGTGACATTATTTTTATTAGTTACCTTTGTTGATTTGTGAGGCTCTACGCATCTCAAAAGAGAGCCTAGCGGTGCACAGGAGACGAGACAAGCCGGGTCCACACAGCCTATGCCCCGCACACAACACAAATCAGATTTTTAATTCTTGAACAAACAACCGGCCACGGCCTACAAGTTTGACGCTATCTAGTCCCTGCTACATCTATTATACATTCGCCATTAAAACAAACCCGACACGTTTCATCTTTCTCTATAGTGTATACATTTTGAAATGGATACTATCTTAACAATCAAACTAGTTATTTTTAAAAAATTTTAAAATTGAATATTATTAGAATAGGTAATAAAAAAAATAAAAAATTGACATACACATAAAATCCATCAATTAAGTTCGAGAGGTAGAATAAAGGAAAAATTTTTATTCACAAATCTCTCAAAAAATAAAATTTGGTTTATAAAAAATATTTGACATAAATAATTATATACAAATCTCGAAATTATGAAGGGGTGATTTTTTTAAATAACATTACAAATTCAAAATACTTGACATTTTCTCTTTTATGGATTGTCGATTATTTTTTAATTAATTTTATTTATTCTAAGCAGTTTCTCAAATATATTGACTATTTTAACACATTTAACAATTGGCACTTAAAATATTATAAATAATTTAAACAATTTATTTGTTTGTCATTATCCATAAAATAGATTAACGTGAGTATTAACACTTAGAAAAAAATTACAAAAAAAAAAAAAAAAAATTCCTTTAAAGTATAACATTTTGTCCCATTCAAAAATATTAAATTATATAAATGATTCGTGTTTTTCAATAAAAGATGTCGTTAGTTGTCAATGATTAAATACACGCGGTTGTTTTAAAAGAATGCTAGATGGCAAAATATAATAGATGAAAATATAAAATTATTTTTGGTTTGATATCTATATTTTCAATTCAATAGAAAGAAGTGATTATTTCATTATTGTAATTTCATCAATTCAAAATAATTCGTCTTGTATTATTTATTTTATTTTACTTAACATCATAAAAATGTATAAATATCGAAGAAAAAATATCTCAAACCATAAACCAAAATAAAAAATACTGAATGTTCTTTTGTATTAATTATTTGTAAATATTACAAATTATAATGCCTACAAAAATCAATAAATGTTTACGGTGCCTTTGTAGGTAATATTTAAAAGTAATTAATTGAAAAAAGTACGTATACCTCAGGGTTACTTAAATCTCCACACGAAAAGTGAAATAATGACTAGTAGTAATTATAATTCTTTGTCAAGTCATCGCATATTATGGAAGGTAATGAACTAAACACATAATAATTTACTAAGTGCTGGAGTAATTCGAAATATCAAAAACTCCAAAAATAATTATCCAAATGTGAAAGACGAAAAATTTTAAATTACCACTTTGAAACTTTATCATATTTGGATAAAGGAAATAAAATTCAAATGTCACTATTTTGAAATTCAGCATTTCTTAGGTAAGAAAACACATACATATATATGAGAATGATTTAGGTACTATCAATTGTGTATGTTCTATTTTAAGGGGACTTTCTGTATACTCACGATTAAGGGCACACGCCAAAGTTCCAAAGGTGAAGGAGATTCATAAATCAGCATTAATGTGTTAATGGAATTAATACAATATTTATATGTAAACTAAAATATTTTACTACATTTAGATGCTTTAATAAAGAGTAAAGAGAAACAAAACGGTATACGCGTGAGCAAATTTTAAGTCAATTAAGCTACTGAACAAATTCAAATCGAATGAAAGGTGTTATATTTTAAAAACGACTTAAATAACCCTGGATTACAGAGCGTATTACCACTAATTATTTATAGAATTTTTTTAATAAGGTTGCATCACGCACACATCTATAGCGTTGTAGATATGATATGATATCTAGGTGAATAATTAGAAGGAGATTTTCTATAATCGAAAAACCAAATCGAAAAATAAATGAGTAGATAATCGCGGACATTGTGACTAATCCTCTATCCCATATCCTACATACGGACCTCGCGATAATTTAGCAAAGATATATTCTTGATACAGGTAATCTTTATTCGATGATTCCCATAAAATAATAAGCAATTGGAAATTATCCGTCTAATACTTACTATAATATCAAATAAATATTAAATTTAATATTCTTAACTATTTTGATAGAGAAAAAAATGTTGTCAAATAGTTTTTCAAACAAAAGCGGTGAGTACAGGCTTCGATGTTTTAAAAATAATCGATATTTGTAATTCTAATATATTTTTTTTTTTTAAATTAAGTGGTTAAAAATAAACACGGGTTAAATAAATGCTGCCATTTTAGTTGTGATAAAATTCGAATATAATAAATTATTGGTTATTCTGTATGGAGTCCTATTTTTGTTCCAAGTTTGAGCAACAACTTTAATTCATCAATTAAATTCGTTCATATAAAACTTTCGTTTGGTTTTCTACCTTTTTATCTGTTAAAATAGTTTTTACCATATTCTTTGTAAATAATTCAAGGAGTCATTTTAATTTGATTTAATTCGTAAAATAGAATTCATTCAATTAGTTAGATTATAAAATCAGATTTGATTCAGAAATCTAAGAAGAGAGATCCTCGAGGAGTACTATAGCCTTCATAGACATGATGACATCTTTTGATCACTTCATTGATTTAATATGACTGGAGAATAGCCAATTCCCAATGAAGGTTTTAGATTTTCGCATTCATACAGAATCTAAATTTAGGTTTCCCTTTCTACTTTGCCAAATCTTCAAAGACTGTGAGATTGACTTTGCACATATATGTTATCACCCAGTTAATTGTTTTAATTTTGTATTAGTTTTTGATAGTTTGAACGATTAGGAGAGCATATAAAAAAATTATACGTTCAAATAAAATATATTATTAATTATTTTAGAGATTCGTATCCTTTAGAGAGTTTAAATAGTCTTTGAACGATTTCAATTTGTGAACTAAAGTTGTTCAGTCCAAGCTAGTAACACTCTCAATCGAAAATAACCATAGAACAAATAGCAAATTTTTATCTAATCCTCTTCATAAATCAATTTATACGAAAATCAATACCTAATGAACTCTAAATTTGCTAATAAAGATATTACCTAACATAAAATACGAAATGAACATACCTCGAACAGAATTAATTTGATTATTGCCATACAAAATAGAAAGAACACGAGGTGCAGCAACATCAACAGGTGATTTTCCTTTTTTATTTTTGGCGTGAATATCAGCGCCATTTTCAACCAATAATTTAACAAGTTTTTGGTGACCACCACTGGCTGCATCATGTAATGGTGTGTCGTCATCTAAACCTCTGGCATTTACCGATGCTCCAGCTTGTACTAAACGATTAGCAACTTCAAACCATCCATGATTACAAGCTTCATGTAATGGGGTCCAGCCTACGATAATAAATTCAGTGATACACAACAATTATGATTCCTGATTCATCAACAGGATCGCATTTTACGCAATTTTAGAAAGTGATAACCAAAAGACATTTTTTTAATATTATATACTTTAAAGTTAAATTTAAGCTATTTGTTTATTAACTATTTACTAAAATAGAATAATAAAGTAATGTCTTCAAATTTGTACTCGAAGTTCGGAGATTTTAATGGTCTTATGTGGTGGTGTTATTTTAAACTTATGTGGTGTTAGGTAGGAAATGCTCCAGAACAATTTCGCTTAAGTTTATTTTTTTGGAATCCGTAGGAGGATAATAATTATTTGAATGTCAGAATTTATACAGAAATTGTTAAAATAAATTTCAAACCATATTTAGATTTGAAACCTATTTTTTTAAAACCTTTCCGAAATTTTTTCTCAATAATACTTTGAAAATTTGTGCGAAGGAAACTTGCGTGAAGTGTTCTAAAGCAATTCTTTAACCTCCTCTCTTCTGTGATCATATACAAAGGTTACAAAATACCGAATCACTTCGTAACAAACAAAATGATAACAAAATTATAATTTGCATTCTTTTGAGTCATAGAAAAACTTAATAGTAAACGAAAATAAATAATTCGTTTAATAAAATTTTGTATCATCTGAAAGTTTTCAACATATTTTAATTATAAACTATAAAATAAAAAATACAGTAATTAACTGTAGTATAGATTATTGAAACTTAAACTTTATCATTATTTTTTTGAAAACTGAAAGTAATTCCCTTATGTAGTTAGAATTTAAGTCGGAACTTGTGAGAATAATGTGTGAAAACTAAATGTGTAAATCATTTATTACGAACTTAAATTTGATTTACTGTATTGTCAAACGCTTCAAATTCAGGTTTCAATCGTTTGTAAGCATTATTGGAATCATATTCATATGCAAAAATTGTGTCATCGTTAAAAGAATTCATAAATAATATTACTGAAATGTTTTCATAAATATGCATATAATATATGGTTACAACGAATAATTATTTGTATTCAGTTATGAATTAAACTTTGAAATCGTATAAAGTTTTAAATATAACTGTTAAGTAGTTACCAGCAAAATCAGTAGCATTTGGATCAGCTTTATGGGATAACAGTTTGCTAACTTGATCAACATCTCCTTTAATTGCTGCCAAATGTAACGGTGTTTCGCCTCTTTCATTTCTATCTCGAGTTCGTGATGTGGATCCACTTGGACTTCGACCACCCGCAGATGGATTTGCTGGGTTTGTCATCTGCATTAACAAAGCCATTTGTTGTCTTTCGGACATGGGCGTTACGGGAGGCGCTCTGCCTCCAGAACCTCTAGGTCTCATTTACGGTGATATTTATTAATGACATAAAATTTCCCGCTAGAAATGTCAAATCAAAAAGAAAATATGTCACATAACCTCAATTAAATGATTACTGATTATAAAATAAATTGATTACAAAGAGTTATAAATACGTAAAAAGTTAATTAACTTAACAACTAATGAGTTATAAGAATTAAGTTATTATTAACAAATAATGCATCATACCAGATAATAAAACTTTGTTTGTTTTAACGTGTTAATTTTTATTTGAAAAACTATTTCATTCCTATCGATAATTTCTACATTACCGACATAAGATATCAGGTGTTATTTGCGCGCTAAATTTATATGCATTGTTAACATCATTGTTGCAAGTGCGCCTAATATGAATTTCATATGTTCTCTATTAAATTTTGTTTTTCTTGAGAAAAGAAAACTATCAAAACCTCTTCTTTTTTCAATTTTATAGTAGATTTAATTTTATCATTTTTGTTTAAAATGCATAAGTACATTATCTATTTTTATATAAACCTAAAGTCAGAATGAATTAATGAGTATAAATAGTATTTGATTAGACCAATAAACAAGTTTACATTAGTTATTCCTATTATTTTTAAATTTATATACTATTTTTTTTCTTTTTCTAAATATATAAAACATATAATTAATGAAACCAATTACAAAATAGTTGAATATTAAATAATAGAAGTATGAATAATTCAAATTATATTACAGTATTTTAGCTCTACATAAAACTAGTTAAAAAAAATGAATGGAATTTGCCTAATGCCCTATGTAAAAGTCTAGACTACAGCGCCAATCAACCATGTACATGAACCTTGGACTTTGACATAAACTAGTTAAAAATTGAAACGTAAGGTAGCAGTCATATCGCTGTGTACAATTTTAGATTGATTCGGACGAAGCATCGTACCTCGTGTTAAAGAACACAATTTCTGTGTTGTACAGTGTGATATTTATATTATTGCCTCTGAGCCCGTTTGCGGCCGTAATAATAAATTAGTGATAAAATAAGGTGCTATTCTAGTGCTATTATATTTATATTTTTTAGTGTTATTTATCAATTTAGCCATTAATTTAGTGTTTGTAAGTGTTTGTTGCTCTGTGATATTGTATAGGACTTTATATTATTGATACAGTGAAAATAATGAATGACAGAGATAGAATATCACCAATTATATTTGAAAGTGGGCTCAAAACATTATTGGGTCAGGCTGGTAATAATTATCCTTTAATTAACGGTATGTTGTTAATTTTTACTTAACATATAAATTGATTTTTCATTTAAATTTATGAGTGGCATAGTTTATGATTATAAATATTTTAATAGATATCTATGTTTCTTGCTCCTATGCCAATATTGACTGCCGAAATATCTTTACTTACAATAGTTTTAGTCACATGTTTTCCTATAATGCTTATTCACTCACTCCTGCATAATGAATGTATATGGTTATACTATGTGCATATTTTCTGATTCAACAATACTTCTAACTAGATATTATTAACTATATTATTATACATTCAAAATTTTAATTTATCATTGAGATTTGTAATTGAAGACATACTTTTTATTGCGTTATCAAGTGTATTTATTATTTGATGCCTTGCCTAAAAAATATATATGATAATATTTAGTAATTAAGATAAAAAAGTAGTTTTATAGTATAATCAAAAAGTCTTATAAATAAACAACTTTATTTTATTTACAAAATGATTAGTTTAATATTACTTAAATATATTTATCATAATTTAATTATTTTATCATAAGTTATAATTCTTCCTGTTGTTAAAATTATTGAAAATTAAAAAAAAAATTTTTTTATTGTAATTGATTTATTTGGATTTATTGTAGTTAAATTTAGAAATAATTAGATATTTGAGCGCAAAGTTTAATTTTTAAGTAATACATATAATAGTATACAATAACTTATTTTGAGAAAATTTTTCCATAAAACACCATTTTTTTACAATGTGTATTAAGCAGGGCCGTGTGTATTATTTGTGTATAAGGAGGGGTTAATTGTTGAAATTTATTCAAATAAATTCTTACATATTTTGGTATCTGATCAACATTTTAATACAAAACTAAAAGCGACTGTTGGGTTATTTCGTATGAATTGAATATTTTGCGTTAGATATTAAAGTACTTAACAAATAAGAGTTTTTCAGTATTAAAGAGTTCTCATGTAATACGATATACTTTTTATCATTTTAGTAAAATTTATAGTTTTTAATTAACTGTTCATGCTAAAAATTGAAAATGGCCCTGTTATATACAATACACTACCTTCTATGGATTTATTTCAATGTTATGATGGTGGAAGCGATTTGAAGAGAGTAAAGTATTTATATTTAATTATTAAATTTATAGTATAAATATGATGTTCCACGATTGAACTGGATATTAGTAAAAAATATATCTATAAAAAGGTAATTTCGTAAACCGAGATGTTTAAGATAATACATGATAAATTATTACCCAGTATGCCTAGAGAATTAAAGTACCAGTATGTTTATGGCGATGCTATGAGATTTGATAGTGCTTTTGTTAAAGTTTCTTTCAGAATCCCAGAAGTATAAAAATCTAATAAAAATAATAGTATAAAAAGAAAAAAATTTAACATGTATCTATCATTTTTATTACAATTTACTCTACTAGTTTGGTATATTTTGTTAACTTCTTACTGTTTTCACTTTTTTCATTTTTTGATCATAGAATAATAGAAATCCATAAGTAATTCTGGATTAAGTATTCTCCATAAGAGTATAATCAATTTAAGTATTTAACTAATAGAAATTTTAATGGTAACAAAAATGTGTTTAAAAGGAAAAAGTAATCAAAATTTGCTGGAAATATTTTAAACATAATAATTGTATATAAGCAGTATTTCTAAATAAGTAGCTATAACTAGGAAGTTTTCAACTGTCGAAAATATCGTTTCTTTATCTTTATTTGATATAATAACCGAAAACAATAAAAAACAATTGGTCTAGATGCAACCCGCTATGTCTCATCGACAAACTACCTGAGAAGGAGAAATACAAAACAATATTTAATAGGTTAAAATTTGAGATTCACAAAATCGATCCTACTACAATAATCTCCCTAACGGGAGGTAAAAAATGGGGAAAACTTATTTGCACAACCTTAAATTTGAGTAAGTTATAAAAGGTTGTCTATGCATACCGGAAATCAATTCCATAGGTACTAAAACAGATTGGTTTGTCGAATTTATTCTTTGTTTACATACTGCTGGATAAAAGGAACAAATGATTACCCTCTAAACTATTAAAAAAGGTAAAATATTAATTGTAATATAAGCTAAATGTTTCCAAGACAAAGAATGCATATCATGCTTTTTGTTGTATTAAAACAATTTAAATATGAAAAGAGTTGTCATGATATAACTTAATGTTAAACTCAAATTTATTTGAAGTCAAATAAATCGATAAATTTGAAAAGAATATATATATTAAATTGTATTTTGTTTGTTCATTTTAAACTTTTGAAAACTACAATTAAGAGTTGTAATTTAAAAAATGGAAACTGATCCTGTGAAAGTGAAACTGTGTAAATGAAACTTCATTATATTTGGACACTTATGGGGAATTGATGCTCGAAACTTGCTTAAATTTGATAACTTATACGTAAGGACTTGTGACACAATGCGAGACTGTTGATTGCTACAATTACAAACGTCCTATGACAACATGTAACTGGTTAACTTTCTTTTTTGCCTTTTTTTCCCAATATTTTCCAATTCAACTGAATAAATTTTACTAATTATAAGTCCCTGGAAATTGATATTCACTAATTTTCATATATAAACTTGAGTATTACAAACTATTAAAGTCGCATAGAGCTATAATAAAAATTTGGTGGAGGTGCAGAGAAATATGGTATTTATATACACAAATACCATAGTAGAGCTGTTATAAAAATTGATGAAAAGTGTTCCGAGTGCATCCGGTCGTTCTACCCAGCCAATGTAAATAATTTTTAAAAAAATGAAATGTATTAGTATCCAGATAAAGCATTAATCATTGGATTACATCTATCGCGTTTCTCAAGTTCTTATAGGGTGTTTCTTTCTCCAAATTTTGTGATAGTTTTGTATCACAATATTTTCAGTTCTAATAAAGATAGAGGTTCGTTTTGGTCTGAGAACACTTAGCCACTCAAGACCTTTCATTTGTGCTATAAAATCTAAATATAAAATCGAATTTTGATTTTTACCCTAGAAATTTTTTATCGAGAAAAATTCCTCAACCAAATTTTATAATATTTTTCCAATACAAATTTAATCCCTCTTAAAGCAATATTTTGAATTTTTGTTATACAAACTTGACATTTATTTATGTAGAACTTTTCAAATGTAATAATTAATAGTTTTCGGAAATGCTGAAGAAATATTTGTATATCCATTTCAAACACTGAATGATGCACAAAACAAAAAATGGAATGGAAAGTATGAAAGAATTAATTAGTGGTGGAATAAGAATAGAAACTATACATCACACAGTTTTAGTTAACAAGTATAAGCTAAAGTATTTCTATAGTTACGTACAAGCTATATCTTGCGTGCGAAATTTTAGAAAAGAGCCATTTGATAATGTATTTACAAATATTCAGGAATTTAAATCAACCAAACCATTAAATGATTCAT
The DNA here is from genome assembly GCA_020423425.1 of Chrysopa pallens. Classification (NCBI taxonomy): domain Eukaryota; kingdom Metazoa; phylum Arthropoda; class Insecta; order Neuroptera; family Chrysopidae; genus Chrysopa; species Chrysopa pallens. Next base: position 44,254,208 of record CM035593.1, on the reverse strand, counting down.
ATTTTTTGGGAGAAATGTATTATCAATTTTTTCTTCCGATAACAGAGTATGCCTGTCAGTTATTACCACTAATTGGAGTTTTTTTTTACCATTTTTATCACACTTTTTTTTTTATTCACCATAATAATAAAGTTTCAATTCAGGAATGAATTGAGTAACATCATATGAATTCTAGTTACCTTGAAACGTAATGATATGACAAATTCGGGATTCACAAAATAGACTCCACTACAAGAACTTCCTACTGGGATGTTAATATTAAGTTATGTTTAGTTTTTAAAATGGTGTATAAAGAAAAGGTCTAAAATTAGATATTTTTAAAATTCTGTAAATTCTACTTGTTAACTTGTATTTAGAATTGTTAAACAGGAAAGCAAATTGATTAAGGAAAAAAGCAATCATAAAAAGAGGAAATTTTTATTGTGGATAAAAATTTCAATATACGAAGAATTCTCAGAATTATAAAGCCTATAACTTCTATATTTGGTTTGTATAATGCAATGTTTTTAAAATCAATGAAATCATTATTTATTTAAAAAATTACCATTCGTATTTTGTTTTTAAATTAATTAATTTGCAGTATGAAAATATTGTCAATGGAATCTGTTTATTGTCTTTGATATTTAACAGCATATTATACATCAACGTTGTATTTTCATTAGGTATATTTTTACATTGATTTAAAGAATATTTATTAAACAATTTGTTGTTTCCATCCAAGAATATGTTTTTATCAAAAAACTAATTATTTTGTTGCGTGATATATGAATCTCATTACAAGATCTTATTAGGATTTACTTGTCTCATTGTTAGTAAACAAATCTTACAAGTAAATTTGACCCATTTTCAACGTTCAAATTTGTTTATTAAACTCAGATGCAATATTAGTTAAATAATGTGGCAGTGTTGTAAAACTAAATTGTTTAGAATAATATTTCATCACCATTTTTTTACCTTTTTGCACAATAAAATAATCTAAAAAGGTAGTGTTGATTATTAAGTTTGCTTACACGTGAAAATGTATGTGTAAAAAGAAAATTTTATAAATGCTTTTGATACTATATCTACTTTCCTAATACTATAAAATAACATTTTTCGGATGTTGGTCTGCATTTTTTTGGGTTTTAAATGAATGAATGAATTAATATATTTGAATTTATTTTTTTTTTTTTTAAATCGCACATTTTTAAAAACTTGGTTCTCTCCATGTTACATCGGATATACAAGTAGTATTTTTGAAATGAGTGAACCTATATTTCAATTATTTTTATTGAGATAAGAGGCAATTATTTTAAAAGTTTGTATAATGTGATGTATTTGCTATTTATTTGTAGCATTCAATTAATTGGTGTTGCAATAATTAGGACTGAAGGTTACACGAGTTTATATTTATTTAAAAATATTTACTTGCATTAATGTTAATCACAAATAGCAAGCAATACATTAGCTGTGTACAAATCCTGCATACCTTGATGCTAAGTATTTTAACTATTCGGATTTGTAATCTGTTATCGTGTAGCCCGGATAATTTAGTTTAATAGAACACTGATCCGGTTAATAGCAAATGACGCCATTTTTAAGCCTGTTTTTAAATCTCTACCGTAAGAGTATATTAATTTAACTCTGAAGTTTGTAAGGTTAGAAAATATTGATCGCATAAACATAATTTTAGTGTTCATAGAATCATCTCATTAATCCATTTCCGTCTGTCGTCAAGATAAGTGAAAAATAAAAAAAGATAACGAGATGAAATTTTAGTGGTGTATTTTAGACCTAAAAACGAATTAAATTTTAATTCGTTTATGAGCAACATCAGTCCAAAGAGTCCGATAGATCCATTACAAAATTTTTGATCCATAAAATGTGTTTGTTTTTTTAAAAACAAACAACTTTTGTTTGATACATTTTTACGTAAAATGTTTGAACAATTTAGCTAATAACAAGTGAAGATAAAAACTAACAGAGTTATTTGTTTAGATACTCGAAATATGATTGAATATAATTGTTTGGACTATTTTAAAATACTATTAATAAAATAAATAAATATCCAGTCTATACAGTTATATATACTTGCATAATAATATGTATTGTAATTACCAATATGTGATAATTAGCTAAGTTTGGAATTAGCATTTTATGAACAAAAATTTTCAAATAAAAACTTGTTTCAAAGAAATCAATATTTTTTGTATTTGAATGTTTCTTCTATCCTTTACAGTTTAAAAGTTGGTTCAAAGGTCCATTGGTTCAAAGGACATAACGGACTGATTCTGCTCATTCACGAACTTAAACTCACTTTTTATGTAAAGATTAGATCACCAAAATTTTAGCTCGTTATCTCGTTTTTTTTTGAGCTATCGTGATAACTGGAAATGGACTAATTAGGTGTTTCTATGAACACCTATACCAAAATTTTGTTTGTGTGGTCAATATTAGATAGCATTACAAACTTTAGACTAAAATTAATATACTGTGACATATTATGTATGCCAAGTAAAAACATATGTAATTACAATACATAATATTAATATATAATAAACGTACATTGTACATTTATAACTGTATAGACTAATGATTGCAGTAGTTCAAACTTTGATACTGAGCTTTGACTACCCTTAGTTGAGTATCTGAACCCTTAACTATGTTAGTTGCCATCTTCACTTTTTTTTATATATTATATGATGCCATAATATTTTATTGCCTTCCAATTGACATAGTATGTAGTTTTCGATTTCAGCTCGATTTCAGTTGATTGCATTTTGTAATTTTGTAAGTACAATACCATACTTACTCCTTGTTAGTTTTCTGTCATAAATAACATTAAAATCAAACGATTAATGTAAAAGCATACTACCAATAAATTACATGATGCGTGTATAAATAGATAGCTCTTCTGATGAAAGCGGGGGTTTATAATAATATAATGATATCCATGTAAAGTAATAATATTCATAATTTATGTTCATGATTTTATGATGGTTATCATAATATAAACGACCATAGACATATTATACTTTTCACGATTTAAATATCGTGGTTTTTAATATATTCTATGTTCAGAAAGTATATAGTTCAAAGTTTAAAAATTTGAAAAAAATAAATTTTCTATGTATGAAATTATAATTATAAAGTATAGAACTTTTGATACCATATTTTCAAAAGAAATTTTTAATAATTTTCTGTGTCATAGTTATTTTATTCAGGATGAAACGCATTAATTCAAAAAATCAAATGTTTGCTTTCTATCTCCTGATATTTGCGCTAACTTTGAAAACGGATGGAGTTTTTGTACGAAAATTATAGATTAATGTTATATTATTTTTTAGAATAACAATGAGAAAAAGAACCATATTCATTGTATTTAAAGTCGTTAAATATATAATAACTATTATTCTGTTAAAATTCAATGTCTAATATGTCTATGAGTATGAAATCGATTCATTTATTTATATTTTCATTTACTGAGTTTGTCATAAATATAGATATTCACATAATTATATAGTTTATTATTTAAAAATACATTTTTTTTGGTAGAACTTTTATTATTATTATTATTATTATTAATATTTGTTTGTTTGTTTTGTTTTGTTTTATTTTTTTAATTTTGTATTTTTTTATCAATAAATAAAACGTTACCAAATCCGGAAACAAATCTACAAATCTTGGCTTTGTAGTTCTGTTTAGGTGACAGTCCCAAGCCTTGCCATAAACTTTTACATATGCAGTTTATAAGTTAAGATTATTATTGAATAATGTATAAACAATTTGATATATTTATAAATTTATCGCGGTGTTGGATTTACATGACCTAGTTCTGAATAAAATTTGATAAAATTTAAAATAACTGATTGTCATACAATGGGATCCTTTGGTCCTAACAAACTAATGGTGTATAACTGAAAATTATTGATCTTATTCTAAACGTTAGAAATTAAGAAGTTTGGAATTGCTTAAATTGAAAAATAATTTAATTTTTTTATATCAGTTTCCGGTAGAAAAATGTACATCGAAAAATATAGATAGACCTCGATGTTCATTTGCAACTAACTAATAGGCCCCGGGGTGGACCATTGCCTTTTCAACAATTTACTTCCAAACCTATCTATTTAATTATCGTGTCACTTCTTGTGACTCGCATGGTCGTCCTCTGACATTCTGGTTCCATGCACCGTGTATAATTTCCATTCGTTCCGTGCATTCTACGATTTTATAAACATCATGACGTCTTTATGATTGATAATTTTCATCAATGTCTTTTTTGTTTCGGGTTATCTATTCTTCTTCACTCAGCATGATAGCTCCTCCGTATATCTTATGATCTTACGTTCAAGTATTCTGAGTCTATTTGGTTATATTGTGACCTTTTCCAGTTTTCACTTCCATATATATTATGGATCTTATAATAGTCTTAAATGTGTTAATTAGGCAAACAGTTAAATTACATTGAATTTAATTATTTGATTATAGCCTAATATAATCAAATAATCCAAAGTCGTAATATTTGGACCAATAGGAAACATTATTTTATTATTTAATTTGATATTTTATAACATTTTTCATAATTTTTTAAATTGCAATTTAAGTACCACCTTAAAAATTAATTATATCAATTGATGACATCCAAAAAATTATTAATATGAAATTTATTAAAAATTATGTGTAAAATTTATGACGATAAATTTTTGGGTTATCAATTATTCTAAAAGTGTCATTTGAATAAGTTTGATAAAATGAAGTTCATAAGTGTCTCGTATATTTTACAAATAGATTAAACTCTAAGAGTATTGATAGTATTTGAAAATGATAAGAAATTAATAATTGTTTGAAACGAATCTATTGCGATTTATTTGTATAGAAATATAAAGAATAATACTTGTGACGCAGTATGTTCAAATCATAGACCTATAGTATAGATAGAGCGTTAACTATTCAGCTATTAATAAATAAGCTAAATGCAGAGGAAACGTGTGAGGAAAACAAAGCGATCGTTTGTTTATTTACAAATGTTCGTATACCATTGCTTTGTCTCTATTAGACAGTGGCCAATATCATAAGGATAATCAATCAATTCTCTTCTCTATCTATGGTTCAAATAAATTCAAATAAACTATTAACTTATTTATTGATTATAGACAGTTAGACAAATTTGATAAAATTATTATATTAATTAAAATTAAATAATTTTATGCAATTCCTAAACTAGAATTAAACAAATATGATCTTGTATTGGGATCTCAAAATTCTAAATTCCGTTTCAAAACAAACGCATCCATCTACAAAAAATTTGAAAGTTGAAAGTATATCTTGGAATTAAAAAAGTAAGTAAAAACTATACCTTGATTTAAAATAATTGTGAACTGCTATATAAATTAATATTTGAATAATTCGTTTATTTTAAATAGACAGAGTACAAAACTGATTAAAGTAAGTAAATATGTACAATAAAAATAATTTAAAATTACTATTAAAAGCTTGGGAAGTTGGAGAGCACTTTTAATATTATGAATGTGAAATTATCTGTCTATATGAGCTATATTTAATCTGACCCTATATCAATCCGTATATTGGTAGCTCAGAGATAAAACTTTTTTTTTCTTAATAGTATAATACAAGCTGCTTATAAGATGACACTGTTTTAAGTATACAAAAATATATGCGTTTGAATCTGAGAAATCACTTAAATTTTTATTTATATAACACGTTATTAAGCAAAAACTAGTTTTTAAAATACAATCTTTTATGGTATTAATCTTTATTATCAAAATTAAAGTTCAAAAAATGAAATCGGTTTTTACTACCAAAATATGGTGGAAGCGCAAGGAAATAAAATACAATTAAATTTTATAACGCAACCATATTATTTTTTATTAAGTAATATTATAATATTCAATTTCAGTTTAATCGAAAACTAGAAAATGTGCCAACTTTAACTTGCAAGATTTGATTATAGAGACAAATAAAACTTTGTAAAAATATCAAATAATAGATTCCGATAGAAGTGTAAAATAATGGACCCATAGAGCTCGCCTTGCTGGAATTTTAAAATACTGTAGATATGTCCAGGGTGCAGTAAGCATTGGGGTGATTAATATAATAAATAACCATCATCTTGACAAAACAAAATATACGGTGGGACTTTCACTTCAATTGGTGAAAAAGTTATAAAACTCTGAGATTTTGAATGGATCAAAATTTATTTTATTAAAATATGATATGGTATCTCTAATTAATACGCCGTAGAATGTGGAAAAGTGGTGGAACTGCTTCGATTTTAGAAATTCTTGTTTATGCATCCTTCTTAGACCTTCAAGAACATTCATCACAACTAACTTCTACCCCACTGCGACAATTGAAAAAGTTAGGATAGTTTTACCACCTAAACTACTAATAGTGATAAAAAAATTTAATTTTCGCAGTGAGGCAGAGATTAGAGGTATAAATATTCCTGAAAGTCTAAGGATCACATATAAATAAGAATGTTTTTCCGGCTTATTTGCTGTAAATAATTTTGTATATGTTTTAAAGCTGGTATAAAATAAAGCGAATTATCTATGTGAAAATATATTTTAATTAACTACGTTATAGATAAGTTTTATCAGGTCTTATGATTCATCATTCAAAACACTCAATTTTAAAAATACTTAATCTATACATCGATCAAGTAGTAAAAACACAAAAAATCTGTACATGAAATATATTTTTGTAAAAAAGTAGTTGCTACGTGTGTGTTATGCACATGATACAAGTACTAAGAAAAAGATCATTTTGAAATTTTTGTCTGTTTGAATGTTCGTAATCACGGATTAATCAATTTTGATACGATTTGAAGAAAACTATCTTGGATAGGACAGGCTGTATAAAATTGTATATCTAAACCTAGAATCTTCTAAATGGTGAGATATATAGAAAGACTGAGCAATGTTTGTCCGCTGATCTGCTGGTCTGTGAAATTAAATGAGACGGATGCACATAACTTGACAACCAATGAACAATTTATCAATTACCGTTCCAGTTACTTATTATAAAAAACTCGAATTTAGGACAGTCAATTGAGTTCCAATTTTAATGTTAATTGTATCTTAATACCCTTGCAACTCAATCGATGAAACCGTTCCAGTGATATAGCTATTTAAGTAAATATATTCGATAATGGGTATTTTCAAATAAATGCCGATATACGAATATTCATGATATTAAAAAAAAAAACAGAAAATCGGAAAGAAAATTATAAGCTTCGTTAACTTAATGTTACAAAAAATAATATTATTGAAATTTCGACAATTTATTTTTTCCATCTCATATGCAATTTAAAACTCATTCGTTAAAGACGTTCCGATATAAAGGAAATTTAAATGAAAACATGCTACTTAAATTATTAGCTTGGCGCATACGAAGTTGCGAGCATCAGTTAGTAATCAAAATATTTCAACAAATTTAAATTACAATGCCATATAAGATTACGTATAACGTGATGAAATAACTTTAAAAAGAAAGTTAAAATATGTTATTTTTAAACTATGCGTACCTTTGTCAGTTATTATCTTACACACTAATATTATGTATGTATAGTCCAGGAGGAAATGGTGCAACTGTTCAAAATTTATTATATTACTAACGATATACATCGCATGCATAGTTGTGTGCAACTTGGCTAACTAGTGATCGGAATATCCATCAGAAATAAATTAATCAAGTGATTGAAGGATTTTTTAAAGTGTGATTTTTATATTATAGAGCAGGCGCTGGAGATACTTGTTTTTAGCGCAATTTTTAATATTTAAGGTCATACAGTGACTACAGTATTTACAATAATACAAAAGCATCCAGCATTTACCTATCCAAGTACTGATTGTTGTTGTTTAACTGTCGGTTGAGAACGGTATTTACATTACGTTATCAGTTGGATTTGAAAGTAACTTACGAAAAAATAATATGAAAAAATCTCGAATTGCATTCTGCCGGAAGTTGCTGGATCAAAAATGCTTTGTTTTCTTGCTATACGCGCTTTAAGTTAAGGATTCATCCAAAAACAAAAATTCTTTGAGGAAGAAAAACTTTATCAGCATATGGCATTAAAATTTGTACCGGTATTTAAAAATAATGGAGCCTGTTAGGCTAAAACTGTCAACGGTTTCTAACAATTCAAACATGAGATATTGATGTTTATCAAAGTATACATATATTTTGCTGAGAGCTATACTTGAAAAAGTATTTTTATTTATTAATTATCAGTATTCAACCAAGTTTAAAAATTTTTATTTGTGAAATTTTTAGGTGCGTAAGACTGTTTCCTGGCTACGTTCTTATAAAAATGTATATGATTAACCTAAAACTAACATTTCGACTGACTATTTTGTAGCGGATAACATCATTATTTTTAATATGTCTATTTCAAAATATAATTTACTAACAAGGTCAAAAATAATTTAATGATAGTTTTATGTAGCTAAACGAATTTTTTAAGTAAGAGTACACGCACATACAGAGTAATTCAAAAGAAATGAGCCGACTTAAATACATTTTGATTTTGTGTATGTCTCGGTCATAAAAAAACGTTCCTACCTGAACATTTCATGTTTTTTTAAATAAAAAAAATATATGTCTATTTTAATGGTATTTTAAGGTTTTTTACATATTCAATTTTATTTATCTAAGTATAACTTTCATTTTAAACTGAATAAATTATAAATCACACTATAAAAATCCAGTATTTTTTAATATTAAAAAACTTAAAATATTCAGGTAGGTGCATTTTTTTTGACCGCGACTATACATTTCTATTTACCATAAATTCCGACGCAGAAAACATCGGATTTATTCATTTGTTTATTGTTGAAAACGTTGAAATTGCCTTCACTTTTGTGAACACCAGAAGATGTTTTTTCCTTACATTTTTCCACTTGATAAATTTCTCATTTTTAAATTATAAATTATTACTTGCTCATCCCGCAAACGTTGTTTAGAGATATAAAAAGTTTCTAGGTAATATTTTGGTAGCTAAATAAAAAACAACTAACTGTAAGTGTGTGAGGATGTGGTCTATGTCTGAAAGAGGAATGGAGAGCTGTAGACGATGACGGCCTACAAAAATAACAAAACACCAAACATTCATTTTTTTAAATTCATTGTACTTTATTAACTTAACTAATATATTTAAAATTATATCTCATAAAAGTTATATGTACATTGAAAAATGTTTCTATCACTAATTAAAACAAATTGAAAAAAAAAAAAAACAATATCAATTTCTAAGTACAATAGAGTGTACGATATTTTTGGTTAGTCCGTCTTAACACAACAAACTGGTTTTCCCACATGAGAAGTGACACCGATAGACGCCTGGTGGGGATAACTCATCGAATGAAAATTGACCAGTTATCGACCACTTATAGTTGTAATTTATTACAGTACTAATGTGGCTATAAAAAATTCGGGTTTTGGTAGAAGGATTAAAATTAAGGGTTGTATGTATTTTTAATACCAAATTTTTTTTTTTTTTTGGAGTGGACCACTCGTATCACTTAGGGGTATAAAAATAGTTTACGGCTGATTCTCAGTTCTACCGAATATACACATATTCCTTAAAAATCGGCCAAGCTGTTTCAAAGGAGTATGGTAGAGTTGGGTATAAGTTACATACGGACGGGCGGATAAAACGAGAATATGAGGGTTCCGTGTTTTGCTACTGAACCCTAGAAATGTATACCTAATATGTTGCTTGAACTATATCCAATTTGACCTCTATTTATCCCTGCAGAATTTTGACACAGAAGATGCAAATAATGAATATTACATTTTGACGATTGATTAGTCTCGATTTTTGTGTTTTAACATAAATTTAAAATTTAAAAATTATATTTAAAATAATTTTTTTGAAGATTTTTTTTTTTGATCGGAAGCAATATAACACATATTTAACCTTGAATAACATTGAAATAAATTATGAATGATCTTTACGCTTATCTATATTATTTAATCAAAGACTATATAATTCATGTATTTATTTAAATTTTATGCAAAAATTGTGTGTAATTTGTATCCTACAATGCATTTGAAGTCAATCAGTTAATTTTGTGAATATTTAACTAAGTCAGGCGACTGACAGACTCCCGAAAGCGTTTAATTTCTTCCGATTCATGAATAGCTTTCAATTTTGATAAAAATGTTTTTTTTTTTTTACATACCATTGATTTTAAGGACTGGCAAAGTTATCAGACTTAAAATTACGTATTAGTGGAGTTAATAATAGAGAAATTCAATGTTAGCCATCGATCATTTTAATGCCAATTTAACAATAAGTAAAGCGTTTTAAAAAGTAGTAACAAAACACTTATGACTTGACACAAAAACCTGTAACATTTGATGTTATCCAATCCTTTAGTCAAGTGACTTGAAATTCATTAAATATCTATCTATTACCCACAACAACGCTTGTTTTGATAAGCAGATTTCTTTATTTGTTAATTTTTATACGTTTGTGATATCATTAAAAATCGTTTGTATTGTATTTTGTTTTCTATAAAATCGAAACACAATTTTATGACTAAATTCAACACACCGTCATATATTTCATATATGTAGGATATAAAAATGATAGACTATGTATCTAGACAATCGAATAACCAAAACAAATTGCTCTCAAACTAAATAGTTTCCAATAAAAAAAATATATTTAGATTAAAAACATTTTATATTGTACCAACGTTGCATACATTCAGTTTAATATTCATTTCATTTATTGATTAGAATGAACTTTTGCCCTTTTACAATGAACCCACTATGTATATAACGTATATAGAATTATAATAATTTTGAAACATATAATTTCTTTCTAATGTTAAATGTTTTGTTTATTTTGTTTATAAACAATAGGTGTCGTCGCTTGTAGTGATAGTAACGACATCATCCGAAGGACTATGTATACTTAGTGCTTGAAACGCCACGTATTCAGGATTTAGTTACATCGCTCGTTCAAAAATAACTGACGTTAATTTATACGTTCGTCTGATTAACGATCGTTAATTTAATTTTATATTATATTTATGGAGAATTGAATTATAATACGGAAGCACCCTCCATTATGTAAAATCTTGCTTTTGCGCACAAATAAAAAATACTTATCTAAATGATTTGAAATTTTTAGTACGAACAATACTGATATGAAATCGGTGGACTTGTCGGAGAGTTTTTCTCGAAAAAACATTTCTAAATATAAAATCGAATTTTGATTTTCACCTTAGAAATTTTTTTTGAGTCAAACTTTTTTCAAGCCTACCGATTTCATGTCAATATTTTTACTTTTTGAGTCTTTACATAGATAAAATTTGTAATACTACCCTTCAAAATTCGACACAAAATCGAACTAAAATATCATTTTTATACTCGACATATATAATATATCAGAGTATATTAATTTTAGTTTAAAATTTGTAGCGTTACCTAATATTGACCGTACACACAAAAATTTGGTATAAGTGTTCATTGAAACACTTAATAAACCCATTTCCGTCTGTCCGCCCGTTCGTCATCATTTTATCTCAAAAACAAAAAAAGGAAGTTCTTGATTGACCAAAATCTAGTCTATTGAGTCCAATGGATTCTTGACTCAACTTTTAAACTATAAAAGATAGAATAAAAATTCAAATACAAAAAATATTCATTTATTTTAAACAAACAAGTTTTGCTTGAAACATCCACAATTTTAGCTCAAATTTAGCTAATACACACATATAGGTAATAACAATACATATTATTATTGTATGTTCATGTATACATATATAACTGTATAGACTACATATTTATAGTATTTTATGAATGCTAATTAAAAATAGTCCAAACAATGAAATTCAATCATACAAACAATTAACTATGTTAGTTGTTATCTTGACTTGAATTTTAATTTTGACAAATCTAATCATACTTGGATTAATATTTGAGATTAAAAGGAACTGCTTGCTAGTTTCAAATAATCTCTTATGTTTTATCATTTAAGAGCTTGACTAGAATTTTGAATTTAAAGAGTTAATGAAAGTATATACTAAAGACCTGGAACGTACTGAGTTTATATGAGAATTTGTTTATTGTAATAAAAATGTTGCAATTTATTATTGACGTTACGTGGCGTTGACACTAAATTTTTTTAAATAAATAAAAGCATAAAGAAGCCAGTTAAAAATCACAAATTATGATATACATAAAAATATTTATTTATAAAGGAAGTGTTATTTTAATTCAAGTTGTTTTTAAATATATATGTCGTGTAGGTATGTTTATTTATTCAAGCACTTACAATGTTTAAAGGAGGTTTAATTTTAAAACAAGTGAAGATAAATACTAACAGAATTAATTGTTTAGATACTCGATATATGATTTAATTTTAGTGTTTGGACTATTTTTAATTACCATTCATAAAATACTATAAATATCAAGTCTATATGTGTATGCATGTATAATAATATGTATTGTAATTACGCATATGTGTATTAGTTAAATTTGAGCTAAAATTGTGGAGATTTCAAACATTTAACGAAAAAATAATTCAAAACAATAAACATTTTATGTATTTGAACTTTTATTTTATTTTTTATAGTTTAAAAGTTGGGTTAAAGATCCATTGGACTCAATTTTTTTCATTTTGCTCATTCACGAACTTGAACTCACTTTTTAGGTCTAGAATACGTCATCAAAATTTCAGCTAACTATCTCTTTTCGTTTTTGGGTTCAAAATTTCTTGGTGCGTCCAATATTTACTAGGGTTCAAATATATGAGACACGATAAATGTATCGATACTTTCGGTATCGAAGACTATTCTTTCGATACCAACTCTTTTGTGTTCTCGATACTTTTTATTCGATATTTTTATTTGTATGAGTACTTCTTGACAATTATTAAATAATATTGAGTACTTCTCAAAACTCACAGTATCAAGTATTTATTTCTCAACTCAAGTATCAAAGATAAAAGTACTTTTCATAATCTACTCAAATAAATACAATTCTCGGATATAAAAGTACGCATCAAAAGAACTCGCACACTTAACAGTATGGATATTTAGATAAAACTAATATAGATAAAACTAATATAGATAGAACTATTGAGTAGAAAAGTATTTTTAATAAATTTAGATTTTTTGCCCCAATATCCTAGATCTAAAATTTTTTGAATTTTATAAATACGTATTTCGAGTGCAAAGTAGTCATCATCTAATGAATTAGCTAATCATAATTATTCTCGGAGATGTTACTCGTTTCTAGCTAATTCTTACTGACGATGACTACTTTGTATTCGAAAGACGTATTTACGAAATACAAGAAAATTTTTCATCTAAATCTGAAATTGGATCAAAAAATTTAAATTTATTCGAAAAATTCTAGAGTTTTCTTTGATAATATTCATAAAGGTATTCTTATTGAAAGTAAAATCGTACAAACAAAAGTATCTTCACTGGCTTATTAGCAGCGTCAAGGTTATTTAGATCGTTTTCAGTTTCTTTAGGTATTGGGAAAACAGTGTTTAAATATACCTATATAGATTATCAACTCCACTAAAAAGACATACAAGGAAGAGAATTTTTGAAAAGTAAATTTGTGAGTTGGTGAATTACGAGAATGGCGGTATCATGAAATGTGTATGATGTTTTTTTTTTTCGTTTGACTATCAAAGTATAGAATGAAAAATGAAATATGAAATATCATGCTTCGTTGTTTATTCAAATGCATTTTGTTGCAAGTAAGTTTTGTAAATAGAATTAATAATAATATGTAAAAAATAACATTATTATTTTTCATATTTAGAACAACCTAATAAATCATAAAAACTGTATTATGTATTTGTATTTTTCTTCATAAATATTTAAAAAAACATAAATAAATAGAATGCTTAAAGAAGTGATTAGAATTTATAATAAATGCAAAATAGAAGTCAGTGTTAAGATATGTAATATCTAGAAAATACTATTATCAAACCAGATGTATCCAATAAAATAATGTTTATAATTGTTTGTTTCAAATAGTTTTAAATTAACGATATTGATCGGTATAAAACTAAAAAAAAGGAAATTATCATTATTGATTCAAAAAAAATTAGTTAATTTTATTGAACTTCAATGTGTTTTTTGGCTGGTTTACAAGAAATCAAAACAATGAAATGCATAATTTTAAATTATGATTTAAAGGTATTCTTCTCTGAGAGCGCTTTTTTATTGAGAAGCCTATGAATCAAATAATATACGTATTAATAGTAGAATTTAGCTGGTAATAGTTTTTTCTGTTATATCGCCATATTTCAATTAAATTAATTTAATGTAATTTTAATAAAAATTAATATAAATTTTGCTTATTTTGTATGTAGAGTTAATTGTCTACAGGGTATCCGTATCCAAAATTCATTTCACAAGGATGCAGACAGAGGTATATTAGCTACAAAGTCTAGTACATCATCGTATATCATACGAAGGACTCGTACAGTGCATAGTATATTGAAGGAACAATATGACTGATTGAAGCGGCCAGTTTAGTGGAAATTTATGTTAAAGCGTATTATACAAAATATAATTAATTGTTTAACATATAAAAATTATTATAAAAAATTACATTTAATTGTAACTGAAAATACTAAGAATGATGGAAGAAATTAAATAAGTAATATTTTTGAAAATGTAAATGCAAATAATAATTGAAGAAAATTTAATAATAAATAATAACAAATTTTCAATATTAAATGGTATACCATCCACAAACTATGTATTTATATATAATTATGTATTTATATATAATTTTCAATTAACGAAGTAGGATTTCGTAAACTCATCAATGCATTAAGCTTGTGTGTCCATAATATTTAAATACTCTTTCTCTTTTATAAACAAAATGAGAAAAAAATACAAGATAATAACTGGCCACCTGTGAAAGAATTTCTTCCTGGTATGAATAAATTTTAGAAAAAGTATAATTTTAAAAAATTTTCCGTCATCTACTAACAAAATTACGTACATAAAAAGTAAATAACTAGTTTATTTGAATATTTTATTTATTATTGTAATTATTATTGACATTTCAATGGAATTCGTAATTAAAACAATTCAGGTAAAAATTAATATTCATTTTGAATAGATGCATGAATGAAGATTTCAAAGCTTAATACATGAATTTGAATCTAATTAAAGTTTGTTGACCTGGAAAATTCTACACATAAGCAATTTTAATTGACACGTGATAGAACTCGATATTTTAGAATGTTTTAATGGAAATACTATTTAAGATTTTTTTTGAAAAAATGCATAGATGATTGTAAGAATCCTATTTACACATTTAAAAAATGCACCTGCTATTTCAAATGTGCGTGACATGTCGTTTTACGGCGGCCAAAGATTCTCTCTTCTCTATTTTTATCCTGTGTAATCATTCGAAGAAAAAGCACTAAGTTGAAATAGACAATTAAATAAAATATTATTAAATATGATAGTTAAGTTTTTGTGGAAAATAACCAATAATAATTCATGTTTTATTTTCTAAGCTATCGTATGTATATAGTTTTATAAATATATCTTTTTTTAACAATCCTATTAAATGTATTTTTATTTGTTATTGTGAATTAGATTAATAAAAAAACAAATATCCGTTAATTTTAAGTTTGTCAGCACATATCATAATTCTTGTAAAGATAAAAATATAAATATGAACAAATGAAATCATATGTTTTCATTGTACGCACCGGGGTGTCATACTATTTATATTTCCTTTTGATTTTTTTCATTCCTTTGCCATATATATTCCACCTGTTACTATGGCTATTACCTATTATTATGGTGTATGATATGAAGTTCCAAAATTTATTTTGTATTTATTATTAACATAAGAATAATAATAATTAACATATTTATTTTATATCTTATAATGTTTCATTTAATTCTATACACCTCAAGGTGAACATATTCTTCAGAAAATATTATTTAGATCATACAGCATGCACGTATAAAGTAAAACTGTCTGTCTGTCTGCGGATAATAAAATCTAAGTAACAAATTCACATAAGAGTTTGAATATTATACAAGTATTATAAACTAATGTACGCGCCTAATATACGATACGGTGATTAGGTAATCTTATGTTGTTTTAAGATGACGTTTTGAAATGTTATAATTATACAATGAGCAATAAATATATTTTACAGAATAATTTATATTTTATACAATTTTGTGCCAAAATGTTTTTACCATGGAAATGGTATACAATATGATGATTTACGTTCTACCAGCGGTATTACAGTTAAAATTTCTTAAGGGGGATTGAAGCACCCTCCCATATGAAAAATCTTTCAATTTTCACAGATAACCCAAATCCAAATGTTTTGAAATTCAAAATAACACATGGACTGAAAAGTCCCGGGCCTAACACATAGATGGTGCTAGTTTTATTGAAGTCACCTTTTTTCAGTTAATACTAACCTGCAAAAGACAGCTGTTAAATTTTCATGATATTCTATTCATTAGTTTGTGAGTTATTGTGCTAAGAGTGACGCTACTTTTGTTATTTTCAAAACAATGTGTTTTTCATCGATTGTTTTGAAAATAACAAAAGTAGCGTCACTCTTAGTCATTTCGTGTTTTAATTTTACACTGCTTCTTGATGGGAAAAAATACCGTTCAAGCGAAGCAATGGCTTGAAAAGTGTTATGGGGACTCCGCAACAATAAAACGTTGGTTTGCTGACTTTAAACGTGGTCGTAGAGACACGATGATGCAGAACGCAGTGGACGTCCAAATGAGGCGGTAACACCAGAAAACATAAAAAAATCCACAAAATCGTTTTGAATGATCGAAAAGTGAAGTTGCGTGAGTTAGCTGACATCGTAAAGATATCAAAAGAACGTGTTGGCTTTATATTGCATGAGCATTTGACTATGAGAAAGCTCTGTTCAAAGTGGGTGCCGCGTTTGCTCACTGTTGACCAAAAACGAGAACGTGTTGATGATTCTGAGCAGTGTTTGGCCATGTTAAAACGTAACAAACCGGAATTTTTTCGCCAGATTTGGCTCCAAGCGACTATTGGCTGTTCGTAGACCTGAAAAAAATGCTCGCCGGTAAGAAATTTCGCACGAATGAAGAGGTTATCGCTGAAACTGAGGCCTATTTTGAGGCAAAAGATAAATCGTTCTACAAAAGTGGTATTGAAATGTTAGAGCGGCGCTGGAATGATTGCGTTGCTCTTGATGGAGATTACGTTGATGAATAAAGCTAATTTTGAACCAAAAAAACTGTGTTTTCTTTGTTACGCCCGGGACTTTGCAGTCCATGTGCTATTAACATGAAAACGGACGGTTTGACGAAGAATTTTTATTTTGAAAACATTTCTTAATATAAAATTGAAATATGATTTTTTCCTTAGAAAAACTCTTTGATAAGCCCTCGGTTTTCATGTCAATATTATGCATGTCAAATTTCATAACGTTTGTATAAATATTTTTTGTGTTATTTGTGTCGAAAATTGAAAGAAAATAATTTATATTACATGGAATTTAAGTCATCAGCTTGTTAGAAGCATACTTCTTACATTAAGAATTATTTAACAGTTATTTACTCTAAGTATTTTTTATTATTTTAAAGTCATTTACTATTTCTTCTTTGTTTCAGGTAAGCTTACAAATGTATTTATTCTTCTCGATCAGGTATTCTGCAAAACTTTATCTATATATTCTGAAAATGATTGCATTTTTCTCTGTGTGTAAATCTGAGACATTTCATTTAGGCAGAGATTACACTTGCATTTGATTTAAAGTGCGTTAAAACTTACACGTGTTTGGAATGAACGTGTTTGGTGTTAGGAACGGACGTCAATTTTGGACGGACGTAAAATGCACTTTTAAGTTTAAATAAAATCGAATTGTAACAAATTCGTGTTATATTTTCTGTATACTCGGTAACAACAAACATTCGACAACCCAAATCTTTTAAGTATATTTAAAATCATTAAATACACGATTTTTGTAGTTTAAAAACAATATTTTGACAAATTTAAGAAAATTAAATCTGCAAAACAACTTGACACACCATACCTAAATATTGTATATTTCAAACTTTAAATATATACTTATACAAATGACACACTTTACACCTTTTTAAAAACATTAAATACCCGATTTCATGTTATGTTGAGTTGTCAATCAGAATTAACTTAAACTGAAACATGCGTTTTAAACTGAAAAAATTATAAAATTAGTGTTTTTTATAAGTAATCATAGTCGCGTTTTTTGTTTATTTAAATAAATATGCATGATAAATTTTTATGGTTTCATTTTTTCTTTCATTAACATTTTGGTTAATATTTTATTTCAGACATTAAGTAAATGCAATATGAGGCAAACATGATGAGAAACATCATAAAAAATCGTTTCTGTGGCTAGTATGGCGTGGATCATTAATAATGTAAAGCTATAACACACGGTGAAAATTAAACACTAGTTTAATACCATGTTTAATACCATGAATTTACAAAAGGGGCTAGGGACTGAATTTTCTAGTTACCTTAAAGCGAGTACATTATACTTTATATTTTTATATAGGATATAAAAATATCATGTCACGATGTATGGACGCGATAAACTTCGAAATTACTGATCTAATTTTGATCAAACAAATATCTGTAATCTGTAACTAAAAACATAGGAGAGTTTGTATTCCGATTACTTCCTTTTTTTTTTATTGCAAAATTAAGGATTTTCGGTCTTTCGATTTTCTTTTATCTTGGTTGTGTTAATGATCATAATTAATTTTTCAATGAATTTCCATGGCAACAATCATAATTATTTCTGTAAAATTGTCGATTTAAAAATATACATTAAAAACTCAGATTATAACATTTTGATTTATTATCTATCATTAAAAAAATTAATTATAACTGCAATTTTTTCTGTATGACTTCATTATTTTGATATAATAACTCTGTATGCTCTTAACAAGTACATAGGATTCCTTTCCCGTTTTCCTTATAGGGTAAAGTGGTAAAAATAGCTTTTTTTCTTTGAAAATGTATTTTTTTTCCAATTGATGTGAAATAGTTTGATAAAATGGGTAAATTGTTTTTAAAAGTTTTGAAATAGTGTCAAAGAAAAGCGTGATTGTATGCTAGTTCATAATATATTTCATTCAAATACACCATTTTCAAAATAGTTGAATAAATTTACTTTAAAATAATTTTAAAATTGATTAAAACGTAATAAAAATCGTTAATACATAATGTAATTCGTTTTTATATATCCCACATAAATTATGTACGTAAAATAAATATAATGAATTCAATAATCAATTTATTAGACAATCTGATTGAAGTCATAAAATATATTTAATTATTATTACAAAATTGAGAATATTGCTTCATAGCTTTTAATTCAGAACAACAAAGTAAAAAATTCATAAATTATACATATTATTTAGAGGTTAATAATAATTTACTATTCTCAAAATACATACAATTCAAAACAGTTACGGCAGTTATTTATAAGAAAATTAATAGGTGTATTAAAAAAAGTATTTTAACTCCCGAAAAAAGGCGAATATTCTTAAATAGACATTACTTAGTATATCGATTTGAATTATGCTTTTTTTATTGGTAAGTGCATACATCCAAGTTGGTCCCATTTGTAATTGACAAAAAACTGTATCTCTTAAAGGGTAAGAGGGTAAAAATAACAATGGCATGACGGGAGTATGGGTTGAAGTAAAAATTTAAACATTTTTGGATAAATTAAAAAAAATAAATAAAATTTAAATAAAACACATTTAATTGAACTCTGTTGTGTAGTTTCGGAGATTAGCGTGATCAAACATCATGACACGGGACTTCCAGAATTGAAATGTAACTATTTGGATTAGAAATATTTTTATGTGGCAAAAATTGATTGTATTATAAGTTAGAATTTCGATTTAATTAAGTTTTCATACAAGCTATAAATTTTTATCGTTTGCAAATTAAGTAATATCATTAGTAATAGATAAATTTATGTTAAAATATTTTAATTAAAAAAAGGACTTGAATAAGTAGGTGTGCTATTTATCATAATTATTAATTGTTTTCAATCATGCAATCAGTAAAAATTACTCACTTATATTAATAGTAATTAATAATATTATGCATTCTGATAAATATACTTTCCGGGTAAAGATAATCATTCTTGAAATGAAAATATTCCGATCTAAAATTGATGAAACCGGAGTTTATTTCGTCTAAAATGTTATCATTTATGCACGAATAAGGTAACTGTATTATATCTCACCAGATAAGGTAAGGTTCAACAATTTTTTTTAATCAATGCAATATTTATTAGCTATAACTTGAAAAATTAAATTTTTTAATTTAAAATTTAAAAATAAACGATAATATCTCAAAAACTACGTATCTATTCGTTAAATGGATGTTATTTTTAACATCTACAGGTGTCACTAAACATTTTTTCGATTTTTCTCAACTTTTTTTAAGTGTTTGTAAAATATAAAATCGTGAAAAGTTTTTTCCCCGATTGCGATATAATTATATTTATAAGAGTATTTATATTCATCATCGAACTGAAGTCCGATCCGTAGGACAATATTTCGGTGAAATTTCTACCGGTATTTCGATATAAACTCAAGTACATGCCATACATATCTTTAAAAAATAATTTTGCTAATTGATATTATCAATTGCTTTTTCATAATGATTCTAATTTTTAGAATTTTCATTAACAACAGAAAAATTTCAGTTATTTGTATAAATATCGTTAAATGAACGCACGTATAATTTGCGTTTACATTCACTCTCATTACGTCCAACAAACATCGTATCTTCCGTACATCCCACTCATGAGTAATAATAATAATCACAGGAATCACTACTACTCTCCCCCGCTGCTTTTCAACATCGTATATAATAAAAACTCACATGATAAAAATTATTTTTGGCGTATATTATGTAGAAAATATTAAATAAACATAATAAAAAAATTTTTTTTACGTACAATAGCTAAGAATTTAAATAAACTTTAAATTACCAAAATTAATTTTTATTGACGTATTAAATTATTAAGTATGAATATAATACTTCCAAATTTGGAAGTACTTTTTCTTCTTAAACAAAAATTATTTGTTCCGATTTTAAATTTACTCGTAAACAAAAATTATTTGTGGATAAAACAAAAAACTCGATGTAACAGAAAATGTTCGTTTATATTTTTTATAATAATCATTATTTAAGATATTTAACTAAATTTTAGGCTCGAGTTTCTGAGGTACCTAATCACGATTTTAAAATTAATAATTGTGATCAAAAATCTTTATAAAAACTTTAGAAAAACTTATCGTCAAATATTTTTGGTAAAAACACACATTTTTCAAGAAGACTGGGCTATTTTGAATTCGTTAATAATAATAAGAATCGCTGTAATTAGCGAAATTGAAACAACCGATTGGCAAATTTTGGAAATGGCGAGTTTGTTTATAAAAACGCAATTTTTTCATGTTTCCATATTTTGACAGTGTACTCCGCAGTTTGTAATAATAAGTTATGACGACAGGGCTAAAGTAAAATCATTCAAATCAAAGAGATTTATTTGTTCGTAACGACAAGCTGATAAAGTTTGCTAGTTCCTTTTTTTCATCAGTTTTTTATAATGGAGTGTGGTAATCAAGAAAGTCACAAAGAATAAAATAAACATTTACCGTTAACATAAACATAGTTCGTGTGCATTGTAACTAGTTTTAATTTGTATTAATAATAAACAATTTATAATTAAATTAAAAGAGTATTTTCGATTTTCAATGAATTGTATCCATAAAATTCGATGTTTTATGTGTAAAAATGAAATATATAATACTGTCCGCTTCTCAAGACGTAACTGCACAATAAATAAATTTTACTAACTGTCTACGGCTCTTTGTACACGCTTCCTTAGCCCTCCTTAATACGTAAGCCCATCTTTTTGCACAACGTTTGCAGTGTTCGGTTTGTTCTCAATAAACAAGACAGATATTAAAAAATTATACAAAACTGATTAGAAAAAGTCAATTCAATCATTTCACGAATTCCCGAAAAAAGTTTTTAAATCTTCCCTGCTGTTCTCAAATTTTGCCATTTCAAACAAGCAAATATTAAATGTTTATATATGTAAATAAATTATGAACGGTGTTTGTGACTATGTTTTCAATAAAAAATAAATTTTTCCTGACATTACAATTAGTCTTTCTTTTAATATTTAAATTAACAGAGGCAAGCTCATTCACTAAGCAGAAAAATAATAGATCTATTAAGTTTATCAATAATCATGTGATTAAAATAACAAAGAAAAGTGCTTGCATTCACATATTTTCTACTACATTTATTTTGATTGATTTGGAATCTGAATGCTCATAAATTAATAATCTACTAGCTTATGATCTAACCACGCGTTATTATAATACTTTAAATTAATACTATACTAAATTATTCAATAGATTTAAATTAACATTCATTAATTTAATGAAAATCAAAAGGTTTTTAATTTTATATTTCATTTACCTCATATTGTCATTAGTAATGTACAAATTGTTAATATAAAACATAATAATTAGATTTTATACACGGCATATAAATACAGTCATTTAATACAAACTTACGAACTTGTCCAAAGATTAACGCACACCGCCAACTATTAAAAAACGTATGAAACTATCAATAGATTAACTCACACTGCCATCTACTAAAAACGTATGAAACGGTTAATGTATTTCACACCTCCACGTATTAGAAACGTATGAACCAAGGGCAAACATTGGAGCAAGGGGATTTTGGAAAATAAAAAATACTGTATAGATATTAGTTAAACTCAATTCTCCCCCTAAAATGGGTTATGTTTTTGATAGAGACATCTATTAAATGGATGCATCGTTTCGTAACCATGGCATAAACAAAAGAGGTCTAGTCGGCACTTCGCCTGGTTTTTCCCAAATTAAAGATCAGGTACCCAGTTTATTTGGCTGAATGAATCCAGAGAGCGAATGGCCAAGATCCTTAAAATGGTCATAGAAAACTACGCCGCGTCGAACTTGGAAACTCAGTACGCTTGCATTGAGTAACTTAGCTCCCTACATTTGCACAATTAATAGAAAAAATATAATTGAAATCAAACGACAACTCAGAGTAAGTCGTCGGCTGATCAAATGCTTACAATTTCGAGCGGCCTATAATTTTCAACGAACATTAATGCGTGTATACATTCCTTTATATTATTGTGTGCAGACGAATGAGTGGCATATGAGTGGTATTCATTTTAGAATAGATATTATAAAATTTTATAAATAGATTAAAACATAATAACAAGACGGGCGTCTAATGTTATATTCTTGTCACCACTAGCATTTCAGTACCAGCACGTCATACAAATAATGCAAATCCTTCTGGTAGATTGCCAACATTTGATAATCAATAAGAATTACAAATATGTTTTTTTATTTATTTATTTTGTTTTAGCTATTACAACTTTTTTCTTACCGCAACGATTTATGTTTATTGCATTTTATTGGAGGTGAATTTTGTTACAATGTTGCTTCGTTGGGTCAATCATAAATTTAGTTTGCATATTAATAAATTGTTTAAAGATCATTAAACAAAACAGTTGTGTGACTGTTATATTTCCGTCCAATTTATAATGTATTTAAATTAGTCTCACGTGTTTTCGATCATAAAAATTATATTAATTGAAGTTACACCAGATTTATCACAAATACGCCAATAAAATGCGCATTTGAGTTAAAATAAAATGTGCATTAATATGAAAATCTGATAATCGTTTTACACCAAAATGAAACATATAAATTGTTTCATATTAGCTAGTGAATTTCGAGCGTGGAGTCTTGAAAAGCTGGAAATTTTTGGTTTTTTTTGTTGCAAATAACTCGCAAACTGTTTATCCTATAGAAAAAAATTATGTTTATTCTAAGATAAAATTAAATATAGTTATATTCATTCATTTTGGTGTGAATCAAAGTGCGTATAACGATTTCCAGCTTTATCATATAATAAGCACATTGCAAAATTGTATTTAATATAAATAAAAGTTGCTACCAAGGACCATCGTAATGTCCATGCTATACATTGAATACTTAAAAATAGTTATCAAACATTTCTTCTTGATCGAATGTCATTCTACTTTGATAAAAATTTGTTAACAAACGAATTTATAATATGATTCACAAGCGATGAACCGGAAAAAAATTTATGAATAAAATAAAGTTGTATGATCAGAAAAAAAATTCATACTAACATTTTTAAAGATGAGATTCTTTATGATTTTCTTACGATTTTTCTATGGTGTAAGTAAATTTCTAAGTTGCTTGGTTTTTACAACTATGTGCCAATAGTATTGTAGAAAATTTTTGATTGTATTTTTTATACTTAATTGAAAATCTTTTTCATCTTATAAACTATTACTGAAATGCTTTTTTTGTATAACATAGAAAGTTTTCAAAAAAAGATTATTTTAGTAATAATTTAATTTTAACTTATTATAATTATTTTTTGTATACCTTATACCACAATAATTTATGTAAAAATTACAACAATATAATTAACTTTGCAGCAAAGTCGCGGGTATCAGCTAGCATAATATATTAGTATTTGTTTAAAATATTTTTATTGATATGTTAATAATTATCATTTAAGACAGAACATGAATTGAAATACAAGTTCGAGTATATTTCAAATGCATGATGTTCTATTTATACAATAAATATCGATGTTATAATTGTAAAGTGTAAAATCGAGGTCGAACTCTTACTAATAAATATACATTAAAATGGAGTTTATAAAGCATTATAGACCACGTTCTGGATGGACTGAAATGTGCAAAAATCAAGCACTGTTTTCAGACAATGGAATTCTGTAAAGAATAACAGCCGGATTTGGGCGGACCAATTTTTTTAAGAAACCCCATCTTCCTTTTTAGAAACGACAAAGTTTGGAGTTATTTTGATGACTGTTTTATGTTATTTGAGCAAAAACAAACACTTTTGAAATTTTATAGGAAAATGATTTGTTTACAACCTTTAAGCGATTTAAGATCGATAACAGAAAAGGCGTCTTTTTTAAATATGGCTTAAACGGATTCTACTGTTCTAAAATTATTCAAAAGTATTTGTTTTATGAATATTTGATAAAAATAAACACTTTTAATATTTTTTTGAAAAACTATTCGTTTCCTGTTATTAAAGTTCGAAAAATAGTCACAAAATACACGATAGTTTATGAGGAAAAACAAATTCGCGAGAAAACAACATTTATTGCATGTAAATATAACTCTTTACGAATACTTTCAAAAGAAAATTAAAAAATTTGCATATTTTAAAATGGCGTGTTTTGGTTTTTTTCGTACTTAAATCTCATATTTATTTTTATTTTAAGTCACTTTTCAGCTACTAAGGTCATACAATGACTACAATAAGTTATTCTATACATCAACAGTACACAGCATTCATCGGTGGTCACCCATCCAAGTACTGACTGTGTCTGATGTTGCTTAACGTTAGTGATCGGTTGAGTTCAGTTACGTAACGTCAGTAGAGTCACTAAAATCTCTTATAAGGCGAAAACGAAGCATTTTTGAAAAAAATGTCAATATTTAAAATTAATAATTTTGCACAATTTACATAGAATAATCATTAAAATAAGTCCAAACCTTCGAAAAAGGAGAAGCTAGTCCGATAAAAAATTGGTCCGTCATTATCCGAACCTTTAATATTTCAGCTATTTTAAACATAATTCCATTGCTACTCAATTTTTTGCATACTCCAGTCCTCCCAGATCCTGAACTATTATGTATTTGTATGTAGTATACAGCATTTGTTGTTATATTAGTTAACATAATGTGAATATTACTCAACATGTTGTTTGTGTTCATCTTTGTAATACATACATTATTTAACATTGCAATTAAATAATAGTAAAAGTATATAAATAATATTTTAATGCATTTTATTTTCATTTCATTTCATGTTATATTTTAAAATTATTTATTTTTAAAGTTTTTGAAAATCATACACCTTCAATAAAAATTTTTATTAGTTTAATATTTATATGATTTATGCATATTTTAAACTTTCAACAATTTTAAATTAAAACTGTTTTGTCTATTCATTTTTGACCGACGGTATGTCACAAACTAATAATTTTCTCATTTGCTGTCGATCAGGATGATTTTTTGCCAGGAAGATATTTTATGTGAATTTGTGAATTTAATACGAAAATTTTAAAATCGGAAAAATAATTTAAGGGCACCTAAACGTACACGACCATTTAATTGAAAAATTTAAAAAAAAATCTAAGTAATCTTTTCCAAATTTTCAATCATACACATTTTTAACGACTTTAAAGACTTATATCACGTGAAATATGTTTCTGAATTTCGCGAAATGTATTTCTGAAATATGACACAGAATAGCTCTTATTAAATTTATCAATACCTATTAAAAAATACACTACAAAATAGGAGTTACGAAAAAAAAATTAATCCCTTAAAACTAACAACCTTTCACATTGTGTTAATAAGTCATACAAATGGATAATTTTCTTCCAAATTTAATAAAAACTGAATGTATAAAAATATGGTGGAAAGTGTAGAGAAAATAAAAAAAAGTTTCACAAGGCTAACATAATAACTGTTTATATTGTGTATTATATATTACCATTCAATTATCTTCTGTGAGAAAAATTCCAGCTCAATTGAACTTCGAATTATAATTTTTATTAATTTTTTTGCCTATAATAAATACTAAAAAGTAAAATAATCCATCACATGATCATTATTAAGCAAAAGAATGTATATGCGTGGGTTTGATAGTGTATGTAATATAAGCCATACCTCTTATATATGAGTGTGTTATAATTTTTTTGCATAATTAAAAAAAAAATTTAGCATTCTTCAGTCTTTCTCTATATAAACTATAAGTGTGCCAAATTTCATATTTCTCCGTTCGCCCCATTTTCGTAAAAAGGGCTACAAAGTTTTTGCTTCACTTTTTAATATATAGAATAATAAGAAAAATAACAATCTTGAGAGAACTACTTTGAAAAAAAAAGTAACTAACACTCTGATACAGTTCTGAATATCGTATATATATTATAATGAATACAGTAAACTAAATGAAGGTAAAACATACCTATCTAAAATCAATTGAAATAGTTTAATTTGATTTATGCGTTAAAAATGAAGTCAAGGTAGTTCATTTGAATTATGAAAGAAATAATTTAAAGATTTGGCATATTGATAATTGAAATTTCTGGTATATAACAAGTACCTTATAGTCAAATATTTATAAGAACACCAATTTATTTTGCATGTTAAAACTTCTATTTACTTACGAGTTTTATGTATATTTTAATTTAAAAAAAAAAACATATAAATAGTAAAATCTATGCATTTATGTTATTAATTGAATTAAATTGCTACATTAAAGTAAAATATTATGATGTTTATAAAAATATTATTGTTTTGTTTACTAAATTTTAAATAATATAAATATCCATTATCTGTCAATTAAATAATGATGAATATTATGTTGAATCGAATAATTCACTGTATTTATACTAACAAATGACGAAGAAATTTTAATGAATATATGATAGTTAAGGTGGGTTTGTGCAAATTAACTTGATTTGCGCCGGTGGATTTTCACGACAATGTAATAATGATCACCAAAGTCAACAAATACAAGTTACAAATCAACAAATTTGATGATCAGGTTAGCTTATTCAAACTATCAACACGGAAGATCCAAAAATTTCCTTGAAGATTTTGAAATAGCAATTTTATGTGAAAGTCCAATCATCAAAATTTGAATGCCAAGCTTCTTTCTTTTTTGACTTAATATTATGATAAAATGTTTTATCATAGTAAAATGAACAAAGTATTGAATACTTTCGTAAATAAGGTCGCTTGTGATATATTTAATTAGAAATTATTGATTATATTATTAATTTTTTTTATTTTTTTTGGTTACAGGTAAGCTTTGAAAGTTTTTAACAACCCTCGAAGATAAGGTAATAATCAAGTAAATACACAAATGCTATTTTATATTTTTTTAATTTCTGTATAATTTGTAATAGTTAATAATATAAATATTTATTTTTAGTCTAAGAGCTCGTGGGCGTAATGCTATAATTTTTTTCATTGATGAATCATAGTATGCGAAGCACGGAAACAATGTTTTGATAGGAATCAATTGTGAACGTCATCAGTTTTCATACAATTGAAAGAGGTTAGACTTGAATTAGGATCTAATAGGTACTAGTTAGAAATAAATGTTTGTCTTTTTTGGCTATTATTGCAAATATTGAACACAAAGCGTCTAGAAATTTTAACATGTATATAAAATATTATCTATGTGGAATTTATACATTTGACTGTGAAATCGTTTAGCGAACTGCCTGCGTTATTTTTAATAATAACCCTAGATCTTTTTTTTGTGTAAAATTTTATGCTCTAAAATTTTTACTGAACCTTTTTTTTCTACCTCTTAGCTTTTTGTCCAAAGTTAACTCTCAATCCTTTCCATTGTATAATTCTTTTTTCTAATTTCAATTGTTATACAATCAGTATTCACTGGTCAAAGTATTGAAAAACTTACCTTTAACCTTCACTGCGTTTTATAGTTTAAATGGAAATGACAATCATCTTTCAGTCGAAAACTAAAATCGATTATTAAATCAGTTATCCATCCACATATTTGTATTAAGTTCAATGGAATCATCCATAACAATTCAGCATTTGATGATTATTTGTTTACTATTTTAAATACTGATATCGGAAATTTTTATTTCTTGAAAAATAAATTATTCTATGCATTACAAGAACTGGATTTTATTATATCTAATTGGTCATGCTTTTGGTATTTTCAAACTAGTTTAGAGTATGAAGAATCAATAACAAAATGTATTTAACATCAAATTGGTTCAAAGTCCATAAAAAACATGATATTCAAAATATCTTGAGGATATATTATAATTTTAGGCTTTGTATAATTAATGTCTTGAAATATTTTTTTCATTTGATGTTTTAAAATCATTATTTAGTTAATAAGGTGATAATTAGGGTATAAATTTGCTGTTACCATATGTTTATCTGTCATATAAAAAATGTAAAATTTTCATAAAATATACGATATCCTCTGGGTAGGAAAAACTTTGTATGCGTGTAGATATCGATTTAAGGAACGAGTTATCAAGTAAAAAAATATTTGTTGACATACAAACTTTTATGGTATTAAGAGATAAAAGAGCTATTAAAAACGGTTAATTTCTTGAATTTTTAGTATAAAAATTATAGGCGTATTTAATATTAAATGGTGGAAGCGCAATGAAATAACGAAGAACAAAGTTTTTCAGCGTTACCGCCGTTCGCCGATTTACATATGTATCTCCAATTTCAGATCATCGACAAACGGAAAGTGTTAAAACGTTAAACTCCAAAAATACATATCTTCAAAATAATCAGGGAAGTAAGAATTCTAATTGTATTTATTAAATATTAAAACGTTTTGTTTGATAACCCATGTCATGC
Source organism: Chrysopa pallens (assembly GCA_020423425.1). Lineage (NCBI taxonomy): Eukaryota > Metazoa > Arthropoda > Insecta > Neuroptera > Chrysopidae > Chrysopa > Chrysopa pallens. Next base: position 44,224,651 of record CM035593.1, on the reverse strand, counting down.
ATTCACTCGAAAACTTTTTTTTTTTTTTTTAATATACACGTTAATTCTCAGCCATAAACGGAAACCGTTTAGCTATAGTTATGAGCAAACATGTTAGAAATCGCTTTAAACTGGCTTAAAACAAAAACAAAAATATTTCACGATTTTCATAAAATTTGTTATCTATGAGACTCGGGAAATTTTCTAAATTCTTCGGTAAATCAAAATTAAAGAATAAATTTCAGATAAAATTTAAAGAACCAATTTTCCTTATTTAAAAACAGCATATGAACAATAAATTTTGTCAGTTCGGCAAAATGGTACAAGTATATGTCATCTGACATACAATTTCTGATCTGATCTCTTTACAAAATAATTTTTCATTTGCTTGTTAGGAATATTTATTATACAAACAACATATAACAACTATGTTGAACAAAAATATACACCAGCTTTTTACCTAAAATAAATCAATTATCTATTAATTAATTATATTGATATGCATAGATTTAAAATATAGATAAAAATATAACAACATATATTTTCTACTTGATAAATAAAATTACACCTGAAGTAACTATCAAATTTTGTATATTCAAATACTAAACAAACTGCATACTTAAACACTTTCATAATATAAAACTTGTTTACATTGAAAAATTAGATAAAATCAATTTTAAAATATTATTCAAATACATTTATTGAACATTTTATATTATTTAGTCTAGAAGGAAATAGTCTATGACCTAATGAACAAAGTCATATGGATCTTTATAGCATGTGGGTGTCGATTATTTTTTTCCATTATCGCGTGTTCTGGACAAGTTATTTTATTCCTTTCTATAAAACATTTACCTTCGTCTAATCGTTTGAGGCGAATACGAATACAGAATTATACATCTGTAATATATATTGAATTTCGCGCAAAAGAAGCTGATCCAAGTGTTATGAATGCAATTTTATATGAAGAATCTTGACATGAAGTAGAAACAGAGCTATTATTAAGTACGTAAAAAAATATTATGGAATCACTGAGACTTGAACGATGCTACTACCATTTTACCACGCTAACCAGTATGCCATGAGCTCTTCGTATGCTATTTTTATTTATATGTTAATGTTACGTATAATACAAATTATTTTATTCTAAAACCGACGTATCAATCTAAACAAGCATCTTTATACAAATTGTTTGATCCAATAGGGAAGATGTAATTTAAAAATTTTCTATTTTATCCTTGAAAATGTTAAACTAGGCTCAATACCAAATAAAATTCGAAAATTAAATTAAAATTCATTCAATAAAACGAATAAGTTATCAGCTCTTAAACATTGTTTTCCATCTCTATCTTGCAATAAAAATTTTTAAGTGTGATTCTATGATAAGCGATCATTTTCTATAGAAAAATCGCATAATAAAATTTTTAAATATGAATGTAATTTATATTAACATTTTTATTCACAATCAACTCATTTGTGCACACTAATATTATATATCTTAAATTTTGAAGGAAAATGTATAATCACTCTTAAACAAATTCTTAATCGTTCGTCACTATGACGAACATGTATGACGTCATTTGTACAAATCTCCTTATTTGTTTAATTAAGAATTTTGAACGTCCATATTTTGACTATTTTTTAAGATTTAAAAAAATAACTTCAAAATCATGTTCGTGAAGTAAAGACGCTTCAATTGAAGTAATAAAAAAATGTGAGCATCTTCCCTATTCCGAGATGGTGATCTCGAAATCATGGTTTGCTCATTTAAAGTAATAAGATTTACGTATTCTATCGTTATTGAAATTTTCAATTCATACCCACGATTATATAATTGCCAAATTGTAGTATTTCAACTTTTTTGGTTTAACTAATATTTCAAGTTAATTAAAATTCGACATACCAATATCTAATTTTAATTATAAGGTAATAAATAAAAAATATTAATATAAAAAAAAAAAATTATTACCCAAAATGACCAGCCAAACTACGTATGTAAACCTCCAAAATACACATAAATTATTTATGTACAAGGTACACACTTCTAGATATTTTTATACAAAATATTTATTGGTATGCCAGTATATTAAGCATTCCATAACAGAATTTTATACCATTCTCCATTATAAAAAAATATATAATACCTTCATAAATTATTCGAAATTTATGGTCTATATATAAAAATTTCTACTAGGAAATCGGAAAATTCGAGTTAATTGTTATACGAAAATATTAGTAAGTGGAAAATATAATATGAATAATGAAATCGTATTGTTGTTTTCATACCAAAAGTTTTTCTTCGAGCAGTATTGCTTGCTCACTGTTTTTGGAACTTCTCACGCTTGATAACAAATTTTTTTATTTATTTATTAATTTGAAGGAATTTTGTCTTTTTTCGAATAACTTTCGAAGTTAAAACCAATTTCTATTTCATCATAATGGATCCATTTAGTCCCAAATACACCCCTAAAAATTCAACTCGCCATCCGTTTCCGTTTTTTGAGTTCTTGACTTATCTTGATGATGGACAGGCAGGAGCTCATGGACTTATTAGACAATTAATTCTATGTATATGTATACCAAAATTTTGCCCATGTCTTCAATATTGGCTAGCATTACAAACTTTAAATTAAAACTAATACACTCTCTTATATTCTAAGTATTCGTTCGATAATTAATTTTAACCAGTAATTTTGTTTTCACATTTCTAAAATTGTGCCTTCTATATCTTTTTCTTGGATCTGTAAAATTAGATTTAATATAATTTTTCAATAATTCATGTCAATACGATCTATTTTACGCTAGAATACGATTTATTACAAAAACAAGTAAAAAATTGCAAGTAATATTATAATAAAGTTCTTGAGATAATCACAAAAATATTCTATTATTTTTATTTCCGAATTCTTGATAAATGACGATCGCTTTATAAGGAGTGAATGATTGATAACATAGTACTCTGTGTTATCACGAAGAATTATAACAGTGAAATTAAATACCCAACTTCAGGTAAAATTAATTGCGATTAATAAATTTATCTCTAATACAATATAATATTAACCAAATATTTGTATTTGTAAGTATGACTTGAAGATTATTGAAGGTTATTGTAATATGTGTTTCTTCTAAACAACTTAAATAGTGTTGTATCTAGTAAATCAGACTTTGATTTTGGTATGCGATCGATCAGTTTATATGATATTTTCCTTCAGTATAAAAAATTATTTAATATTTCAGTTTAAATTTATGACCGCCTGATGAAATGTTCATTGAGAACACGAAACGTTGCGAAATAAAAGCTTAATAAATATTTCATCACACAAGATCTTAACGAATATAATAATACAAATATTTTTAAGCCATAGGTATATATAAAAATATAAATAAGCCTTGAATCATAGTAATTAACTTATTTATAATAATTGAAACTGCATTATGGTAGGGTTACACTAAATAGGTACTATGATGCTAAATAGGAATTAACTTGAGCGTCGTGAGGACCTTTTGAATTTCTTAGATTAGATGGTAGAAAGAAAAAATAGTCATATAATGAATACATTTATAAACGATGAGGGAGCGGGTACTAGAATAGATAATTCAACTGCACTCGAGAATGCCCAATGGGGTTTTTTTGCAAGTTAAAACCGTCTAAATCCCTTGCGGGTCACGGACAAATCGTCAGATTAATCAAATGTACACTTTTCAACATGTAATTAACCTACCATATCTTAATCTCACGCTTTTAAGTAAATTCAACTATCGATTTTTTTAAATATTTAATCAGCTTTTCTACACGAGCAGATCTATATAGAGTGCGACGGTTAGGTAGAGGTTCTCAACAGTGTGCAAGGTATCAACCTCGCTTGGGCTCCCATACTATAGATATTTTCAAATAAAATTGTAAAAATCATTCCATCATTATGAAAATGAAGACAATGCAATGAATTGTGATACCAAATTACTCGGCCCAACACTATATTTAAACAAATATTATTTTTAAATACATTACAATGTAAGATTAACTAACATCTATTAACTAATCACTATTATAATTATCTAAGAGAATAAAATTTTAAAAAAATAACAAGGCCGTCAAGTTTGTTGTGCATCATTTTAAGTATAGTTAAGTTGTTTCAAGTATTACAATTCCAAGAATCATAGACGTATCTAGTTGAACTTTGAATGTTTATTACTATAAACACTAAATTCTTTTCAAATATTTTGTCTCTTTTTGTTTAACTTTTGTAGTACGATGATGTCTTCTGTGTAGTTAGGCAATTTTAATACAGATATTGTACACAAGTTACATATTGAAATTAATATTTTAATAACTGAGAATTTCTTAACGCTTAAAATATACCTATAAAGCGTAAAGTCATTCAAAGACTATCGGTACAAACCTTCAAGTATTTTAAAAAATTTCGATCCTGGGTCCCAGTCAAAAAATATAAGCATTTGAATTTAATAAAACTGCAGGCCGTAAAATTAATTAAAAGTATCTGAATATTCACTCAATATTTTAACGAAGAACAATTATTTGATAAAACTATTTCTCCTGTAATATATTGATAATCTATATTCAATTTGTATTAACTCTAATATTCTGGGTTTAAAAGTGTTGTGGAAGAGAGCGAGAACCGTATTAGGAAATATTATACACTGTATGTTTATCTGTTAAAACATCACACATAAACCACTGGACTGATTTGTATTAGATGTACGATTACATCTTCTTGAACTATATGGGAACATAACAAATCCGGATTTATGGAAAATTCATACTTTAACCTTCAATAATGCTAATTTACTTAATTCGATAAGATAATTAGAATATTTACCAATTTTTGTTTAGAAAATAGTTTATTTTTAAATTTTGTTTAGTTGGAGAGCTCCTATTGTGTATTTCAAAATGAAAAACAGTTTGATTCAATAATTATAATGGCTTGAAGCTACCAGTTGGATTTGATTATTGTTTTTTCTTATTTGAATTTTTGACATTAATGACAAACAATTCACATTTTGGATTTTAATCAGTTTAAAAAAAAACTTGGCACTAAAACAATAGAATTGTTATAGAAATTACCTTGACTTTCATTTTAAAGATTTACGAAATTAAAAAATAAATAAAATACAAAATTTGTGTCATTGTTGTTTCAAGTTGTCTTTCAAGTACAACTTTGCGGCAAAAAAATGGATTTGAGTGACATACAACAATAAAATGTATTTATACCTCCTTCTCTCAAAAGTACGTACATTTATAAAATATCCAAATTACGCAATTTTAATTTTCAAAGGGCCTTAAGAAAAGTATGAAATTTTTTTATACATTTATGTGATATATTTTTGTATTTGTTTGCTTGATTTATTTTTTTTATTTCTATAGATCGGATTTAGTTTGAAACTGAAAAAAGTTTCGTCCCTTCATATGTCTATGACTATGCTATCATATATTTGCTCAATGATTCCATCAAAACTAATTAAATTACTGACAATTGCATTTTAAACAAATCTTATTGGTTAATATAGTGATCGATCCCGATTGATCGTCAATCAGAATGTATCCAATTGTTGCTTGAAGCATTATTCTCAATAAAACATCATATTACGAGCTATTTGACTGCGTTTAGTTAAAAATAATTTGTACAATGTACAATTTTTAGAATGTTAATGCGATCAACTAGTCACTCAAACAAATCTGTAAGCTATTAAATAATAATAAATAACAAATTATGGTCAAGTCAATATTAAAATTACAATTATGTTGTATTTAAACATGCGATATTATAATTAAGTATATCGACATAAAATTATTTCATGTGCATTTTTTTTATAATGTAAGTAAAATGTAATGGAAGTAAGTAGTCTTGAAAAGTTTCTTGTTTATTACATATTTATGAATTCTATCATAAGTTGTAGTTTCTATTCGATAATAATTGTACGTTATCCATATTTATATTTTATTTATATGTTGATGCATTATAATATTGTATTCTACTGCACTCTGTTAGAGAAATTATCAACTATCATTAATATTTTTCATTTTTAATATAATGTATAAATATTGTTACTAGTTCAACTGCTTAACAATAGGTGGGCTGTATGCAATTACTCACTTTCACCCGCGGCATCCCTCTAAACATGGTTTTTATAGCTGATCCGGCTCAGTGCCTGTTACTATTGTGAATCTTCTTTGGTAATAACATACAAGAGCAATTTTTTACTTAATTTATTAATGGTTTGGAAAATCTTTAATATGAAAATAAAAAAAATCTTTTAACGAAGGCTCATTTTGCCTTTAAGGCTTAAATCAAGTTTTATCCATACATTCTCACTTCTAATTAAATCTCTTTAAATCTAGTTTTGTCCACACATTTTGTCCATAAATATTACGAGTAATATTTAAATATAACCGATAGTCCAAAAAATATATGATATAATTTCATTAAATACTTGGAAACGTGGGAATAATCGCTTAATCATCTGCAGTTGAGTAATAACTGTGGCTCGTTTTTACTGCCCGCAATTCCATGATATTAACAAATAAATCATTTTTGTGGAATTTTCAAAATGTATTTATTTCGAAATATATCATAAATGATCAAAACGGTTATGATTTCAAAATCTATTGAATTGTTTATTTTGTAGTAGGTTTAAAATAAGAGTTATCGAAAAGAATTTACAATGGGTGGTTTCTGAGTCAAAAAATAAAATAAATTACAGTTTTTTAAATACGTGATTTAACTATTATGCTTTATATAAGTTTTCTAATTATATTTTTCCGAAGAAATGATCCATTTTCTTTCAAAAAAGTGGACTACTAAAAGTTGAGAAATGTAATAAAAATATCCTATTATATATATATTTTTGTTATGGTTAGACGTGAAAGAATCATTGACAGACCAACATTGTGATGAATATATAAGCAATAATGAAAGGATGGATTGTTTATGAAAGATAACTTACTTAAGATCGTATAAGGACATGCAACAGAAAAAAAGCTACAGTAAATCTATCAAACTGTTATTTGTAATAAAAACACATTATACTTCGCAATCAGATGCTAAGATTCGTTTACTTTTGCTTATTCGTCGGTTATTTTGGTTATCGTTTAAGTATTTCTGGCATTTTTGAGTCATATAGTGCCAACCGCCATAATTAATTTGAAAGTAGATAATTGTTTTAATCGATGTATGATTCTGTATTATTTTTGTTTTAATCCGCAAAGAATTATCGATTTATCATTTATTATTTCCATACAGCTTCAATTATTCAATTTTTGGATTACGAAATGTATGAATGTACCAATAAATTACGTGTTTGATCTCAGTTTTCCATCATTAATACAAACATTATTTAGGCAATTTAAGAATTTAAATAATTAAAATACTTTAACGCTATGTATTAATGAGCAATATATTTTCTGTGACGATTTTATGTACCAACATTTGAATTATGTAACTATTTTCGGTGTTCACTAGATTTCAAACGATAAAATAATATAATATTTTATATTATTAATAAATGAAGTATTTAAATAAAATTTGTAAAAAATAATTTAATTATTTTCTTTCATCAAAAACGATCCGAAAAGAAATGTCGAATTATATGTAAAAAAAACCACATTAAAAAAATTTTTTCTCACAGATTTCTTAGATTACTCAAAATCTACTATTTCGAATCGATTGTATTCAAAATCTAAGTTTGGTCAAGTCCTTTCGAATGGTACCAACCACGATGAAATCGGTTGTGGCGTTCAAAAGTTATAAGCGGTTCACATACTTTCACACACAGGCAAAAAACTGGCGAAAAGTTCAAAATTTTTTGTTCACTATTTATGGGGTTTCTTGTATAATTGAGGTCTAAGAAATTCAAAAATAATATTTATTTTACGATCGGTCGACAAATTCTCGAGATATTGCATGAAATACAACCGATAAATCGTCCTCTGGATTGGATTTTTAGCAATATCTCAAAAACTACTAGTCCAATCATTAAATAGATGTTATTTTTGAAATCTGCGAGTCAAAATTACCCTAGAATATGTATTACATGAAAATGGGGGGCAAAAATTTTTTTCCAATTTTTTCGATTTTTCAAAGGGGTACCCCTTAAAAAAATTGCGAAAATTCGAAAAAAATTTTTTCTACCCGAGTTCGAAAAAAACCATATTTATAAGTGTATTTTGACCCGTAGATTTCAAAAATAACATCTATTTGATAATCGGATGCTGAGATTTCGAGATATCTGTATAAATCCGACCTAGAGACCGATTTAGCGGGTGTATTTCATATAATATCTCAAAAACTAGTCGACCAATCGTAAAATAAATGTTATTTTTGAATTTTGCAGATCTTAATTATCCTAGAAAACCTATAAATAACGAAAAAAAATATTTGAACTTTTCGACGGTTTTTTGGAGGGTTCTTGTTTTTAATTTGGTTGTAATTTCTACCAAATTATTGATTTAAAAAAATGCATACGCATAGTGCTCCTATCTTACAAGGTCCTTTGCTATTATTAATAATATAATTTGTGTACAAAAGTATTTATCTATTGGTTACTTATTATTTTCACGACAAGGTAACACAGACAATTATTTGAGTTAAAACAGCATATATATATAAACTGTGTAAGGTATATTATGATTAGTTTTTACTATTATTTATAAATAAATACAATTCACAGAGTGTATCAAATAAAGATATATTGTATAATATCAGTTCAATACATTCTAGAAAATTTATTAATTTTATTTGGTATGCCCAAATCTTGTCTACAATTGAATTTACATTTAGAAAAGCACACACGTGCGTATTTTTATAATGTTCAGAATGTTGTATATTTTTTATAAATAGTGTAAAATTAAGAACAATCACTTTACAGATTTTCTGGTAAATTGGTAATCGAAAATTACAACAAAATTTGATGTTGAATGTTATTTTGTTTTTAGAGATTTCATATTTTTAAATGCCTTTTTAATAATTTTATTACACTTTAACTACATTTTAAAAAACATTACACATTGGAAACCTTGTAGGTTTTTTACTTAAAATTGTTTGTATTCAATTGGACACTATTATCATTTACTTTTGTAAGATTTTTGTGTTTTTATCAAAGCGGTTGAAATGGTTCACTGTGTACTAAGTAATGGACACAGTGTACCACCGCCCAGTACACAGTGAACCGCGGTAAATAAAAAAACCTAGGACTCATTATTAGATGAAAAGTTTCCCAAAATCTAGATTCTTTAATTTTATTTGATTCAAATTATTTCCATAGCGAAAAAATTACTACAGTGCCTTAAAACTATAAATGTGTTTTCTAAAATCTAATTAGGTTCAGTGAACAACATACGAAAAATAATCCATAACAAAAAAAAAAAATCATTAATTAACAGTCTACATAAGTACTTATAATAATATGTCAGCAAATATATAATTTTTTTTTCTTAATATGCAGTATACATAGCCTTAGCAGCTGAAACGCTACTAAAATAAAAATTTTGAATGTTACATACTGTAAAATGACATTTCTTGTATACATGAGTGATTGAACTCATATCAATTTAAAGTAAAAACGTACACATAATAATAGAAAAAATTATTTAAAGTATATATATATTATAATTAAATAGGCATTGTTATTAATAGCACAAAATTACATTGAGTTGTCGTTCTTAAAAATAGTAAATGTGGTACAAACTAAGCTAAGATGTATGTAAAAACATTTCATGGTAAAGCTAGACGACCTCTATATTAATGAATATTAACAAATATTAAGTGATATTAGAAAATATTTAAATATATAAAGGTATATTTAAAGATCTAGTCGAGTTTTTATTGCCAGTCATAACTAAGCTTGCTTATAAAAAGCCATATCATGAATCAAATCACGAAGTTTCCCGAAATTTATGAGATATATTGAAAAAAATTACGTTTATTGGTCCAAAAGCTGCATAAATTCAGCTTAAATAAAACTATTTTGTTAAAAATGTAATATGTGGAAGTTAGGAATCCATTTGTCATATTCATAATCACTTTTCTGCATACTATATATATTGTGACCAGTAGGTTAGAGTTACTAAGGTTAACCTAACCAGCTTTTTTTAATTAAGGTAAATTTCCATTATTATCCATCACATATCCGTCCGTACAGATATCCATCAAATTTAGTCTTCTGAGCACCATCAAATTTTATGGATTCCTTAAAATAATTCCAACTTATCGAGTTTTTGTAATGGAAAAATTATAATTATGCCGTCGTATACTTACAAATTTTTGAAGACGTATTTGAAATTGTTACGATATGTTTGTTAATGGACCACGGGACTATTGATGATGAGTCATCTTCCAGTCCTGCTCTTGCATGTAATTTTATCGATTTCTTCTATTACATGTTTCTGAATTTAGTGGTTTAAAATATTCCGTTAGGCCGAGCTATACAGTCTGTGTATATAGGAGTTAAAATTCTATATGCTAGGTAGCTATTAGCTTGTTAAATATGTCTTATTTGATTATTATATACCTACCAATACATTTGCATGTAATGTATATGTATGTTATCTTAATACAATACTTACTATACGGATAAAAGGATACCAAGGACATGTGTAATGAGTATTGTTGTGTGTGGGAATAGCCTTTATATATGTCACCAACATCTAGCTATCCAAACAACTATACACATTAGTCTAAGAGCTCGTGGAAGATTTGATGGACATTCTGTAAGGCTGATGTTTTTTTTAGCGATGATTAATAATAATAACTATAGTCCAGTACAGCTGGCTTTAAACAAAATACTATATTAAACAAAACAGTATATATGAGTATGTATGGTAGTGTGCGGATTATAACACACACCTTTTATATATGTATGTGATTCATAGTGTATGTAATATTTGTTTGTTTTTTTTATTTAACGTATTTTTTATGCATAATTTTAATAAATTATTACCACTTTTCAATCCTTCTGTAAATAAACTGTAAGTATTTCAAATATCATACTCGTCTGTCCGCTCAATTTTCGTAAAAAGGGGTACAAAGCTTTGTATCACGGATATAAAGTTAATAATAATACTTTATTGATTCTTTTAAGACAATGTTACAGTGTATAGAACAAATCATATTTAATATTATTTTTCAAATATTAAAAAAAAATTGAATGGATCTAAAGTCTATCTGCAGTCATGGCTGACTTTATATAGGTACAATTCAACCCAGACATTCGTTTAAGAGTTCACGGAAAATCTATGATAAAACCATGAACTAAATGGTCGATGTTAGCTGTAGTACTACAAAATGAATTTAAAAGTTGAATAATTAAATAACTATTGACAAATAAATAAAATTAAATTAATTTTTAATAATGAAAAACTAAATATCAAATTTTAATGTTAAAACAAAAATATACATATATTTAAGCTCAAATTGATTGTCACAATTGAGAAATTACTTCCATAAAGTGTACAAGCCCTTCAAATTAGGCCCAATCAAATAAGATTGTCAAGTGAATATAATATAGCTCCTATATAAAATAAATTAATAAATAATGGTCAAAAATATAAAATAAGTTCAAATTTATGTTGATTGTCAATATACTATGATTGTTACTGTACTATTTATTTATTTGAAAGAGGTGAGAATAAAGTGGGTCAAGAGGATAAAAAGCCATAGCATTTTTCTAAATATAATTAATTAAATTTTTCTCCTTTATTTCAATTATTCCAGAAAAATATTTCAAATTTAAATTATAGAGCTTAAGTGAATATTATAAGTTTAAAGTTGATCCATTTTCGAGAAAGACTTAAAAGATGTAAGAAACTTACATCTCGGGGACCTCAAAACAAAACGGTTAATTCCAGTAAATATCCGACATCGTAAATTACTTCCTTTTATTATGTCTATGGTAAAAGACGCACCTATCTGAACATTTTATGTTCTTTTCTTTTCTTAAATTAAAAAATACACCATTTTTATGGTGTAATTATAATTAATTTAACCTTAAAACACGTGTATTTTTTAATTTAAAAATAAAACAACATAAAAAACTTTCAGGTAGGTGCGTTTTTTCTACCGGGACACATATCAGTTCATTTTTAACCAAATAGTCTTGGTAAAAAAGGGAAGGGAAATGTACTAAACAGACTGGAATAAAATCACTTTTATAGACCATTCCAAATATCTTTTTTCAATTGAGCATTTTACAAACAGTTCTTAATTTAATCATAAATTTTCATACGATATTGAAAAATGATAGAACAGTCTTAAAATATGCACATGCATTTTTCTGTATCTCATCTTATTTAAATCCTATTTGAAATGATTGAAATGATTGAAAATTCATGCTTAAACACACAATTTGATCGTGTGCATGTCTGACCGACCTTGTTCTATGTTATGCTTCATGGAATTTTACTATCATTTTTTAGCGAATAATTAATTTTGTTTATGATTTTATTGTTTAGTAATGGAGGCTGGACGTTTAAATAAAAACAATAACATGTTCAATCTGTCAATGAGTGTGCCAATTTGTTTTATTATTATTAACAGCGAAGTGTATTATGATTTCAATTATTAATTAAGTGGAACCGTACATATTATGTGTCATTAATAAAATTTTGTGTTTAAAGGAACTTTGTACGTCTCATAAAATGCATTTGACAAAATACCTGACCGGTAGAATAATATTTAACGTACATAATTTTGACATTCTTGAGCATTCATATTCAATGGTATTTAATGGTCTTATTAAATTTTGGATACTAAAATAAAATTTACATTCCCGGCTGAACGAACCGTTATTTATATTTTAACCAGGTGATACTGTAGAAAACAAAAACAAAAAAAATTCGACACTCGAACTTGTCATACTTATTTAAAACTACTAAATACACGATTTCAATGTTGTGATTAGTTGTTTATCAGATTTAATTTTGTTTATCTATGTTAAACAAAATGAATTATAAAATACACCATCAAATTATTCTATTTTATATATTTATAAGGTTGTCTCGTTTTTTATGTTTTCGAGTATATCTATCTGTTTGTTCCGCTATCACTTACGAACGCGTTGTAAGATTTAGGTAAAATTTGGAATACACGTTCATCGTATTTCAGAAGTTTATTGTAGGTATAGTTTTTGGAAATTTTATATCTTTGAAAACTGTAATAACCTGTAATATTTATAATAATTTTTATAGCTTGTTCCCGTCTATATTAGAAATTTTTCAAACAAAAATGTGTTATTATGTAGCGTTTGTTCAGAATGATGAAAATTGTTTAACGAAGCGGGCGATTAACGGTAACTTTAATATATCATAAATGTTATTTAACGAAAATTATTTGTAATTAGTACGTAAAAGATAGAGAGAGGATTATACAATTTACCTCATTATATCTTTTGTAGCAAATACAATACAATAATATTACATTGCGTAATTGAATATCATAATATACGTGCATCTCTTTATTTTGATGAGCAATTCACAGTTTATATATATCTACCTGTATATCATCATATCACGTGGTATACATCGTGGTTCTATTTATTAACTCACATGTTCAACACGTTGATTCTAGCGTGTCGTTGTCATGGCAACGTTTTCATTTCTTCTAATTTATCTGACGCTGTAATGCTTGTATACTCACCAATCATTTCAATTTTCATGAAAACTTTCATTCTAAAGTAATATTTTTAACAGAACTCGATACATATGGCGTTTAGAAGTTATACTATATTAGTTTTAATTTAACGTTTGTAACGATAACCAAAAATGACCACGCAATAAATTTGCGAATTTACGTGTTCATAATATCACCGAATTAGTCCATTATGGTTTTGTCCTTCCGCCTGCCATCTAGATTACTCAAATCGATGAAACAGATAGCGAGCTGAAATTATGCTTGTATATTCTACACCTAAAAAATAAGATCGAGTTCGTGAATGAGCAAAATTGGGCCATTGGATTCATGGGTCAATAACCAAATTTTTAACCTTAAAAGATTTTAGCTCAAAGTTAGAATTTTTTGAATAATTTTAGCTCAAAGTTAGCAATCAAACACATAAATATATAATTAAAATACATATTTTTATTATATTGTATTTATCATATATAATTAAAATACATAATATTATTATTATATTTATAACTAACTAGACTAGATATTTAGAGTATTTTATGAATGTTAATTATTAAAAATAGTTTTTAAATTGTTCATACTCAAACATAAATATCTAAAAAATTGACTGTGTAAGTTGTTATATTCACTTGTATTTGATGAAATCAATTATTGTATTATTTTTTCTTATGTTTGTGCATCGTAAAATTTATTTTCTATGTTTAAGATATTCCATAAGTTCAAAATGTATCTTAGAACATTCAAATAGTAAATAAATATTTATGAATGCTATTAACTCTAACGTCATGATCAGTTGTTAAATCTAACAAGAAATTATTTTATAAATGTGAATATCATTACAATTAATTAAGAAATTTCAAAATTAGTTTTTTTTCTAGGGGAGACAGTGGCTGTCAGTCACGGATAAGTTGTTACAAATGATATATTTATAGGGTAATTTAGGGTAATAAAATACAAAAATAACACATTTTTTACGATTAGATGAGTAGATATTACTTGAAATATATCTGTTCGAGATAGCAGCCTCCGGATAGAATTTCAAGTGATATCTCAAGAATTACTATTTCTATCGTAGGATAGAATATATGCGTCAAAATTACTTTTTAAATGGAATTTTATCAAGTTTATAAAAGAAAATTCTTATCGATTTTTTATACGCCTTAAAAATTTGTGGGAAATCGATAAAAATTTTGTGTCTCCCATTGAGATTAAGAATTGTCAATAAGGTAACTTGAAACCGAAAATTGCACAAATCTATTAAACGATTAGTTATTGAGATGCGCAGTTTTTGAGATACTTTTAAAAAGTGTATTCTAAGAGCGATATCTCGAGCCGTTTTTAAGTGATATCGCGGAAACTACCAATGCAATGGTTAAATAAGTGATTTTTTGATTTTCTTAAATCTTAATTATTCTAAAAAACTAAAATATAAGTATAAGTGTTTTTTAGATTTTTTATGGTTATTTATAGAGTTATTAAAAAACAATTCCATAAAAAATCTATATATAAAATCGCATAAATTTGTGGGAGAAAAGGGTTCTGTAAGGTTAATTTTCTACACAGAAGATTTTATAGTATACTCCACGTTTTTATTTTTAATATATACTTCGATTTTCTGGTACAAAATATTATCTTTCTTCCAGACTTTTTATAATTGACGTAATTATATGGAATAATATGTTATTAATAGTGTAAAAGTTGTTGACCAATATAATATGCTTTCATTATTGTATACTCGTTATAATTAAATCACAGAAACTGTACAGAGAAGTATTGAAAAAAATTCATAGTAGTTTATAAGGTAATATTTCTAAAAACGAATGCTTTGATCATCCATATAAATTTTTATATTCGACATATATTTATAATATGTCACATTACATTCACTTAATGCTAGAAAATATTGCTAGAAAAGTTAGTAATGCTAGAAAATATTGATCACATGAACAAAATTTTGGTATAAGTTTTCATGGAATCACCTAATAAGTATATTTACGCATGTCCTTCAGGACGTCACCAAGATAACTGAAAAATGAAATGAGCTAGCAAGAGGAAATTTTGGTGACGTATTTTAGATATAAAGAATGAATTTTAGAATGAGCGAATGAGCGAATTTATATATATATATATATATATATATATATATATATATATATATATATATATATATATATATATATATATATATATATATATATATATATATATATATATATATAGATTGGTTATTTAGAGTATTTAATGAATACAAATGATTACAAATAGTTTAAACAACATATTTAAATAGCTGTACAATGAATGATACAATGAAGGCCCCTTATTTTTACTTAATATTTTTGTCTTTTATGGCTATTACTTGGAAGGCTAAACAAAAAGTGTCTTCTCGTAGCGTTACTTAAAATAAAATTAGTGCTATCAATAAAAGGCCATAATTTTAATGCGGTTTTACCCTATATACTTTTGATTTAGTATTAATGTATGTATCTCAATTAATGCTTGTATATTATAAATATGATAATTAAATATGTAAATACAATTTATCAAATTATGAAGAAATTGTTAATAAATATTTGATTATTGATCTAAATCATTTCTGTTTTTTTGGAATATTTACATTCTAAATTTTAATTTACGTTTTAGTTATTGGTACCGTGCATCAAATTATTATTTTTCGTTGCCATGGCTACGACATACTATTATATCATTAATGAAATTAGTTTAAGTTTGTGAATAGAGTATGATTTAATTTAGAAAAATTTTAACAAATTTAATTTTGGTGTCAAATTGAAAACTGGTTAATAATAAATCTAATTTACTTAAGGATAATAAATCTTTAAGAATAAACTAAATCTAAAATTGGATATGAATTAATATTTCAAAATATAACTCGGATAAATGGTTTATAGGATTTTTAATCGAATGTTTTTAGAAAAATTAGCATTTGTTGCAAAATGATATAATAATAATATTTGTTTCAAAAATATAAAAAATATAATTTAAACAAATTTGATTGGTTGCTATTTGCTATTTTAAAATTTTCGGTAAAATATGTACCAATATCTTTCGTTGTTCTTTTCAAGGACGTAATAAACGACACCCTAAAACCTTTACCCTAAAACAGTTCTGTCCACAGCGAAAAAAAAAATTTTATTATCCTTTTTTAAAATACTGATATAGGAATTAGTGTTTCATTACGTTAATTTTTATAGTATTGCAACAGTTTACTACAAATTTCATATATATGCCTATCATTGTGTTTCCTATTCAGACTTCAATGATATTTGATATATTTTTCCCATACCTAAAGGAATTTACGCATGTTTACTAAATTAAGTCAACGCGTATTAACTTGGACAATATATTATTAGTAATAACATATTTAAAATATTATTGTAAAATTGCCAAAAATTTGTCAAAATTTTCAAAAAAATCAAAACTTATCAACTAAAACTTGACATGCATAATATTTATAGATTAGATTTTTAAATGTTTTATCTATTCTAAATTATCATTTGTCAATTGTGTATTTTTTTGTTTGTTTTGTTATACCAAAACAAAATTTCCAAATTCTATTCTAAACATAGATGACAATTTCCGTTAAAATTCCGTAGTACTTAAAAATAAAATACTGGTTTATTATATGCTTAATAATAAACTATTGTAATTGAGACAAAAACTGTTTACTTTCCTATTTAAGTAAGTGAGACTTTCTAGGCTCTTTTATTGCGACCTTGATTACCCTTTGATTATTCCAGATCTTCATTTGTATACAGATATTTACTATATTGTATTGACGCATGAACTATTTGAAGTAGGCTTCCACAGCACCAATCCTTCGGTATTAAAGTTAAGTGAAATATCAGTCCTTGATTTGTCACATGTAGTATAGTCGGCGCGTTTACACCCTGAACAATTCAGATCGAAATACTAGAACTTATGTTTCGTATGCATAACTTGTTCTGTACAATATTATTATTGCAAATAATATAAAATATTATTGATATACAAATTTTAGATCTAGATCATGAAATTTAGACACACGCTCTCTAGTTGTTTCAAATTTCAAAACTAAAATGTAAAAAATCAGTGATTCATTTTTAAGTATATTATCATTAACCATGTTATGCTTCTTCTCAAATATCTTTTTTCCAGAAAATAGATTTCAACAAAATTTGAAATAACTTATGTAAATCATGTATGTATCAAAATAATACATCAAAATCGGTTGAACAGTTCAGTCAATATTTATATTATATGTAGAAATTTTTGAAATAGAAATAAAAATATCAATATAATATAATATATTCTTGTATAAACCATTTACGAGCATCTTGTTTTATTTTTTGGATTCGAATAATAATAATAATACATTTTCTATTTTAAATATTCACATGATTTTTCATGACAGTCATGTGAAGTAGACAACAAATAACGCATACTGTCCGTCAGTCTGTCCGTATATAAAAAATAAATATCTTCAAGTCTTGTGAGTCAATAAAACATATGATTTAAGTACTGTAGGATACAAGTGTGCCAAAAATTGTTAAATGTTGCATCTGTTTGTAGATAGTGTATATATATATATATATATATATATATATATATATATATATATATATATATATATATATATATATATATATATATATATATATATATATATACATTTGTGTGTGATGTAGTTTAAAATTTGTTCAGGCCATTTTGTTAAAAATAAAATTGAAAGAGATTTACAATAATCAGATACATACACATCAATATTTACAGCTTATATCTCTTAGTACTACAATGACACAGCATACGTTATGTCTAATTTTTCAATTGATTGAAATTTAATGAAAAAAAAAATTTTTTGACTCCTTCTTTCATCTAAGGGACATCAGATCTGAACCAAATTGAAATAACCTATAATTTATTTCCGTTTATTTAATGGATCATTTATTTCGGATATATTGTCTGCCCTTATATTGATTAAATATGTAACTAAAATATTAAAAGACTATATTAATAAAGAATGACCAAAGTGAATTATTTAGATTCGTACTTTTGTCCTTTTATAAAATTTGAATCTTAACTTTGAAAATATAACAATAAAGATTAGGTATGATATGTGGAAAAATTAAATTGACTATGTAATAAAACATAATCGCAGACATTGCACTCATTATTATTATTATTAAATTACTAAATATTTATTTAATAAATATGATAATTAAATTATAAATACATGTTAAGTTTGTCATTATAATAAAATTTATGAACGTAACTGTTTAATTATCGTAATTTATCTAAACAAACAAATAATATAAATCAGAAATTTTTCAATGTGCGTGTAGTTTTATTTATAAATAAAAATTATCTTTTATCCGCACCTTCTTCGCAACATAAACATTCTTTGGCAGATTTTCTCTTATTAAAAGAAAACTTCTCTGATAATAATATTCAACCTATTATTCGAATCATTATGCCTGTGTAGCTAAGGAATAGCAACTAAAATTTTTGGCATCACTTAATATCTTTGTCACTGTTTCACTTTGTCACTCCTAAAAGAATGCATATAGTTTTATGGACGTAGTTTTTTTTCTCAATTTGCTCCATTCGTTGTGAAAATGAGACAAATTCCCATCTAGTTATTTCAATCTATAAATAAATAAGCATCAAAGTTCCTTTGATAAGAAAGTGAAAATATGAATTGTAGAAAAATAAATTGTTTCATATATCTTTTAGACACTTTATAGTGTCACTTCCTTTTTTCTTTTGGCAACAAAAATTGCAAATTATTCAACTTTCATAAATATTAATCAAATACGGATGTCAAATTTCCGATTTTTATAATTTTTATCTTTAGTAAAATTAAAAGTATTCGGATGTTTTTAATTATTGAAACAAAACTTGAGATTGAATTATGTATTAAATCGTCAATAGAAATACATTAATCAGCCCACTAACTACCGAAGAAATGATAAATATTATTGTTTAGCTGTTGTGTTGAATTTAACAATTTTCATAAAGTAAATAAAATTTTTCAACAGAAAAGAACCGGCTTCCAAAAAATCTAATAATATTATGGAAGCGTTATCAAGCTTATGTGTTTTTCATACTTTCTTACGCTTATACCATATTTAGATAAATATATTTAACATCCAATTATAGACGTATATGCCTCAGAGGCGGAGTTAAAACTCATTCTTATTATTATATTTAACATTAAAAAATCCTTTTAATACCATAAAGTTTGTATTTAAAAAAAATGTTTGACTTTAAATTGTGTTTTTCGTTGTTGGCCTATAAATGAATAAGTTCGATTAAGTTGTTTCTGGACTGCCTATCTCTCCTTCTTCCAAGCGACAGGTACTATCACCGATATTTTGATATGCTAACGTATTTAAAAAAAATGTATTTATTTCAATAAAAATATTCGAATAGACTTGGTATAAGTAATGTCTATTTTGACGTAAGAATTTAACAAATGTAAATAAATATCATATGTTTATCATGTTAAAAACGGACATATGTTAAGCACACGTTTACAAACGCTCACTAAATAATTACATTTATGATATCAAAAAAATATTATAATTTTTATAATAAAATTTTTTTATTATTTTGCTCATTGCCAAATTTTTATTTTTTTCACCTCTATACAGACTAAAATATTTGTTTTTATAAAATAAGTTATTTCAATGTAATATTTTTGAATGTGGAATTTTAGAGTAAATTGAATTTTAAAAAAAATTTATAAAAATAGTGTTTCAACCACTCTCTTAAGTCTTTTTGTGTACGTACTACAAATGAAATATCAATTAATATTACATTATTGTACCAGTAATTGACTTGGAAAGTGTGGTTTATGGAAAATCACCACCAGGCTAACTACCATTGTTGTAATCAAGGTCAGACTATTTGTACAGTTTTCTCCCAGTATTATCCGTATTCTCGATATGCAAATATTTTAAAAATATATACACGTATACGATAAGCACTTTATAAAATAAAATAATTTAGTTAAGTATACGAATCAACAACTTTAACGACCTATAATTCACCTCATATTGTATCCACAGAAATGATAAACACACATTTTTCGTTGTTTTTTATAAAGGATTTATTTTTGTTTCCTACACGTTTTTCGTAAAATTTTCAAGCTTATCGTGAAAACAAAATCGTTTAGCGACACACAATTTTTAAATGAAAATCGATAGTTTCAATCTCAAATAACTCAAAATTCTTGACTTTATAAAAAAAAAAAATTACACCTTTGTTTAAAATTTTCCGTTTTATCGATTCTTGTGGTTGTTCTTTATGTTGGAATTTTCATCCTTCAGATTTTCCACAACATATAGGTTTTAAAATTTGAGCTTAGTTTCTTATTTGATTCAAGATGGCAGTCACCTTTTACAAATTGTGAGGGATGAAGTGAAATGTTCTTACTTCACTTGTAAATTAAAATTTTCTCTATCTTTGATTGTATAGCTTCAAAATGCTATATTATAACAAGCTTTTTAGCAATACGTTGTGTTTAATAATAAGTGATTGTAGAAAATGAGTGTTTGACGTCCATATACGCACCGTCAAATTGACGCTTGTGTGACCACAGTATATCTCTATATTGAATTTTTTTCTATGTATATGGAGGTGTTGTGTTGTTCTCATAGAAATTTTTTTGATTAAAAAGAAATAAAGTTTACTTACTTAAATTACCATCTTAATAAAGTTTTTAAACAATAAAACAACAGTGTTTTTCTAACCAATTCAATTTTGAATGGTTTTTATTTGGCATTGATTATGTTTTATGAAATACTTCGTTGTACATATTATTAGTTTTATGAAGTTTTATGTTTGATTTATATTTTTATAATAAAATAAGCGATCAAGTTTGTTTCAATAATTTTTTTTTAAATTCTGCAATCCAGTGTTATCTACTGAATATTCACTAAATTTTCCTAAATTTTCACAGATAGCTTTTAATATCTCTTGAATTAATTCCATTGGTCTTTATGGCCATTTGTTACGAAAATATTTGTTAAACATGGACATAATTTTTTTTCTATTTACAATCTTTAATTTTTCTCTATAATGACGAAATGGTTCTTACCTTTGGTTGATTATAACTAATTCTGTCGTTTAGTGTTAATGAGCTATTTTACACAAACGTTGTATTAAGTAAAAATTTGTTATGGCACTAGATTTATGAATTCAAAAATTTTTGCACATCGCTACATCTTTGTATATTTTGGTTTTTAATGTTACATGGTTTTAAATTAATGTATGTTTGTGTAAGAACGTACAATTATAGAAATAATAACTGACGCTCTCAACAAAACCGGTTTATCCATTTTTTTAAATGAATCAAACTAGCTGAAATTGTCTCGATTAATAAATTGTACTATTTATTATCTTTCTACTGGTAAGGCGAGTGGACACCTTGCAGGTTGCACCCAAATCACTTGTTTTATTTATCAGTTATATAAAACACTCAATTTATGATAAGACTGAAATATTAATAAATATTTCTTTTGTTAAGCCTCTGCCGTTAACAGCTGAGATAAAATTTTTTTTGAATTTTTGCTTGGTAAACTTAACATTATTATTAAAATGACATTTTTTTGTATTTCAGGTGAGTTTTCAATCATGTTCTTTCTATTCATCAAGGTGATATAAGGCAAGTGCTAATGTTGATTAATATAAAAATAATATTTAAATTAAAATTTTAATCTTATTTAAAATAATGAGTTCCTTTATCTATGGATATGTTAGTGTTGTTAAAATATAATTGCATTACATATTATGATGTACTTACAGTGAATCATAGTGAAAAATCCATAATCATTTCCTGATTATTATCTTCAATGGTTTTTTTTTTACTTCTTCTCTTTTAAGTTTTAATTGCTGCATAAATAATGATCTTGCAATTTACCTCACCACAATTTTTGAAGGCCACTACTTCTAAACATGATCATCTTTGTATTAAAATAAATATTTGAGGAAAATGCTTGTCAATTTTATAATTCTAAACAAATTTCTATAGTTTCGACTAATTCTGATTATTAATATTTGTGCTTTGCTGCCGTAAAAGTACAAAAACATAACATTTCAGATTTGAAAATAGCTATAGTTGAATTATTAATTTCACTTTTATCATTTTTTAAGCGTTTACAGAGGGTACAAAAATGGGAAAGTGTTTCGTCTCCTGATAGAAGTTGTATTTTTAAAATGCATGTTATGTTTACATAACGAAGATATAGGTTTACCTTTGTGATACAAATATTAAAATCGGCTGCTTTCTAAAAATTATTCACAACAAACCAAAAAACATACGAAAAGTCTAACATATGCATGCAAATATAGATATTTATACAAACTTAAAATCACAAGTCTTTTGCTATTATTCTATTATTTTATATACAAAACCCTATCCATAAACCATAAACCTCAATCCGATTTCATCATTTATATCCACTCACCTTTCTCGGATCACTTCCTCTTCCCTTTTTTGGTCAGTATAATTTGTATTTAAATCTTGTTCACGTCCAGAAAATTAATAAATTACTAAATTGGTCACAGGGATTCAGGACAATAACTTATAAACTATGTTTTGATTTTAGTTGTTTTTACATGTATTAATTATACAAAGGTTATAATTTATATTTATTTGTAGTTGCTGAGGAAGTCCTAACAAAAGGACAAGACGTTCAACTAAAATCAAGACATAGTTTATAATTTATTGTTCTGAAACCCTGTGATCAATTTAGTTATAATTTGTATGTTTAATACGTTTGATACAATCAAAAAATGATCATCGCACTATTTAAAATTATAAAACTATGATTGTTTATTTTATTTGTGGTTAAAAATATTCAAATTATAGATTCATAAAAAGCATAAGTTAAAGTTATTCAAATTTAATTCAATTCCTTGTATTTTAAAATTCTAATAGGATTGTGTATATTTTTGAATATGAAACATGTATACAGAATGTTTCAAATCTGTTAAATTTGAAGGTACGCGATGGTAGAGACTCTTTGTAATCAAGAAAGTTACTTTCAATTAAAAGCAAAGTGACTCACGTCTAGTGATAAAATTCGTTAGTAACGTAACTTAGATTTTCAACAAAATTTCCCACTAACTTTAAGACAAGTTAAGATAACAACAAACAGAATTAAATGTGCATATACTCGACACATGTTTGACTATCAATATTTGAACTATTTTAAATAATTAGCATATATAAAATAGTCTAAATATCCAATATACATAATTATAAATTCATATATAACTATAATATTCTAATTATATATGTGTTTATTATCTAAATTGGAGCTAAAATTGTGGCGAATTCAAACATTTTACGAAAAAATATTTCAAACAAAAGTTATCTGTTATAAAATAGCAAACATTATTATTCGATTCTTTCTTTTCGAATTTTTATTTCCTCTTTTATGTTTCAAAAGCTGGGTCTTTAGATCCAATGGACCAATGTGATTTTGAAGAAGATGGACTCAAAAAGTTTCAAATTAAAAAATTTTATATCGCGCACACACTTAACGACAATTATTAAAAAGTATGATTGTGCAGCAAATGAGATTTCTTCTCATGAAGTTAGATTAGAATAAAGGAGGAAATAGCTGCAGTACTCTTTGGAAATAAGTGCAATGCAAATTATGGACGTGGTAGAAGAAAAATGACACTTTCTTATTCCCTTGGAAGTATACAAATATAAGCAATACCAGAAAATTGGAGAACGTATAATAATAAGGTTGGATACCAGTTCTTGTAACTTTAAATGGGACTGCTCTTCAAATGCTATATGTCTGGAACACCTTATATTTTTAAAATAGTTGCCAAGACATCACAACTATTATTTAAGCGTATACATTTGTTATTGTGGACAAATCAAGTAAATAATAATTCTAATATCATTTTGAATTTTTCATAAGGAACAAATGTAGTCACGGTCAAGGTCAACATGTCTGTCTATATATTTTATACATAATAATAATATTATGATGACCATACGTCATCATTCTTTCCGCCAACATAATAAAATAATATATATCTAATTTGTGTCTATTTAATCTGTGTATAAATAAAATAAATACAATGTATTAACGCAAATGATTAGATTTATGTATATCATGACATGACCATACACAATCACTTTTTAATGCAAAAATGTATTTTATGTAAATTAATAGGTATTTATTATACTTGACATAATATAGAATATGTTAGAATAGGTATATTAGTTTTAGCCTGTAAGTTTGTAACGATATCAAATATTGATCACATAAATAAAATTTTGGTATAGGTGTTCACATAATCATCTAATTAGTGTATTTCCCTTCGTCTGTGTGTCATGAAAATAACTTAAAAACAAACAAAAGATAAGGATCTGAAATTTTGGTATCGTATTCTGGCCCTTAAACAAACAACTTTTATTTCAAATTTGTTTCGTAGAATGTTCGTAACAATTTTAGCTCAAATTTAGAATATTTATAATTACAATATATCTTATTGTTATATATGCATTTATAACTGTATAGTCTTAACATTTAGAGTATTTTATTAATGCTAATGATTACAAAAAGTGCAAGCATTAATATATGTTTTCTCTATTATATGTTTTCAAGTATCTAACCAATTAAATCTCTTAGTTGCTGTCTTCACTTTTTATATATTTGCTAACATATAGGTATTAGTATTTAAGTTTAATTGTTTTAAACCCTTTGTTTCATAGAAAACTTGTGTAAGTGAATAAAATGTCAAGTTTTAGTTTTACATTTATAATAATCTGTTATACTAACGCGAGGCTTGAGATTTTAAATTCGTAAAATTCTTTTTCCCACTCCCGTTTGTGTATTATGTACCAACAAGTTATAATTTCCAAAATTTTCATGCTACTTCATTTTCTGATTTTTGATAAGTACATTTAAAGTTATGCGTGATATTAAGATTTTATTAAGTTGTTTCTAATTGATATTAAATTGAAGGTTAATTGTGTTATTTAACTACAGTAGACGATATATTTGTAAAAATATGTCATTCAAAACTATTATTCAAGTAAAGGTTTCCTACAAGAAGTTTGTACTACCAAGTTGAAATCAAATCATCAACGTTGAATTCATTTTGGTTGCAGGATCAAAATTTTGAAAAGTCTACATATTTGCTCGAGTAAGTTCGGATATATCCATCTAAAAATTATTTACTCTGGATTGCTTAAAAAACAAAATAATCAGTTGATTGATTAATTAATTTATTTATTAAATATTATTTTAAAAGTTAAATAATTTAATGTATTTGATATCATATATCAATAGTATAACAATTATAATGGTCAAAGTCTTACTATCAATTTATAAAAATAAGAAAATTTACTTAGTTTTTTTTTTTTCTTAGTTTTACCTGTTCTGATGTTGTTACCACACCTATCCTACCTGTAATCAAATCAAGCAAGTTAAATTTGATCCACTTCCCGTTTGTCCATTAAGTTGAAATTATGGACATTCTTCTTTAAATCGGATGACAATACAATATTATGATCTAATATAATACAAAAATAATATGGTAACGCTGGAAAACTTTCTTCTTCTTTATTTCTTTGCGCTTCCACCATTTAATAACAAAATTTTTACAAAAATCCCATTTTCAGTTTTTTTTAAAATTAATTTCTTTTTTTTTAATATTAAAATCGAAAACTCTGGATATTTTTTATGAACTAGAGTCTAGTGCCAAAACTGGAAAGCTGGCAACCCTATAATAACCAATAAGTAGCGTTGCTACCCGTACTGTATAATGAAGCATTATACTTTCCTGTGTTCAACTGTACTCAGCAGAATAATGCAGGTGAAAATATTTTATTTTGCGTAGTTTAATTTTTTAACTTTGACAATATTAAACCTGTAACTTTAATATTGATAATATTCACTTAAGTGAGGAAGGTGTACCTTAAGGAATACTCACGCAGAAAACCTTTCGAGCTCAGCCACCGTCTTCCTTAAAATAGTTTATGACTTTCCAAGTATTAAATTTGGGCAAAATTATTGTATTAGAGTACAATTCTTTTAGATAACTTTCGTTGCAATACTCAGTTAAAAATGTCACAGAAGAAAGACGATGATATATAAACATTATCTGTACTTCGTGTTTGTCTAGCTAGTCTTATCTTAAATCTACATTAAAATGATCGGGACAAATTTTAATCTTATGATTTAATTTTTTTGAACTTTCATTTAAATTCTCTTTTTTAATTTCATTATATATTTTATAATATATGATAGTTCGGTTTTAGTAAACATAATTGTACTCAAATGTATAAAGCAATAAATATCTCATATTTACTTTGACTTTAGTAAGTATAAAGTTTTGAAAGGTTTCATCCCGACGAGTGAATAAATTGTAAATATAGCTTCACGTTTAACTTGTATCCTGGGAACAACACTACCTATAACGGGGATTTTTTGTTCTATGAAATCAGAATGTTCATCCTACTAATATTATACATATGAAAGCTTGAATGTTTTTTACTAAATCTCACAAAAACGGCAGAAATTTCAATTTTTACGGTTGAACGGATTTCATTGAACCGATAGTTTAACATATTACCTGGATTGGGATGAATATGTGAAGTCTTTCCTCGGAAAAAACTAAGGTTCCTGTGATATTATTAAAATACTTAATAAGTCTTATAGAACATTATTCTGGGATATGCGGTATCCTTAATCCAAATATTGGCGACCCAAATAATAATAAAATAATTTCAGCCTTTTTGCGTGATGTTCATTTAAGTATCGGTATATTACATAGTTCATATCGTTTATATACATATGTTTTTATAAATTCACCACATGGTAGTGAATAGGAGTTATACGTTTTATTTTGACGACCAAATACTATAATAAAATACATCATTTATGAATATTTTTAAGATGTGGATAGTCGTATTGATGATGCAAAATTTTCTACAAAATTTAAAATTAACAGTTGAAGGATAGATTTTCAATTTGCCAAATAAAAGCTTATATACTTTAATTAAAAAATTTACAGTCCTTACAGAGGAATACATACCAAAAAAAGTACAAAAAATGCGACACTTTTACTTATTTAAAAAACATTAAATACCCGATTTTTAAGATGTGTTGAGTTGTTTATCAGAATTCGTTTTGATTATCTATCGAAAATATTTATTTTAAACTGAAAAAATTGTAACACCCCAAAAATAGTATATTTTATAATTTAAAGTAAGCGTGAAAAATTCTGTACGTCACGTTTTGGATTATTACTTTCTAACTTTTAACTCGTAGTGCCTGCTTGTCTGTTTGCCTGTCGAAAAACTTTAATCGAACTTTTTAATCGAACTAAAAATTCGCAGACGCACTGTGACGATAAAAATGATATATCCAATTTAGTTTACAAAAGTGAGATTAAGAGATTATTGGTATAAATTTTTTCTAGGCATGTTTCATTTTCAGTCAATCAAGTATTTAATTATATGATGATCAACTTTATTTACAAAATAAAGGTAAAAACTTGCTTTTTATTTGTTAGTTTTTTTGGTTTTATATTTATTATCTATAGTTGTTTTATTTGAAAAATCGAGCATTTTTGTTTTTTTAATTTTCTTCCATCACGAAAAAAGATATTTCTAATAGGTTTAGTATACAATTTTTTCTATTCTTATTTTATAACGTAACGATTTCTTATTTTAGAAGGTTGTTTGAATTATGGAAAAAAGCTTTTCAGCACCGACTAGAGAAAAATATTTAATTGTTTGTATATTCAATCTGTACATCTTCTATAATTATAGATAAAGATATTCCTAAAAATAATTTTGAATAACAATAATATTAATAATGATCAATTTTGTATAGTTGATCAATTCAAATTGAGTGATTTCATAACGGTAATTTGATAACTGTTATGTTGAGTATTTAATATGCTATTGAAGGTATAATAAACAACATTGAATAAGAAAATTAATAAATTTATATATAGAAAATGTTGTTTTGAGATTATGATTGATATCGCGTCGAATGCAGTTTATTTACTTCCAATATAAGTTTTACTTCAGTTTTATTGTAATAATTTTATGGAATACGCATTTACTACAATTTGATGAAAGAGTGTAGAAAAAATTAAAATATTAGTCTGAAACATTGGTTTAATAAATAATTAGTTGATCCGCAGCATTACCTGTTGATAATTATTTAATAGCTTAAATTTGAATCTTAATTTCTAAACTACTGTGGCATTTTCCAAATACGTCTGATACTATTAAGCATTCAAATCGTAAAACAAGGTGATCAGTGTGTGTAGTGCTCTGGACAATCTCCAACAAGGTCACTGAGTGTTCTTGGACCAAAACTGTGTATGCTAATTAGAACAGGAGATATATAATTTTGAGTGGAGAAAATCTAATAAAGAGTTGAAAGCCAAGTTGAATGTCCGCGCCTTGCTCTCCCCCATCACATCCAATACGCATTATCGATAAAACTTTATCAAAATCGAATGAACGATTCAGCACATATTTATGGGTAAAAGAGGTAAGAAAAAATTTATAAATATTCCTCTTGTAGTTTTGGGGTCATGACTGAGCAAATAAAACTTAATTTTTCTAAAGGAACACAATACTTTCGATATCTTAGATGTTACTTGGAAGTAAAAATACCGCAACTTTGTTAATTTTTTCCCATTTTTGTGGGAAATTTAATTATCTAACAACAAGTTTCTTGTAAAGAATATCGAAATTTTGCATCTACAGCGAAACGATATTGGAAAACCTAAAAAAATGTGTTTTGACCCTTCTCTCACATTTCCATGCTCTTTCAATAATAATTCCCGGTTTTTTCTTATTACTCGTAAATACCCCATTTTCTGATTCATGCAATAAAAACTGGTCAATTGTTTAGTGCCTTTCTAAATTGCATATAGCCTATTATGAAACATTTTTGGTAGAACTATTCTTCTATGCCTTAAAACTAGTTTTTATTTAAATGCGATAAAAAAATAATTTTTTACTATCAACTGATAACGTTAT
This sequence comes from Chrysopa pallens, assembly GCA_020423425.1. Taxonomy (NCBI): domain Eukaryota; kingdom Metazoa; phylum Arthropoda; class Insecta; order Neuroptera; family Chrysopidae; genus Chrysopa; species Chrysopa pallens. The sequence continues at coordinate 44,195,002 of CM035593.1, read as the reverse complement.
TATACTTGGATGAGAACGAATTCAGCATTCATATAAAATAATTCAATGTATTTACTAGCATTACCAACGTTGAACGCAATTTAATATACCCTCATATATGTGTCATAAAATGTCATTTAAATTGGAAACGATAGATATATTATTTTAATATAAAAATAAAAAATATATATTGACGTACACTCGCAATAAGGAGAGGAGGAGGAGGCGGTAAATCAGGTGAAAAATATTTTCTTATAGTGGTTGGTATTGGGGTATAAGAAGAAATTTATTGAGATGATATGTTGTACACACGGGGTGGATACACGCGCCACGTGGACAAGGAACGTGAATACTGAACTTGGGGTTGGAGTTGAGCACGTGGCTATAACAATGCTGTATCAGTGTCTACCCTATTTGTACCATTTAAACACAGTTATACTTCGATCGTTGTGATGTTTGGGTGTTAAATTAAATAACTAATTCATAAATAATTACTTCCTTAAAAGATTCTGAATAATAATATAATTTTAAAGAATCATTTAATATATTTAATTTATTTAATGCAAATTAAAAGTTTAAATTTATTTTTAAAATCAGTTTTATAGTGATTTAAAAATTGAACATTGTTTGAATGTAAATACTTAATAATTTTCTTTTATCTTGAAACTATTTCGAAGGATATTTATTCGTAAAAAATAAGATTAGAATTTAAAAAAATCTTTTTTTTTTTCATTTATAAAATTTATTAATCATTTATTTAGATTTTAAAACAAAGACATTCAGATTTAATATATTTCATAGTCATTGAGATAGATATATTTCATTATTAGTTATATATTAATCAATCTGATAAGATAATAAAAATTCAAAAGATCAAGTAAGTTTATATTATTTTCAATTATTTGATTCAGTGTCATTTAACAAATTTTTCTTCTCGTTTTGAATAATAAATAATATTTAATTTTTTTTTTGTCTGTTTGCCTGCCCAATTCCGCTAAGTTATAATTCAGCTTTTGGCTGTTTGAGTTCGAATATTCTTTGAACGTTCAGCAAATGAAAACAATAGAAAATAATGTCATTCGATTTTTAGATTTTAAAAACATTTAAGTACAGTTTTTTTACCAACAAAACTGAATAAATATTCAATACGCTTTTCAATTTTTATAATGTGACAAAATCTTGCGATACTGAATTAATTCTTTGTATAACATTCCGATTTTTTTTCGAGTACCGAAATTTTACGATCTGTAATAAACTCCGCATGCTAAAGCGTAAGTTCCGATTTTAAATTAAAGTGAGATGTTAGACCCTTAGAGCTCTCTTCTCACTTTTACCCATGTAAGAAGGATGTGACTTTTTCATAGGGGAACTTACCCCTTTATAAATGTTAGTAATAATATAGGAGGTCAACTTTACTGTAATATTCTAAATAAAGTTTTGAGTGCGAGCATGACCTTGAGGACAGTATCTAAAATTTTTGTTTTTGATAAAATTATATCCAAAAATATACACTGTCTCCTAGATCTAGAAATATTAATTAAGAATCACTAATGAATTTTAATTCATTTCATTTAATGCATCATAAGAATAAGCAATATTTTGACCAAGGTTCGGCAATGTTTTAACTATCCAGAATAAACTTTTCTGGTTTCTAAATTTTTGCTGATATTGTAATTAAAGCCTGTAGTATAAATGTATAAGATTAAATGTTATAGATTTTTAAGAATCAACCTTTGGCAGTCAATGTTTAAAGTTGTGTCCCTATTTGTAATATTCTTATTAGAAAGCTTAAAACCGAATACCTTAATTGCGAAGAAGAGCAACCAAATATAATTAACGTATATTACCCCTGGAAATAAATACACAAAATTTGGGTCATATTTAGAGGGAGTATGTTTATAATATCAAAATTGTATCGTGTGTTTTCTCTCATTTTGATGTTTAATAGATTTTGTGAATTAAATTCTTCCCCTTTAAGTTGATAGGTTTTAATTCACCGACATGTTTAGTTTGGTTTTAAAACAGAACGCGATATAACACAGGACTTATTCGATAGAACCAAATCCAAAACATTTTGGTCTATTATTCCAGACCATTTAAAATCCCATAAGAAAAATTTGTTATTGTATTTTTTATGCAACACGTGGGTAGCCAAATGATTATTTACCCAAGGCATACTAATGCTTTCAATAGAAAGGGTGCCCCAACGTTATTTTCAATTTAATATTTAAAAAGTAAATGCTACTTTTTTTTAATGATATTTGCTAAATATTTATTTAAGTCAATGAAATTTTTGAAATTGCTCTATAAAATTTTGATTTAGAATATCCATGAAACGTTTGACTGAGTTTTAAAAGATTTAAATTAAATGAAAACAAAGCAGAAAACTTAAGAACGAAGAAATTATTGGATTTTTTAATTATATTTAACTCAAAGGCCCCCTAAACAATTTTTCTCGTACGCTACGTGCCATATGTTTTGGTTTTGGATGGATGGCTGTTTCTAATATTGATTTAATGGTTAATTAAGAATCATTTCTGGTTTCTATTTCATTAAATTTTCATTACTATTATTATCAATAAACTATGAAGATTATTCGATATTTCAATTTTTACAACACAAATACTATATTATGCATAAAAAAAACCTTTAAAACTCGTTTGTTTGCGTTCGAAACATTTTTATTGTTTGCTGAAAAATTAATTAAATTATGTGACTTATGATAGTTTCTGAAATGACCGATTCAATCAATGAAATTAACGAATCTAAGAAACATTTATTTAGAATCTAAGTTTCTTTTTTTAAATGGGACACCCTTTTAGTCATCCCACAAAGTGTCATTATCAGTATCTACATTATTTATTCTGTTCACTATAGCGCATTAAATATTGTATATTACATAACCAGAAAAAATAGGCAACAACGAATAAAGAAGGTGATTCATACAACAATTAATAGACATTAATACAGGAATAAAAACCAATAAAGATAACAATTAAACAAACAACATTGTTAAATAAACAAAGACAAAAGACATGATTATAAAGACTTGTAATTTAATAAACACTAATAACAATATTAAATCGATAATAATAAAAATCATATCCGACGGTGGTGTTAAGTAGGAGACCGGCTGCTGCCTAAGACAAGCGAAAAATTTTGATAATAATTATTATAACGAATAAACTTTTAAAAATACATCGTCACAATTGCAGGCCAATTCTGGCCTCGGGAATGTTATGGATATTTAGATGTCCGTATGACATCAAACAGTAATAATACATTAATTGTATCATCAACAAAGCCATCATGTAGTAATCAAATGACACAGCAACAATTAAATTCCGTTACGACAGAAAATAATGATGTGCAACAATCACTGCAGCAACAGCAGCCGTCACAGCAGCAACAACAACCGCCATCACAACAAAATTATTTTGATACAACATCTTCATCATCTACCCCTTCATATCAACATCCTCCCCAACAACAACAACAACAACGAGATGCTGTGATGTGTGATTGTGGTAGTTCATCAGAAATGGAAACACAACATCAATTAACAACAGCACCAGGACAAATGTCTAGTGGTGGATGGACTACGCATCCAATTAATTGGGTACAGAATTCGGCTACGGACAATAATTATAATTGTGGTCCACAATCGAATACTTGTAATAACGTTGTGCCTGCCCCATTTCCATTAACCAAACGACCTCTACCAATAGGTAAGCTAAATTTCAGCGTTAATTTTCATGTTGTTGCGGGATTTTAAACATTATTTTGACCTCATAATATTTATATAAAACATAGATAACTGAGTGATTGAATTGTTTCTGTGGGAATTTATGATACAAGATGGCGCATAAAATAAATTTTTTTGTTCTCTATTCAATGAAAATTGTTTGAAATATTTATACAAAATTTGTTTTTGGAAAACCAATTCAATTATTCAAATTGTTGAGATTTTTTTGAATGTTTTATGGTATAATTAGTATTTTTCTCCGTAGTGATTACTTAGATGTTATTAAGTAACAATTTGTTCCCTGATTCGCTATTTCAAACCGTATTAGATTTTCTAAAGCATATTTATTAAGCTTCTATTTTAAAGAAAATGCTTGAAAAATTATGACCAATCTCATGTACCAATGCGGGTGCTCATCATAAACACTCTAGATTTTATTTTAGTAAAATATGAAAAACTTTTTTTTTTTTTTTGGAAAACCTTTAACTGAAATTGTTCAATCTATTATTCAGATCCGTCATGCAGGAAATTTAAAAAATGATAGTTATTTTTATATATAATTTTAATAAATAATATAAGAAAATATATATACAATAATATTAATAATATATAAATAATTTATGATTAATTTAATATATTAAATGCAATTTTCATGTTTTTTTCAAAAAATATTCAATAGTTTTTTGTAAATATATATGGACGCATCATACATATCATACATTTACTCACTACCCCGAATAATAAGATTTAGGGAAAGGTAATACTAGGATGTTAAATGTACCGTGTGATAAAAAATATATTTACACACATTATTTTAAAAATAACACTAATTTGATATCGAACGAACAACACCAAAGTTAAGAAACATCAGAAATAGTCAGTTGTATTGATGGCATCCTAGGAAAGCTGTATGCTGTTATCGTATAGAATATATCTACTATAGTCACTGTATTATGATTTTAACAGTTGAAAAGTGATTTCAAATTAAAAAATATTAATGAATCCGGATTCGAATCTAATAGCAGTTATTTTTTGGCATAATCCGTAAAATGTCAAACCTAAACTTAATTGTCTCGAAAATAACCAAAGTATATTATCATTGAATGTAAGCCAATAAAAAAAATTGTTTATGGGTCCCAAATGTTAAGTTTACAACGCCAACTCATGATCACTGAAACCGGAGACTTTATTCCTTTTTATACTTCGAGTCTGTATCATTGTCGGTAGCTGTAAAAAAATCAACTGCCATTAGAATCAATGATATTTTATCGTATCTGTTAACGCATATGTTTATAACGATGATTGAAAAATATGAATCTGCATTAATGGATTTTGTGGCATTTTCCTTAAATTTTTGTCTACTCGTAAATTATCTAAAGGTTTCAGTTTTTGGAAAATATTTAAAAGTTATTCGAAAATCTATTTTATACCAAAATATTAAAAACTTGAATAGATTCCTTTTATACATTGATCTTATTTTAACACTGTTTAGATGCTTAGCAAGAAATATTTTAACCTTTTTGGTTAATTTGTAATTATCATATGTTGATAATCCTATAATTTGAATAAGCTTTATGGAAATCGTAATGAATTTGTACAGTGAATAAGTTTTACCACCGTTTTCTCCAAATTCACAATGGTGAATCGAAAAACATGAAAGATGTAAATCTAACGCAAATTAAATCTTTTAAATCAGTCGTGCAGTCGGTGGACCATTCTCAGGAACGAAGTTCACTTTACTGTTAGTTGGGTAAAAGAGCTTCGTTCCGAAAATTGAAAATATTTCAACTATTTGTATGTATGTAATGTCCAATCTCATGTACTAATACCAGTGCTCGACATAAGGATACAGTTTCTTGTTTATGATTACTGAAACAACACAGTTAGGTGTATAAGCTAAACACGCCTACAAAATGATCACATTTAAATAAGATAGTGAAATATAACAGATACTGTTATAATTTGTTTAAAAATCGACAAAATATTTTTAATGACACACTTACAAAGTAACAAAAAGAGACAGAAAGTAAAAGATCGTGAGGAGATGGCATACCGCTTTTTTTCTAATTCTGGCACTTCATTATACCGTAAGGCGTATAAAAGAACTTTATTCCTAAAAACAAAATATTGTTATTATATTATTCAAATGGTATTATTTTCTCTACTTGATTAAAAACTGTATGATAATATTTTTATACATACAGTATATATATCTACCATTGATATAATAATAGTATATAAAAGAAAATTGTTTTTTTATTCCTTTCTTACCTATTCGTAAACCTACATTATAATATACCTAGAATATCTGATGGTCAAGTCAACATGAAAATACTATTTTCTTAAAAGGTTTCTTTTTAAAATATTAAGTTATTATTATTTACATATTATTATTATATATATACAAGTTTATTCTATTTTTTAAGTAAATAAATTTTTTTTTTATCATTTTGCTTCATGTTATATTCAGTTTTATAATACTTACAATTTATGTGTTTACCAATCAAAATTTTATTTATAAATGTATTATTATAAATATTATGTAGTTGTTGTTGAACTTGTAGAGTTTACATTAGCTGTATATATCTTGAAATGGCAAGTAATCTCTAATCAGTGGCCGATAGAACTTGGATTTGGACATTGGCATTCCATTTAAGATCCTATGAGATTCCTAGCAACCTAATTCAAGTTTTCACTGCTTTGTAATTTAGGCCTATAGAGTTTTTAGAGCTCTATGATTTTGAGCCTGTTATTTTGCTCGTGAAAAATGTCCAACTAATAAAGTTGGCAAATAATATTTTTTAATAGTTAATAAATGATTTTAATAAAAAGTTTATTTAGTTTTAAATACAAAAATTAAATAAATTAATACAAGTTAAAAATTTTCCATTAACTAAACTACTATAAATTGGGTGTCTCCTGATTAACTAAAATATAAGACATAAAACGGCTCCGATAAGCATAACGCTTGGCATAAAATAGTTCCGATGATACTGTACATACTGTACTGTGATCTATTTACAGTTATTTTGTAAGACCCGTCTTATGCCTAATAATAAAATCAGTTTGGAAATTACTTTTACAAGGGGGGAAAGATTTTGAGATTTTTATTTTGGGTTGAGATTGCGTTTAATTATTGTGGAGAGTGTTCTCCTCTTTCACTAATAACATGCAAAGCTCAATCGTTTCGGATAAAATCACGTTCGAAAATTTTCGTTTCAGCTGCATAATTGGTAGAATAACTGCATGGGGTAGCTTTTAAGGTACAGTTACCGGTCACAGCTTTATTAATTTTTTTTTTACAATTAACAATATAGGGTGATGTTCCTCTACCAACTAGGGTATCTTGTCTCTTCATATTAAAATACCATATTGGTATATAAAGTATATGAAGCTAAACGATAATTTTCGAACATAATTTTCTACGAAACGGTTAAGCGTTGCATGTTATTAATGAAAGGGGAAAAAAATCTATATGAGTACAAAAATTAAACGCAATCTCATCCCAAAATAAGAATCCGAAGGTCGCGTAAATCCCCTTATTAGTTCAAGTGAAAAAATTATTTAAATAAATTTATTTTTTATCTCCAATTGAATTTATTTTTATATTTTTTCGAGCTAATTACGTCCTTAATATCTACTAAATAGAATCAATCGAGAAAATTAATCAACATTATCATTAATATCGTAGTTATTTACAAAAATTGTACTTATTCATGTCTACTAAATATTCAATCTTTTTGGTCCAAACATACTATTTACAAAATTTTTTTTATTTAAAATTTGATTTACCTTCTATTATTAAAAAAAACAATTGATTAAATATCATAAAGCTTTGCGTTTATTTTTCACCTTCAATAAGGTTATAGTTGAATATTCTTAATAAGATAAATATAAAAAAAAATCAATTTAGAGAAATTTGTGGTATATTAAGTTTGCTTAGGGAATAATATAGGTTATAGCCGATTAAATTTTTATTATACAAATATATATGTATACCAAGTAATCATTAAATTCTCTTGAGATTTAAAAAAAAAAAAAATTATTTCTTGTAAGTTGCGTGTTTTTTATTATGCTAAGTACTTGTATTTGTAAACTGTATGTATTGTAACCGACCTAAAAGAATAAATATTATATTAAAGTTTATTAAAAATATAATGTTTATATTTAATGATTCACATGTTTCAAGAATCCATTATTTCAATAAATTTATAAATCAATTTAAAAATTTTTGTATTAAAGCTTTATTCTATACAATAAATTAGGTTAATTGAAAGAGATGGTGGCAAATATTCGTACGACATCTATACATAGATAAATTCTAGACATTTTCCTTCAATGGATCGTTAAAAATAAACAATCATAGAATCATAGAATAATTTGAATTCACAATGATGCGAAATGTACATGAAAATTGGTCTAAGGGACACCTGCAACGAAGACAATATTTTCTAGTTAATATTTTCTACAACATTTTGCTTCAAAACTGGTTTAATGACTTGAATTATAAAGATTTTTAAGTCAATTATTCTACTGTAAACATATTAATCATTCAGATTTATACCTTTCAGGTTGAATACCCTTTTATATTAAACTCGTATATATGCATAATCTAAATAAAAATCAAACTCATGAACTTGAAATCAACAAAACTTATTCCAATATAACTTAAAACCATCATGAGGCAATTGAATTGGATTTGAGGGCCAACCAAATTAGTAAATTGTGTATTCTTCCTTGGAATAAAGATGCGTATATAATTAATATTGAATTCTATTAAGAATTTTAAGGTCACATTTAAAATACAGTTATTTAAAAATTGATAATCATTCTAACGATTAATAAAAAATATATATATTATTTCATAATTATAATAAATGAAAATTTTCTTTAAAAATTCAAGTCTCAAGTTCAAATAATCTCAAGTATATAAATATCTTCAACAATTTTTGAGAATTTTTAATATACTATTTAAAATTACTTTCCATGCATTTCAATTCGTCAAATTAGTACAAATTTTTAATAGCCAATTGAAATGTATAATTAAAATTATACAAAAATGTATATTACATGTGTGCAAACTCACTATATGCTCAATATATTTCCGTGTATGAATCAAATGTACAGAGTGATTATAGAAGACTGATATAAACAGTATAATCTGATTAGCAGTTTTCTAAGAATCTTTTCGAAAATTTAAATACACATACTAAGAAGTGTCCTTTATACATTGAAAATTTTTTTTCCTACCTTCTGGTCGATTTTGAAGCGAATGTTTTTTTAGATAACAAAATTTAATTGTATAAAAATGAATAAAGTTTGCTACTTTTGTCTGTTTTTAAGTTATTTTAAGTTTAGTGAGACCTGACACATAAAGATAACTAATCCGAATAATGGAGTAATGAAAATACTTTTGTATTTTTACTATATCTTAAATATTCTTCTGACTATTGTCTGTTGAAATTTATATAATATTATTGACTTCCAAAATACAGTACCGTGGAAAAAGCTTACTTCCATACACATAAACGTTAAGCTCGATCTGAGTATTGCCTACTAGGTGAGAAATGATAATTTTTAATTTTTTTACCTTCAAGGACTGAATGATAAACTAAAATTTGCTACAAGAATGTCATTCAGAATTAATTTCGTAGTTTTAATAAACAATTAAAATGAAATCAACATTTGGAAGATTATATCCAGTAGCCGGAAAAATGAATATATAGCAGTTATATAATAATTTACTATAGTGGGTGTATTTGTAAAGACTATATAATATGTGTTTTAGGTACAATATATTGATAGTATTCTTGGTACTGCATGCATGTTATACATACGTACTCGATAACAACAATGTAGATACTGGACTATCGTTGATATACTATAACATTATTAATAAAATAGCAGATGATCTTCGAACGACTGAACAGATTTTCTTGAATCAAAGTTAAGAACACTTTGCCACTATTCAAACAAATGAACCTCTTTTAAATTAAGTGATTTCGTTTAATTTGATTTTCACAAACTTAAATGATATAACTTGATTAAAAGAGACACATTTTATTGATTTGAACTATCATAATATTGAAATCACTTGTTACATCTAATAGAAATTATTATTATTAACATAAACTGTAAATTAAATTATGCCATTAATGTCATATATTGCTTTTAAATTGAAATAAACCAAAGTTCAATTATTACAATAAATAATAATTATTTTAATTATTAGTATAATATTTATTTAAATAGAATTTTACTATACAATCAGAATAGTTTTAATGACAAAAATATTATATTTTGACATCATAGATAATATATTTTTTCTAATTTTACTATAAGTTATTCTTTTATGTCCTTCTTTTTCTCAGATATCAAAATTACACAAAGCATATACACTATTTATTCTCGTTCTATCGTTCCAAAATTTGAATAAATTAATTCCACAACAATATAATATTAAATTTTATTGTTCTCAGGAAATAAATTTGAAAACTGGGAAGAATCATTTGTCATTATTTTTTTTTTTAATCAAATGTTTACCATTTTATTTCCGTATTCTTCTAGCATTTTGCATTCAAAACTACAACAATAAAGTGAACTTAGGTCATGAATTTTTCAATAAACACTATACTTATACTTGAACAATTAAAAATTGTTATGGTAACAACAATTAATTCACTTCACAAAATTCTGTGCATTGTATTTTAATTATAACAATGCAAAATTATGTATTATTACAACATAAATAATTATATTCATAGAAGAGATACAGCAGCATAGATAACAATATAAAAAGATGATAATATTATTATTTTATATTAAACAATTCAAAAAATACAAAAATAAAATATAAATATTAAAAAAAAAAAAATGTTTCACACTTTCTACTGTTAAATTATTACATTATAATATATTTTAAGCATAAAACAATTTGGTTCTAATGAATAATTATTTAATTCAGATAGGTATTGGTAGTGTTTTCACTTTTAATATGATGAATAATATAGCTATGTATATCTTTTTAATTATTATTTGATATATAGTTTACTAGTTTAATAAATCAACCATTTTTAAACTTCGAAACAACAGAAAATTCAATTGAGTATATTTGACTATTAATAAACTAATAGCTAATACCTTTGTGAACTGTAGACCTTTTTTTTTTTTAATTTCTGGCTTCAGCTACTTTCAGCTATATAACCATTACCCAAAGGGGATTATTATTATTTTTTTATACAACAGTACAAAGTACTGCTAGTTGGTCACACATCCAAATACAGATTGTGGCTGCTGTTGCTTAACTTTATTGATTGATCAAAGCCTGTCATTACGTTACGTCAGTCCGGGGTCAACTGTAGACCTTACTCGAAAATAAATCAAAAATTGCATCTTTCATTGCATTTCACAAAAGGTTTAAAGAAAAATACATTTTTCGTATTTGTCAATTTGATAAACATATCAAGATCGAGCAATGAGTGATATGAACTATAGATAGAAATATCACTACGTTCCATCAGAAATAGTTTTGTTTTAAATGTTATTACACAGCGCCCATCACTCCAAAACTAATGAACAAAATATGTATAAATGATTAAATTGTGTCACAAACGATTATTTTAGAATATCGTGATTAAAGAAAAATAGAAAATTAGAACGAATAAACAAGAAAACATTCTGTCACAGAAAATTTTATGTTAAAATATATAGAAAATGTTTTTGTTACCTCATATCCAAATTGCAAAATCGGTTCAAGCCGTTTCAATGTTATTAAAATAAATATATTTGATAATGGGTATTTTCTCATAAAAACCGATATATCGTGAACCTCATCCAATTTTTATGCAATTTTGTAAGAATGATATAGTTTTCCATCAATGACTTGAAATTGATTATTCTGAATATATTAATGTGTGTTCGTGAACAACTTTGATCGAGTCATTTATGAACCGATTTTGATGATTTTCTTTGTTAGAAAATAGATATACCAAGAATGGTACCATGAAGGAAACCAGGACATCAGATTCCTTAGAGTGAGAGAAGGGGTAAAAACAATTCTTATTGATTAAATTCCATCTAAAGAATAAAAGTAAAAAGAGGAACTATAATAAGTAATTTTAAATTAAAAACTGCTATAAATAATTTCTTTGTGACCAATTACCTTTCGAAGTGGGTGCCAATCTTATCATAAGCGAAACAATTGATTGATTGGCATCGAGTGAAAAGGGTAGTTGGTCAAAAGGAAATTATTTATAGAATTTTTTAATTATTTTATACTTTTTAGTTCAGTTTTTTGAAGGCGGTTCTTTATTTTTGAAAACCTGCAGTTGTGTATCTATTATTGGCAGTGTATTTTTATCTTAATTTGTATTTAGAAATTAAAAAAATAAATTCATTCATTAAATAATATTGCGCAATAGTAAGTTAACATACAAAGTCAAGTTGAAGGATATGAAAATGGAATGTTTTGTTTGGGTGTAGTTTTATTAGATATTAATAGAAGAAAAACAAACATTAATAAAAACATGCATTGTAAATAGAACTTGTTATTTGTGTTGCTCTGGTTGGTTTTAGAAAGATAAATAAAATGCAAGCAAGGCATTAAAATCGACCTTGATTAAAGATGTTAATTATTCTCGAGTTATTAAATTCCATCTGGTTAATAGAATCAAACACGTCTAACAATCAAATCGCCTTAATTAATGTCAAGGCATTTATTGTTTTTAATAAAATAGCATACAGTTAATTAATTATTTATTTATTTTAAAGTATTTATAGATAATTATATGCATATAAAAATTATTGATTTCAATTCATATTCATTTGTTTTTATATGTTGTCTTTCAATCAATCACTATGTTTGGTGACTATGTTAAGACCGTTCTAAAAAGCAGACCTTCAAATTTTTGATTTATTTATATTCAAATTGATATCTAAGAATAAAGATGAAAAATTTCAGTTAACCACTAAAAAAAAAAAACATTTTTTACCTATTAGATATACTATGATCAAAAGTCCTAAAAATGGTATACGTTTAACCTGAACATCGCCTGAAAATTAAATATTCGAGTATCTATATAAAAATGCATTTAATGATAATTTCAATGCATAGTAATAGGTGCATTTTCTTGACCGGGGCTATACTTGTACTTAATAATAAATAAGTGCAGAAAATTTATCGAAACACTTCATCTTAACCACATTAAAGGAATATAATGCACCAAACACGAACAATATTTCCATTTCGATCTTGGAGCTGGAAACAAATTTAAATTGAAAATCAGCAATAATCCGTATGAATTTGAGTACAAATCAATCGCAAATTTGCGAACTTCTAGCTGAATAATGAAACGCCTGAGTTTGTTAAAAAATCTTAGGTTTTTCAACTAAACCTCGATGATTTAATCAGTTTATGTTTATTTTTCGAAAAATTTTGTCTTGTTGAATTCATTCTAAAAATAAATATTGATTGGTATGGAATTGATTTACCACGATATAGATCTTACTGTAGTTCTAGAATCATTTCTTTATTATCTCCAATATAATTAAATTATATATACGCCTAACAAATTTAATGCCGAATGTTCAACGGTCGTAGATACTGATCATTAGCTTTTTTATTTTGCATACTACAGAAACAATTTTAAGTGGAATAGTAATTAGTTAAAATAGATATAACTTATTAAATAATAAGGCTATTTTAGATGATTTTGCATCTTAATCATTCATTGATATCTCCAAATAAATACGTAACCTAACTCAAATAATTTAGTGTTGCGATATTCAATTAATTAAGATCGATAGTACATTTAAATATATAAGGATACGAAAAAAGTTTATTTATTGTCCGAACAAATCTTGCAAGTAATTTTAGATTATCCTAAAAAATTCCAGTATCAAAAGTAACATTCAGTTAACAAAGTATACATCATATAAGAATAATAATGATTCTCGATTGAAATCTTTCAAATGAAGTTGCAATTTTTTCACTGGGGTAACTTGGGAGCCTCATAAAAATCTTTTGAAATGTTTACATTAGTTTCATCTCTTTTTATTTTAAATTAAATTTCCATAGGAAATTAATTAACCTTTATCTAAAATTTTATATTTAATGATATTAATTATACATTTTTTTTTGTTATAGGTAAGAAAATATCCTGATCTCAAGTATATGAATTTCCAGTGACTGGTAAGATCAAGCTAAAATGTTTAATTTTAATATTTCTTTTAGAAACATGTTTTTAAATAAGTACATCTAAAAGCGTTATCGACTCATCAGATAACTATTTAAGATATAGCGTACAGTCGAGCATTTGTACTGAAAAACTATACTTTAGAAGACTCTATGAAATGTTTGATGAAACTCAAATCTATGTGGAGATTCGATACAAATCGGTTTAAAAATTCGTAACTGAGAATTATGTGGTCACTGATAGCTTATTTTTAATTAAAATTATCTAAATTTTAATATAAAATACGCATGGACAGTTTAGTGCGTGTATAGTCTGAAATACAATTTTTTGGTTCTGCTTCAGAATCGATTTTTGAGAAGTCCAGGTCAGATTTTAAGGTTATAACTTTAAAATTTGAATGCGTAATTTGAATCGTTAAATAGATGTTTTTTTTTTGAAATCTACAGGCCAAACAACCTTTATAAATATAATTTTGTCTCAATCGGATGTGAAAATATGTTCTTGATTTTTCGTACCCCATTTAAAAAGTAAAAATTTTTGTCTCTTGATTTCGTGTCAGAGATGTTTATAAGAGTTTGGCTTGTTCATTTAAAATAAAACATCCATTTAATGATTGGATAATGAATTCTTGAGATATCCAATAAAATATCCATAAAATCCAATCCGAAGGTTAATATTCTGGGCACATTGTATCGGGCAAAACCAGCCATTTAATCGTAATATAAGTATTATTTTTTTTTGGTTTTAAGTTGAGTAAGTTTAAGTATACTTAACACACATGTGACCTGATTATTTAAATTTCTGTATTTCCTTTTCTTGAATAAATTATTTTAATATTTTGACATGCATCAAAATCAGTTACAACTTAAATAAGAATATAATAATTTACTGTTAATTTTTTTAGTCACAAAGTTGATTATTAACATAAACAGTGACTGCATTACCAAATATTTTCTGTAGCGTAAATCAAAATTTGACGCTTATTTGTAAACCTATCAAAATTCTAATGATAAAATTAACTATAAACAAATTATCACCATGGTCATAATCATAAACCGCCTTATTTAATAATAATGAATAATATATTTTTATTAATATAAAAAGGTGTATTTCTATTTAGGAAGTTTTTTTTTGATTTTCAATATATATTAAGAACCGGTTATAATAAATAATTAACTAAGGTGTACATAAATTTAGGAGTAGTTGATACCCCCGATTCTGTTTATGGGAGGCGTATGCCATCTATATTGAATATTAACATTTTGAAATAAATATTTTAAAAATGACCACGTTTTTCTATTAAATTTTAAATAAACCTTATATTTGGTGTGTTATATAATATAATATTTATTTCTCATTTCATTTTGTACCAATATTCTTTTTTTTTTTAAATTCTCAAATTAAAAAAATGTATAAACGAAATACAAAAATTGCAAAAATACTGTTTTGCAATAGATGTTTTCAATTCAAATAATACGATTATAAATATTATCTATCACTCTTTAAATTTAAAATAGAAATATCATCACTGTATCTCTTTTCAAATATCAGGCCGCCAGTAGTCTATTATCCTTCATCAAGATGACAAATAGATGATAATAAAAATGAAAATAAGATCACCCAATTACCTTTACAAGCTTTAGAATAAAAATAAAATGTATTCTCATATATTTCATATATATGAAGGAAAAACATGTAGTTCTGTTTGAATTGTGAAAACGTTAAATAAAGGTAAATAATTTCAAGGTGCTTTTATTTGACTTCTAGAAACATTTTCAAACTTATCTTCAAGTTTCATATGCCAATTTTCTATCTATTTTGGGTTTTGTAGATATCGGACTGCAAGACGAATTATTTTATGCATGTATGATATGTATTCTATTAATTATTAATTGTATTTTACTACATTTTACTAGTATTTTATTAATTTTGTTAATGATTAACCATTACAAGATTTTTTCAAAATGTAGTATACCCTTATCTATTTAATAGGTATATATAGGTAGAATATAAAACTTATATATCAAATTGAAAGGGTTAGTTCAGCCACCATGAAAAAAAATTTACAAAAAATACCTCCATGATTTATTTGTTATTTTTATTCCAAGTCCATACAATGACATATGATACTTAAGTTGAATTAACAATGAAATAGAAGATATCCAAGAAAAGGAGATAATGCAACTGATACTGCAGGTATAATGTAATTTTGATATACAAATTTGAAATGGCAAACGCATTTTTGTAAGCAATTTATGCTCATCCTCGAATTTTTTTCAAACCAAAAAACACGAAATTAGTATTTCCCATAAACATTTGAAAAAAAAAAACTTTTGGCCAATTGGCCTATTGTGTGAATTAATTTTTGCATCATGAATATTACATACAATAAGATAGGTAATATAAATATTTATATTATTTATTTACTTTCATTTGCGCGCTGAATGTACGCAGATAGATATGCAAAATAGAACAGATTTTATATACCTTTATTTAAATATGATTAATTGATTTCTTTGGCAAATATGAACGGACCTCTGCTTTTATACCAATTGATTACTATATTATTATAATGCACTTAATGATTAATTTTTAATTATTATAATCAAGTTTTTATTTATATTTTTTACGGGAAACAAGCTTGTTAACAATATTTTTTTTTTAATTGAACGTCAGTAAATTTTTATATACGTATTATATCGTAAATACTACTAATCAAACATATTTTCAATTCCAATAAAATAATAAAAAAATTGATTTGAAAAATTTTAAAAATAAGTTAGGTTGGAACTAAACTAATGATCTGGTCACACTGAATCAAGTAATTTACGCAAGTAGAAATTATGATTATTAACTTCAAGTGTCTGAACAAAAACATTTTAGTCAAGTGTTTGGTAACGTTGTTTAGTCACTTACTAACATACAAAAATAAACAAAATTAAGGAATTTGTTTGACATCTTATAGCTGTTGTTCCGATATGCGATTTTTATTAGTAGCATTAAGTCATCTATAATAATATTATATTTTATTTGAAAAATTATTTCACCGTTGGAAGCTATACTATAAGATGAAAACCGTAGCCTTTATCACCCCGGGTGACATAGGATAGTTTTTCGCGACGTTTGCAATTATATTATAAAGGGTTCTAATTTATGAATATATAGAATTTACATACAAATAAAATTCATATGAAATTAATTTACATGTATGTGTGAAAACTTTATGTTACGATGCGACGATCAGGTTACGTGATTTTTAATAAAAGCCAAGCAAGCGGAGACCTTCTTTTCTAACTTTGAAACATTTTTTTCTAACTTTAATCCTTTTAAATAAACCTAACTCAAGTCTAACCTCTTTCAAATATATAAAAAGTCACGACTTGCGGGTTTGATCCATAACAGAACAATTTCAAACTTCGTGTTTATTTGGTGAAAATTTTTATAATTATTTTTGAGTAATGTTTCCTAAGATAAACTGTTTGAAAAACAAATTACTAATCAAAATCCAAATGGTGTGACATTGAAGTTGTTATGTTATATTGCGATAATATATTTTGAACTTTTTTATTATAAAGAGAAAAACCGGATTTTTGCTTTTATATGAGAGGAAATGAATGCTTACTTAAATCAATCAAAATGGCTGTAGGTTGAAATACTTGATTTGTGAAAGGAAATATCATAGATAACGAATTACAATAGTGTCATCAGTTACCATTGTTTGATATCCAATTAGTAATTTGTTCCAAATCAATCTTAAACTGCACCCACAGCAAATACATTGAAATCTTAATAAATAAAAAAATAATAATTTATGATGCTTAAATAATTCAAAAAGCAATCAATTAACAACTAACAAACAAACAACAGATATGCGATTGAAAATTAAAAAAATTTATAAGGGGAAAGTTGTTAAGACAATCCATATCTTGAATTAATCATATAAATTTTTGGATATATTAATTATTGCTTTAATTATTTGTGTAAAACATGTTTTTTTTAGTTTTATTTTGTTTTAAATTTATTACATTCAGATATTTTGGAAGACAGGAAGTATTTTTTTTTTTTAATTTTCTTGAATTTATATCTTTCTCTGTTTGTATTATTTGCATTTATTAGTATTGTTTCTCTTATAAAGAATATGAATAAAATTAAAAACATGTGCGTCAATTACGCGCACTTTATCAATCTAAAGGTAACAAATTTTTTTTTTGTCATAAGTGCTTTTGTATTTGGCAAACTTCTGGAGTATTTAATGAATGTAAATTTGAATTTTTATGTGGATACGTGACCATTAAATTTTCAAAATCGGTTAATTGAGTTCTCTAGATCCTTGGGTCAACTTTTAAAGCATAAGAGATAAAAAAAAGTTGAAAGGCAAAAAATATTTTTTTTAATAAACTACTATTCTTTGAAACATTTTTGCATTAACTGCTCAAATTCGCCACAATTCCAGCACGAATAAAGCTAATCAACACAATAAATTATATGTAATACATATCATTATAATTCTTGTAAAAATAGTTATAATACACTTTATTTTCAATGGAAGTTCTTAGAGTGCCTTTACTCTACAAAGTTACTCTGCATTTATTGCGGCTTGTTATTGCAGGTTTTTAATAATATAGTTTTAGCTAATATACATGGGTTTTAGTATATATAAGTATACTAGTTTTCTGTCCTCTGTTAACGTAACTTTAGTCTAAAATTAGAGATTGTTAGTAAAAAACATTTTTTAAGTAAAATCTTGTATTCATTTGAATTTATTTTCCTTACTTAATTTGTGCGTCGAAATATTTCAGAAAGAATTACTGAAAGGTACTTTTTAAGGAATAATTAAAGAAAGTTCTATCAAACGTTTTTACATAAAATGCTGATTAAAAAAAACTTCATTAAACAATCAAAGTAATTTATATTAATTTGATTTGTTGGAAATAATCTACTGTTAAGTTCGAATCGGCTCAGAAAATTAGAATCTTATTTGATCGTCTTAATATTTATCTGAATTATATTAAGGTTATAATTCGCGCAATTTACCAACAGTAAAAAAAATCAGTTTGCCCAATAATAAATATAAAGTTTGTTAAAAGTAAATTATTTTAACTAATTAAATCTATTACTTAATGTTTAGAGAAAGAATGGTTGAAATAAAAAGTGTTTTTTTTTATCTTTTCTTTTCTTTTCTTTTTTATATTAGTAAACTACTTTCATTTATTAATAAACATGCGCTTAATAAAAATATACACACACACAAACAAACATAGATAGATTATACACTTATGCCATTTACACACAATTCGCACTTTTTAAAATAAAATGTATATTTTGGACAACGTTGAATAAATTAGAGATCGGTGAAGTTTGAATGTTATAATAAAATTATTCAAACGTAAATTTCATAATATTATTTTAAATTAGGTAGAGACGTACGTTGTCGTGTAGATTGAAATTGTTATAAATAGTATTTCCGATTTGATTTTAATTGTAAATTGAATTTTTTTTTTTTATAAGTAATTAAATATTTGAAATGGTAAAACAACATCTTATAAATTATATTAGGGTCTTCCAATATTGTTTTTAATTTATTTTAAAATTCGTTTGTTCACACTTCCAGACTCTTCAGAATATTAGGTTTACGAGTTTCTTGAAAAATTCACTCTGGATAGCTCATGCAAAAAAATAGCTACAAGTTTTCAAAATAATAATTTAATTTACCAAATGCTTATTTTTTTAAAACAGTTCAAGAATTTATTATCAATTTTTCTTAGTCAAATAATAATAATAAATTTTCTTATATTTAGTTAAAAAACTTATGTATATGTATTAATAATCGAATGCCTTTAAAAATAGTTCAAAATCAGATAGTCGATTCTATATGTCGAGTTTCTTAACAATTAACACTGTTAGTTTTTATTTTGTTTAATTCTTCAGTTTTAATTTTAATTTTCTACCGTTTACGATATTTTTGTAAATTTTGACTCCGAACGATATACATATATTGACTTTTCCGAAGATATAAAATTTTCATTATTCATTTTTCTCCCAAATATTCCTAAATTACATAATTTTCTATTCAATCATGATTTATTATCATTTGCATCAATTTCATTTGTGCTTTATATGTTTCCAATCAAGCAATTCCCATTGCCTTCAGAAAATATTGGATACGGAAATCAAATATAAAATTGTCCATAAACACAATTAAAGTAAATTGATACTTTGAACTCGTATGCATATCAATTAAATTATAAAAATAATAATCAAATAAAAATTTTCAATGATTGATATATTTGAATTCAAAGATTTTTGTTTAATTAAATAAAATAAAATTAAAATCTCTTATCAATAAAAACTGAATGACGAACCAAAAATTCTAAATGACCTTTGTCAACTAATGAAAAATTATAATTTTATAGTTAAAATTATTATACTAGCATCAAACTACTTTATAAACTTAGCAAGGTTTCTTTAGCTCACGATAAGTCAGTTTGATGCTACAATAATATCAGTACAAAATAATAGATTTACACAAATTTTCTTACAGTTCTAAACTAAGTATTTTTCTTCACATAAAACTGAAATTTATCTCCTCGAAAAGCTCTTTCATTTCAAGGGAATGCTATACAACCTATGTCAAATCTGTGTTCCCATTTTAAATATGTATGAATGCTTTTTTTTTTAAATTCGGATTTGTATTTTCGAACATTATCTCCGACATCGAAACATATAACTTATAAAGCTTATAAGCATAAGCAATTAACTGAAATGATAACAACAGAAAAAGTGAAAATACCAACGAACTGTCTTAATTATTTAAATATAATGTATATAGTGAAGTTCCAGTGCTTGTCTGTTATCTGTATATACCCACATACGAGTTCTCAAAAAAGTATGTGGTATTTCACCACGCCATTAATGATTTATAGGATTTTTATTGTGCAGTTAGCTTACTTGTGCGATTGTTGTGTGGAAATTTTCAAAAAAAATTCGTCTGTTTTTAAATTCTCTGGTTTATGACTCATCCATCATAGCTCATTTGGCTAATTACTAAAATCGATACTTCGATATAACTAAAATGAGAAAAAAAATTGCTTCTAATTTAGTCTTTACGCCCTCACTAAAATAGTTTTTTTCGATAATGCACTTTAATGCCGTGATGAGATGACCAGATTGTTCATAAATTTAATTAAAAAATTTGTATTTCTTTAAATTATTTGTTTATTTAAATCTCAATTTTGATTGTAAGATTAGCTTTGAAACTTTCAAGAACACAAAAAATTGTTAGTATGTGCCAAAACTCCCAAAAATTTGAACTTTTAAGAAATAAGATCATGCTACTTTTTTGTCTAGATATATTCAAAAATGTTGGTAACCCTAATTGAAGGTTAAATTTTACTACAAAACAACAATAATATTGAGATGATAAGAAATATAACAATGTAATAAAATTCATAAAAAGTACAATTAAAATATAAATAATATTCAAATAAATTTATGACACATGAGATTAAAATCTGATATCTCAAAATGATACACGCTTTTAATCACTAACAAAAAAAAATTGTGGTATCTTTCTCTTTGAATAAATAAAATGAAATCATTGAAAATGAAAGTGTTTTTACTCTGTTTGTGTGTATGATAAAAGTGGGGATGCTTTGATGATGATGATGATGATGATTTGAGACATGGAAGTAATGTGTACATTATTGACTACATTCAACGCACGTTTGAAGGAATATTTGTACTGTCAGAGTGAAGTGGTGACTTCCAGTAGGTACTTACTATATACATCAGACATCCGTATGTATAGATAGTATGCTAACCACTCACACAATCATTATTTGTGGTAGGGCTAGCTAGTTATTCTTTTATACTCAACCAACACATTTTCAACTCCAACCACAATCGGCATTCAATTGACTCACTAAATAATAAAGGTTTATTCACTAAGCTTGTGCTTGTCTTTCGGTTATGTTTGTTCATTTAATTTTGCTCAGTGCTTGTCGTTGTTTCTAATATAATTCGCGATAGGCAGGAGCCACAAAATCCAAAATTTTTTTTAAAAGCATAATTTAATTAAAAGTGCGTGAAAGCATAAAAGTGATTATTTTTTGAATTGAATTTTTTTTTCGTTTTTATGGAAAAATGGAACTATAATGTATTTTTTGTGTAAAAATTTTTTTGAAATTGGACGTATATATTTTTTTGTTTGTGACATTTATTATTTTTGAGAGAAATTTTATTTTTGTTTTTGTTTTTACACTATTTCTTTTTTGAAAATGTTTTATTTTCAATTTTTTTGAATTATTTATTATTAAAATAAAATGACGATTATTAATTACTTGTATCATGCACGCCATATTCAACGTGACTTATACAGGTATTGAAATAGGTATTTCTATCAACCGTCAAAACATGTGCATAATTTCTGCTACTTATTAGGTATATTTAGTGCTTTAATTTTACAACAAAAATAAACTATTTTTTGATTCAATTTTGATTTTGAGTGATTAAATTTAGTTAGTGATTGGATATTTTTGAGTTTATTTCTATATTAGTATTTTTTTTTAAATTTTGAACAATAATGAGTTTTGCGGTACCAATTAAAAGTGAACCAGCAATGATGCAGCAACGTACAAATCCGATACATCATACAGATTTTCACATTCAAAATCCACCACACATTCAAAATGGGCCAGTACCAGCTTCCATAGCACCAACAGCACCAATAACATCACTTCCGGGTGCTACAACCGGTGGTAACATTGTTGCGAATCAACAACAACCACAACATCTACAAAATGTGATGCCTGGATTTGGGGGAGGTTTACCACCTCATTTACAAACACAAACAAATAATGTTACAAATATTAATCATGATGATCAGCAATCCCGATGGACCCAGTATCAACAGTTATGGCGTCAACATGTTTACGGTAGGGTTTTATCAAAAATAACAAAATTTTGTTTTACAATTACAATAAACCTTGAAAAATTTAATATGTTTTTATAATGGCTCCGCTATCTTCAAAATTTAATCATACATACAATAAAATATTTTTCGTTTTGTCAAGGTTTTTTTGATATGAAAATTTTTTATATAAAATTACAAATTTTTGACGTATTTGCGATATATATTTTGTATATTTTTAATGCCACCTTAAACTTGAAGGGCATTGTTTTATTGATCTACAAAAATATAAATAAAATTATTAATGTATTAAAAATTTTCAATTAATCTTTAAAGAGAGGCCAATCTAAGATCAACGCTATTCTATTAAGTTGAAAAGAATCCATCGTTCATGCTCTATTGTCTAGTTAATTCTCGTTTAGCATTAAGGGCTAGGGGAGGGGGTTTGTAAAATTAATTCTGTTTTTACTTCATGTAGTTTTAATATTTATCTTCTTCGTAAAATGTATTTTGAAACTATATGTACTACCTATATACTCGAAAAGTGTTGATTTTTACAATTTCGTTTATCAATGCGGAATCCATAAAAAAACACCCTATGGTACGAATTACAGATTGATGATACTTAAGCGTTAAATTAAGCTGCATAATGCATTATTATAGCTTAAAGAATTAATTGATTAACTATTCTCAATATAATACATACGATTATTAATTATTCTGTGTATTCGTTGGTCGTGTAGAAAAAAGCTTTGAATATAGGTTTGTTTTCTTGAATTCTATTTCGACAATTTCTATTTTTTAGTATGTAAAAAACAGATTAAAAACTGTATGAAACCATTTTGTCTTTTCCTTTACTCTCTACAAGTAGAAATACCAATAAGGTTTTTATGAAGTGGGAAGGTATTTGTTTCTTTCAAAGCAATACAACTCACAAATAAAGCTTTTTTGAATTAAGAATTACTTCCAAAAAGTAAATAAATTAATCTAAAATAATTAAATCTTATCTTATTATAAGTGTTATGACTGATAAAATCAGCCAGATGTTAATTTTTTATTAATTCTTTTATCAAACTACATTTTTGGGATACTATTTCATAATTAAGACAATCATAATTTATTCGCTAAAGTCCTTGACTTGAATGGTCAAATTTCTCTTGATCTAATCAAATCCAAAAAGATAATTTCAATGCCTTTTTCATTGAGTTTTAAAATGTTATTTGAAATTTCGATTGTGTTTTGGTTTTCCAAAATATTGGTTATTACCAAAAATTTTCGGCCGATCATTTCTATTGTTGAAATCAACGTTTGTAATTTTGCTAATTTAATTTTTAGCTAGATAACTCATGTTAGTTAATTTGAAAAAACGATGAATAATATACTGCCTAGAAAGTAATTGTTTAAATAAAAAATCTCTCTTAAATAAAAAATTTGACTAAGACTACTCAACAACTGCCTTTGTGGTTTTGGAACTTAAATGTAACAATGCTGGCTATACATTCGGCATATTTTTATATTAATTCGATTCCATAATATCAATGGAAAAACAGGAGTCAAAATTTTCTATAGTTCCAAAAAGTATATTTCTTATTAAAAACAAGTTCTCTATAATGATTTTAGTTTACAAAATTAAAACGAATTATAAAATATATTATTTTTTTTTTTTTATTTCTGATAAAAACAAAAACTACAGATAAAAATTACTTGTTGTGAAACAGTGGGGATAAGTATAACAGACGAAAATTTAAAAAAACATAATAGTAAGCTTTCGTGGCATAATTGATTGGGGTTTTTCTATTTTTGTAAAGTGCACTAATAGATCATTCTGTAGATATCATCTTTAATATTCTTTTCAAGGTTATTTTAATTGCAATTTATTTACCTAATAATAATAATAATAATTAATTTATAAATCTACAAAATGTAATAAATTATTTACCTTTTATTATTTACTTCTTATAGTGTACAGGAACTTGATTTAAATAAGTCAAAACCTTTCAACACTATCGCATACCTTTTACGATAATATACCTAAAAGGTAGGCAGTCTCAATCTACCTACCTACCAAAAAATTTATATTTTTAAATAATACATTATACAAATATTTATTATTTTCTATGTGTATGAGGATGTATTTTAAAACAATATTCATCGTTTTTAAGTTGATATTTTGTTTTTTATCTATTTATAGTTGAATTTCTCAAGGACATTGTAGGCTATTAATTTATTTGATATGTCTTGACCAACTTGAATAAATTTTTAAAATATATTATGGTTGTGTATAAAATGTAACATTATCAATTCTAAATTTATTGAATGTAGATCAAACGATGATTTTTTTTATTTATTCTTTCTTATGTTTCTAGTTCTAATATTTAAAAATACATTCCTTTTTTAAAGCTTCTATTTAACTTGCAATATATGTATGTTTGTTCGGGTAAAATCTTCCAACTCAATGTTAACACAGATATCTACAATGGATTGAGCTGAAATTTTGTATACATGTTCAGCTTGTGCATGACAATGCATGGTTAATTCTGTGACGTTATTTTAAATCCAATATGGTGCCACACCCAGGATGGCATACTAAGAACTCGAAAAATAAAGTTATGCCGCTCTCAAACCAATATGCCGGACTTCGAAAGCTTAAAATTCAATTTTGAAGCAGATATCTTCAACCGATTGAGCTGAAATTTTGTATACATGTTCAGTTCGAATGACAATACATAGTAATTGTGTAACATCATTCCATACCAAACAGCGTCTCATCCAAGATGGCGAACTATTTTTAATGGCACTTCTACAATATGGGTATAAAGATTCCATGTTTAACACTTGGTTCCTATTCTCTAACACTGGTTTGTTCCTATATCTATCTTTTGATTGTATTCAATAAATAAAAATCATTAATTGAATGTGTAAAACATCGATAAAAAAATTTGTTTAATTATAAAAATGAAAAAAAGTTTGCTAATTTTCATTGTTTTCAAAAAAAATGATAAGTAAAAGATAACGAATTCATATATGCTACACCATGATGATATAGCTTTTATATCGTTGAAATAATTTTTAGAATCGGTTAATAGTCTCAAAGCCTGTCCAATACAAAAAAAAAATGTGGATCAAATGCTAATTTAATGTCTGATTTTATTTTATTTTATTTATTGTTAATAAAGACCATCGAAACATAAAAGTAAGAGCGCATTATATCTATTTGTTATATATCTTCTATCATTAATAATACAACTTCAGCTTGTATCTGACTTTTCATAATGATGACTGACGTGTTTTATAAGTCAGATAAAATTTTAAAAACCTTGAATATAAATATATTGAATAATTCAATTATTTGAGAAAAAAATTTTCAATAAATTCGGATGTTTTATTATATAATCGTATATATATTTTATAATCTATCGTATATTTATTTTTGGTGGTAACTATTCGTTAACGCTGATCGAAAAGGAATATTAGAATAATATAAATGGAATTAACATGAATAGTTTTTAGAAGCGACGAAAAATAAAAATATCTATTGGGATCATGTATAACATTTTATATTTAGCCAATTTTATTAGGGCATGTAATTATGAAGACTTTGAATGCTATATCTTTTTCTATTTTTGGAAAATTTTATATCAAGATTATAACCAATTTTCGTTGATTTGAATAAACTGGAGATTGTGGTATAAATTTTCTATATTTAAAATGAAAATTTAAAACTCCTTATACAATTCCTTGACAAAACTGCAAAGAAAACAAAAAAAAAAATTGAATATGATTAAAAAACGAAGAACCTATGATTACAGCTTTCAAACATTATTTTTGAAAACGATGTTTTACATGCAATCTCGATGAGGATTTAACATAATTACGTAACTCCAGAGTATCACTATCTTACCTTATTAAGATTTAAGTTCTTTCATGGTTTGATTTTTTTTTTTTTAAATAACTTTCACTTTGAATAAATAAAAAAATTTACTCAAATACCCAAAGATTTTCGCTTCTGAAGTGCACTTACACTAATTAGAAAAGAAAATTGATCTGTAAATTTCCTAAACTCTGAAATAGTCCCAAATATTATCCATTTTTCAATTCTATTAATTTGCAATCTTTCTTTATCTGTTGAATTGGATATTATCGATCTAATGTGGAGCACTTTTCGCTCGACGAAAGTGATTTTAAAAATATAAAAATTTTAATTTATAGCCTTTCAAAATCAAATAATTAATCAAATTTTGTCAAGCGGTATTCGGTAAAATTTTTTTACTTAATTTTAATTCTTCTCGTTATTTTTATTTTCTATAATTTTTTAAAATTTCAAAATTTTGCACGCTCTTAAAATACAGGTCAAAGTGGTAACCAATCACCGGGAATAATTTTGTAATTGATTTGAAACTTCTTTATTCACATAGCATGACATGATATACACATAATTAACCAAGGCTATGTGATGACGTTAGATGGTCGATAGTTGCGCTTCATCTATCTACAACAAAAAAACGTATTAATCATTTATTAATTTATTACTAAATAAAAAAAATTTGCTTGGATACATTAAATTTTAGTTAGTAGTATATAAGCTAAAAAATAAATATAAGGATATAATATTAAATACCACCTATCTATATTTAAAACCGTTAATTATGTTAGTTTTATGAGTTTATTTAGAAGTCCTAAAACTGCTAATGATTATTTATTAAAATTCACATCATAAATCTTCATTATAAACTTTCAAATGCGTAAACGTTTATACATTGTATAGATTGCAATTTCCTTCAAACATAAAATTATTTTGTAAAATCAATAAAAAAAAAATGTATAGACAAATTTGTATTTTCTAAAATACGTATATCCTATTATAATCAATTTAATATTATAATAAGATAGTCTGAGAGTATACGCATTATTTTATTCGTTTTAATATTTTTTTTATTTCTTGTTTCAAAAAATCAAAGAAAAAAATAATAAAAATTTACTTAAAATATCAATTATTTGTTTCTAGACCCTTAATATCTCTTTGTTTTAAATTATGAGATATTGAACGGCTTTTAAGTAAACCAAATTAGTAGATCCTAAAAAAGTGATGAGGTAAAGACGGAAAACTTAAGTCATAAAAAAAGTTGGATCAGGAATGATTTTCCAAGCAGTTATATTAGCCGTTACACATCCACTTCGCTGGACACTTCCTTTTTTAAGAAAAATTTTATTATGTTACAATGTAATTATGCGTGAAATAAATTATAAAGTAGTGTGAATGGACGTCCCGTTAGATCATTTTGGAATTTTAAACTATTCATAATATAAAGTGTTAAGTTATCCTTTCGTATGTGTTGCTATACTCACGATTTTCGTTACACAAAATAATGTTATTGAAAAATTTTAATCTTTTAAACTCATCTAAAATATCCTTTTTTGGTTTTCGAAAACCTTTAAACAGGTAGAAAACAACTTTTTGTAAGGATAAAATAATGATCTCAAATATCAGATTATTAGACTATAACAGTTAAAAAAGTGATTAAAAATAAAGTTATAAAATGCAGTTGCCTATATAATGGCTTTAGAAACTTATTCATGAATCAATATTTTCGCACAAACTTGTTCATTCTGAATTTGCTATATGTGGACAAAAAAGTTTTTATTTCCAACTCTTTGCTGAGTCTCGTTGACCCATGAATCATTTTAAAAAATATTTTCTCAGGCTAGATTTCATCAATAACAACATCGTTTCGGCATATAAATATAATTCCTCAAACTGCCATCAACTTGATAGAATTCATTTAAAAATAAAACTGTAAAAAAAAAAAAAAACAATAAAATTCCATTTAATGAAAATGATCTTTCTATTTCACTAAGAGTATGTTAATGAGTCACTGAGTCAGGTTAACGACGCAATATTAAATAGTATCATGGTTTGGTAAATACATACCTACCTACCTTAAAAATGCATTCAATTCACTTATTTTTCCATTTTATAGAAGAAAAAAAAATTGTTATTACGATCTTTGTTGTATGTAATAAATTTATTACATTATGTTAAAGAAGTTGTTTGCATAGGTATGTGGAGGGGACCCCGGAACACATACATAACATACTCGAGACATACAGTCGTCTGTTTGTTCTCTGTAACTTCACTTTTACATCAAACAATATATCAATTAATGTTTTATACTCATGTATATGTGTTTACCTATTTATTTATCCATACCTTTACAATAATTGTTTTATTTAACGTTGTGTTCTTGTCTCGATTACGAATCTTTGGAGAAAGTAAATGTTATCTTAAATTTTTATGTGAATTTTAATGTTTTGATCACTTAACGCAAAGTAATTCTTTATAGTTTAATAATGGCCTAAATTTCAATTTTTTTTAAAAATATATTTAATATCCACCAAACTTATAACCAATATACATTTCACTTATCTCCAATCTGTATGATACTGCTGTGACATTTAAAACGTTTATAGGTCAAGCTAAAAACTTTCTGAAAACGTAAATTAGTATTTAATTAAATGATTTATGTTATTATTATTGAAACCGGCTCAGGGGCCAAGTGAAGCACTAGTACCTACACCCGTTTGAATACTTAGACTGGAGGTTGCCGGTTCGAATCCAAGCAGCAGGTAGTTTGATCAATTATAATAATAAAAAAGGGGCGATTTATTGCACTATCGTCGCTTGAATCAAAACGAAGTAACCGGCTCTAACTTTAAATGATAATTAACAGAGAATAGACTAAAAGACAGAGGATCAATATGTCTAGATACAAGGAACGTGGTTCCCTTAACATACTCTACTATTTAAACATCCTATTGATTGAAATTAAAAACACACTTATTTTTAACTAGGATTCATTTACTCGATTTTCATAGACAAAACTTGAGTCTGTAGTGAATCCTTATCAAATATGAATGTTTTTTTCTAAACTAAAATTATCATTGTCATGACCTTATGGCACAGTACTTTTATTGGCTCATTACAAAACTCGAGTCGGAAGTAAATTCTTATCAAATATGAATGTTTTTTATTTTATTTTTTAACTAAAATTATTGTTGTGGCGACCTTATGTTATGGTCCATTACGTTTGATTTTTAAAAATTTGATAACTTGAAACATTCAAATTTCAAGTTTAGTTTTATTTGTAGAAGGTCGCTCTCACATCGGAATACGCATAAAACTTAAAAATGAAATAACGCATAGCCATAACCCTAGATGAAAGAAATTTTGTTTGATTCTTATTTCTAAATATAAATTTTATGAAATGTAACTATGGCTGGGAACAAAAATTTGATATAGTATTCAGTCTCGTTGAAAAGTTATAACAGTTTTTGTCTAAAAAATTGCCAAATTTCTCCACAAAAACTTTTAAAAATGCTCAGTAAGACCACCTTAATTTTTTGTTTGAGAAATTGGGTTATTTGTGTGAATTTTCTTTAAATTCTTAATGTTTTTATTTTTATATTTTAAATAACAGAAAATCTTTTCATTTTTTGGAATGGATAATTTTGAGAATTTTCGAAACTTAGTACTTTTTGTTGAGACATTTGGAAATTTTTTCAAGCAAATACCTCTATTACTTTTGAAGGGGGCGGATAAATATTGACAATTATTTTTTTTCGGTCATTGGTGGAAATTTCTATAATAGTTTCATTAAAAAATCTTAAGGATATTTTCTTTAGTGTTACTCTTTTTGTATGCAAGGCATCCTCTACAGAAACTTGGTTGTGTAAAAACCACGAATTGCAAACGAAAAATTTCAAAATGTTTATATATTTGTATTTTCGAAAATAACTTATTGTTTTCAAATAATTAAAGAAATAATCAAATAAATACCATAATCTAATAAATATTTCTATTGTTTCATTAATTAAATTTTGGTTTGTGGTTTTTGAACAAATAAATGTACAGTAGTTGTAAAAGATATTGCATGATAAAAAGTGTCTTCGCATTATGCATGATTTTTTATTATTACGGTATATATTGTAAAATTACAAGAACACATATTTCATGGGCTACAACGTCATTTGTAATTTTAGAGATTATATTTCTAATGCTTCAATCGATCTTATGCTTTAATATTTTTCGTTTATGTTATAAAATAATATTTCTCTCCCAATTAATTTATTTAATACAATTTCTTTTAAAACATTATATTCTTGAGCCAACTTAATTTTGAGAAAAATTAAAATAGAATATCCCTACTTTGGATAACCCATGAATGTCCCATTATTTAGTGTTGATCCACTAACTTTTCAATTTTAGTATTTAAATTTTTAATCCAAAATTTCTTGATTTAGAGCCAAATAGAACTGAAGGATTTAGAGTACAATAAAAAAATATTCCCAATAACTCCTACATATAAAATGCACGGTGAATTTAAAAAATACTTGCTTGCTATACACTCCATATTTTTTATTGCAAAATTATAAGACTGTATGGTTTTCCCATTCCAGTTTGATTTTTATTAACACTATATAATTTTCACTTTTTATTATGGAATTTACTGAACATAATTAACGCTTGTGATCAATACGTTATGCTCTATTGATTAATAAGAAATGAAAATAATTACATTGTTTTCACACTTAAAATATTTTTATTTATTGATTATATAATCAAAAAGTTAACTTTTATTTCAAACATTTTATATAATCAGGGACTTTTATCAAAAATTATATATCCATCTCATTCTTAAAAACGATATTTTACATGTAATTTATATCTAGATAGGAACAGTTGACGTCATAAGTTCTTATTTCTATTTTTAATTAGGAATTTTGAATTTCCATATCTTGCTTCCTTTTAAGGATTTAAAAAAAATAACTTTAGACCCATGTTAGTGATGTAAAGGTGCTTCTAATGAAATTTAGATACCTAATTGTTTAACATTAGATTCAATATAATAAAATCGGAAATGCAGAAAGATTGATTATTCAAAACTATTCAATTAATTTTGGTAGAAAAACGTTATGAAACAGTAAATTTTGTCCCATAAGTAATAGTTAGGGTATGTTTATAAAGCATATTAAGGTATATATTTGAATAATGGGATATTTGACAGCATTAAAAATATACTACAAAGTGGCCATCTTATAAGAGAATAACTTAAAAAAAACATATTCCACTTTTTTATGTTTAATTTTTGCAAATTACACGAAATAAAATGTAATAGTTTTTGAAATTTTATTTGCCCCGGAAATTCCCTGTGATTGGTTATAGTTCTAGTGACGTCACTAGCTAGTAAACTATAGAATGTCTTACATACATGTATTTTAATAAAGATGTGATGACAGACACTATACTGTTTTGTTGTATTTATATGAACTGGTTTACTAGCGTGCTTCGTAACACGTACCACGTGATAAACGTCATTACAGAAACATTTTTACGCTGTTTGAAAATTTAAATTTTAACATTGATTTTCATGAAGATTTTCGGAATGAAGTGAAGATTTCCCGGAAATATCAATGTAGTGTGTTTATTATATAATAAAGAATTATTTTAAATGATTTCCAAAAATTAGTCGCGTAGCCTATGTCGCCACTTAAACCGTTAACGAACAAAAACCAAGGTATATGAATTTAAAATATAACATTATCTAATTTTTTTTTAAATAATAATGTGTTATTTTTAATGTCGTACTATAAAAGCAAAAATTAATTGCTAATCACGTATATTTAAATGGTCAAATTGATGTTTTGTGACAAATTACACGTAACAACAAAGTAACAAATTACAGACAAAACAATTATAAATTTATATTGCATGTTGCAGTAATTTTGAAAAGTTTTTCCTACACGTTTTAAACAAGAAATGAACTAACTCTAGGTATTCGAGATCCTGATGTTCAGAAGGTTTAGGGAAAAGTTTTTATGATTGATTAGACGAAGATCATTTTATTTATAATTGTGAGAAGATGTTGGACCAAAACGATATTTTAAAAAGGCGTTGGAAAAAAACCTGTCAACACTCAACAATGTTTTTCAAGTTATAGAATAAAGAGAGAGCCATTTGGAATTATAAAGAAGAATTTCAGATCAAAATTTTAGAATGAGTAAAGTAACTTGGATTCATGACCTATCTTTTAAGCCATAAGACATTGGATAAAAGTTCAAATAGCGAAAATGTAACATATATTATTAAAGTCAAACAACTTTTGTTTGAAACATTTTTTTCGTAAACTGTTTAGATTCGACACAGTTTTAGATCAATTACAGAAATATATAATTATATTTCTTGCTTGTTAAAAGTTTACTGTTTTATCTACGTCAGAAATTTCACTTGTTATTATTTTATATTAAAAAATTTGATTGATTTTAATCAAAAAAACAAAGATTCTAATAAATTGATTGATAGAAAATTATATTAAAAAACCATAAATTTTATAGTTATTTATATATATTAATAAAATCTATTTAAACAATTTAAAAAATAATAACATTTACTAACAAGCCAAATCAAAAAAAAAAACTGTTCACATACAGGTAAACAGAGAATGGTGGGTCTACCAAATCAAATAATTACAAAAAAAAAAAAAAAACTAAATCACGATTTAAATTTAGTAGGAGTAGTTTTAAAGGTAAAAGTTGTAATGCGTACGTAGGCTGGTTGGCACGATAAATAAACAAATGTATATTTTATTCTTCCGGTATTTTAAGGGAAAGTTGACTTTATGAAATTTGTATGTGTGTGTGTTAAAGAATGGTGTATATGTCACAGTAAGAGTATAAAATCGATTTATACAAACGATTTGCTTTAATGAATTAACTTATAAAAATTCTGACAACATTATATATTTAGGATAACACCATGATAATATTACAGGACAATATATTTAATAAAATAGTTTAACGGAGTTTAATCGTATATTGCATATTTTAATTTGGTTCGTAAAATTATTACCTGTGGCTCACATAATGTTTTGTCCTTTTTACTATATCTGTTATATTTGCTTAAAGCATCGCACATAGGTGAAATTTGTACAACCATTTTCAAACTGTGAAACAGTTTCACAGTTTGAAAATGGTTGTACAAACCGAAACATGTCACGACGTAATCATTAATTTTAATAAATAATAAAATAAATAGTGGAATAATGCAAAATATATGTCCTTGAAGTTTTAACCTCGTGTTTAAAACAACATGTCTTTACAATAGTAACTAATTTAAATGTTTTAGTTCTCTAGTAATAATATATTTGCCTGAAGGTATGGAATCCATATTGGTTTAATCCTAATATTCCCAATATAAAACACGAGACGTTATTAAAACAGATTACTTCATAATCAGTGACTATTTAAATCAAACGTGTGGGTTATTAAATATAAAGTGTCAAATGTTAGACAAGTTAGACCGATAGCTTCATATGTCTTGTTACTAATTTAGGTTGCTACCTCTTAATCAGAGTTATTTTAATTTTATCAATTTTGGCCATAATTTACGTGAATTTTACCACTTTGCGATGTCCCTGAATTCTATTTTGAAATATATTGAATCGGTAAAGATCAAAATCTTCATATTTAAAATTGTATTTTTGCCTAGTTAGGTTTGTTATGAAGGCGGTTTTTTAAAAACCTTTACTTAGTTTCACCTATCCTGGCGACTGTTTGTAATCAAATCTTGCAAATTTAATTTCACTCTTTCCAAGGAATTAGGAATCCTTGCGAAACCTAATGAATTTTTATGACATAGTATAATACAAAAATACTATGGTTGCGAAGTAAAACTTAATTCTTTCTGCCTTCTTGCGCTTACACCACGTTTTGATAAATACGTCTTTTATTGTTATGTGAAATTTTTCATAAATAGCTTTTTAAACCTTTTTATCGTATGATATGTTGCGTTTTAAAAATCATTTGCGACTTTAAAACGTGTTTCAATCATATTTTATTGGTAATAATATTATGGAGATAATTTTTACACCTAAATAGATAGAACACATATATAATTTAAATATATCATTTCTCTTACAAATTTGTTTGGTAAATAGACAAATAGAGTTTGTTACAAAAATTATCTTTCAAAAAGCAATTTAATATTATTACAATTTTATCTTAGCACAATTTTGAAAAAGAATTATATCCGTAACTTTTTCCGTAACATATATATCATGTTATCTACACTATGTTGATTGAATCAAAACTTGATTTTAGTTGAGTATGGTTGGTTAATGTGTTTAAATTTTTAGGCAACGTGTAGGCCCGAATGTATATTATATTTTTACTACGGAAATAATTGAGAGAGTCATTTCTTTTTATACAAATATTATACTATAGAGTTAGTTTTACCTCAACAAGTTGATGGTTCCACTTTCACTTATGTATGTATGTATTATATCTTTACAATTTTGCCATAGGGTTCTTCACATCATTAAATCCACTGAACGTTAAATATTATAACACATTTATTATTTTATTTTTATTTTTTTGTATTATTTATTATAACTTTGCAAAATTCTTTCTTGTTTTAATTAATTATTTAATTAATAAAAAGAATTTTTGTTTAAAAATTATTTAAAATTTCATTTTTAAGATTCTTTGAAATATTCAAACTTTTTATGAATGAAATATTTGTTGTTGAATTTGGACAGAATTTCAAAATAAATTTTTGTGTAGAGGGAATATAAAATCGGATTTAGCATGATTATTGTATCCTGTGCATATCTATGAAATACAGAAGTGTATGTTAGCAATGCTTAGCATACATAGTAAATGCACCAAATTATTTTAGTTTATACAGTTGTTATTTTTTTTTATAAAATCACTTAAATATATAATTTTTCACCGCGTGTGCCATGTATACTCGTGGAATCAGTAAAAGTTTTTTCATTTCTTTAGATATTATTACCCGATTGTAATGTTGTGTTGAGTTGTTTATCAGAACTATTTTTGTTTATCTATCTAAAACAATCATTTCATAGTTTAAAAATTATAAAATATACCATGAACTTTGTCTATTTTCAGTAAGCGTAGAAAATTCAGATCGTCGTTTTTTTTTGATTCAACTGGTATATATTTAGTTAAAACTTCTGCGTAGATGTATTTAGGTCCATTCTACATAGTCGGTTGTCGGATAGTCGTACACAAATTGAAAGCTATTTTTAACATTTATGCCTATACATGTTAAAAAAGTATGTAATGCACTTGCCTACGACATATGTAAAACCACCCTAAGCAGTTTTGATACCAAAGAGTATTATCAGATATTTAAACAATCAATATTGTTAGTTGATATTTTTACTTGTACTACATTTGATATAAGCTTTTTACTAAATTAGCTTCTTAATAAAAGTTATATAATTAATTAGAAATGTCATTTATATTTATCTCTGATATTGAAATGTGATGACGTACCAAAATTATGAACAAAACTCGTAATAGATGCCATTTTATAAAATTATTATTTTGAATTATAAAATTACAAATTAAAAGGTTTTAAACTGCCATAACCCTCCACCTCCAATCATATATAAAATATTTCTATGTGGCTGTAAATGTGCAGATTCACCTTTTCATTATCAAATATCAAACAATACTTTTCCATGTTTATTCATCTAAATTATAATTTGCGCAAATTTATTTTAAAATTTATTTAAAGAATTTTTACATTTATAAATAATACAAAGGTTAATATTCAATTTTGTTGAAACAAAAAAAAAATGAAAGTTGTATCATTTTATCTAATAAATAATTACCATTATTTTATAATATTCATCATTATAACAAAATAATTTTAATAATTGGTAGGTTTAAAATGTTTTGTTGTTTTTTTAAATTCAATTTTCATTTATATTTATTTACTCAAGGAAAATACTATTTCAATGACAATTAATCATTTACTTAAAAATAACAAATTAAATTTGAGGATAATATTCTGTTCATTTACTATTAGCTAAAATTTTATAAATTCTTGGAGTGAACATATTACTTACTGTTCTTATACGAGATATCAAGAGAATGAAATGTCCATTATTCGTTTTGAACTTGTACTAGTGGTAATATATCATTTGAAATTTATATTTACTGCTTAATAAAAATACAAATATTTGAAGAATTGATATTCTAAATATCAATTTTAAATATTTAAAAAATTTATTATTGTAGAAATTTAAAGCATCTTAACAAAAATTTCCTCATTCTTTCTACTTTGATATAAAAGTGTTTTTTACATTAAATTTTTTAGATTGCCTGACCATTTTAGTTATTTTATAGAATATGTAAAAATACCATTGAACAAAGTGAAATTTTGGAAGTTTTGAAATACATCATTTTTAATTTAATTTATTTTTTTGATAAATCTTTTTTTTATTAAAAAACATCCAACTTGTGGATATATGTGTGTAAATTTTCATTTTATTTAGAAGTTTTGAACCTTCTAAAAACAATAGGAAATATAATAATACTTCTTCAAACTTAATAGTTACAAATACCAAAAGAATGAATGAACAATTTATAAATCATAAAAGTTTATAATTTTCATTACTATAAAGTATAAAAAAATAGAGTAAATATTAATATTAGATGCGCTTACGAAATTTCTAAACCTTGTAATTTATTTCTTGTACTCCCATGTTTGTTTCAATCATTTGATGATTTAAAAAAATGTTAATAGAAATTCGTTGTAATTGTATGATAAAAAATAATATGTAATTTTCGTCGTCAAAAAGTAAATTTTCAGATTTATCTTTTCCAAGTTGAATCTGAATGTCTGAAATTACTTTCAGATATACGCCATTGAATATTTCTCATTTGTTCCAAAATTATTTATTCTACATGTAGTTTTTTTTTACAAAACATTTTCCTAAACATTGAAGACAAATGAATCTCAATATCTCAATACACACAAAAAATCCCTTGAAAAGAACCACAGATTATTATTATGATTTAGCTATTTTTTCTTTAAATAAACAAATAAATGAGTAAAAATTCTTATTAAAATATACAAGATAAGAATTAGAAACTCTTATGAAATTATTTGATCAGTTTTTCTATACATATTGTTGAGATGTAAAATACCGAAGTATGGATGGAGGTAGGCATATCATTGTAAATGAATTATATCAATTTTGTATGCATTTTCTCGCCTACAACAATCACAATAATATTGTAAACCAATAATAATAATAAATACAATTGTTTAACAAAATAACAAAGCAAATATCAATTATTTATTATACACAATAAGTAACCATATCATCATCTCAACAAGTATGTGATGATCTGTTATGTACCATAGAAACGATATCAATTAATTGATTTTGAACAAAATTTTAGAAATTTATACGCATACGAATCTGTTTTAAAATTTCTTTATGATAAATATTTATGGAAGTTATTACTAAATAAAATAAAAATAGTTTGCATCTACCAATATATGTTGAGAATGATTACAGATGATTTTAATTTTATACTTTACAATTATAAAATAGATTAATTATTTCCGAACTATATATACTCGTGGAATAAAAAAATGCGACGACCAGAATCTTCTACGCTTACTTAAAATTATAAAATACACTAATTTTATGGTGTATTTTATTATTTTTTTAGTTCAAAATGAATGTTTTAGTTAGATAAACAAAATGAATTATGATAAACAAGTGAACACAACATAAGAACCGAGTATTTAAATTGGTTTTTAAAGTGGTAAAAAAATGACAATAGACCAAAGTGTAGAATTTTTCGATTCCACAAATATATATAGATATCGGAAGTATGTTCTGGTTTAAAAAAAAAATTTATTTCAAAATTTGTTATACATATTGCCGTTTTGTAGCACCCGGAGCAACTTTTGTTTCATTTACATCTGTATGCCGACCTGGCGGGTTCATTCAGACTAATGAGCAAAAAGCTACAAAAATTGTGTTACAGTCAATCATCCTGGAAAATCGTTACTAAACTCAATTCAATTACTACCGATATCTCATAAACTGTTCATTTGATTTTGATGAAAACTTGTATGCATACGTATGATTTACATGTGTGATTTTGTTAAAATCGATTATAACTGTATATTAAGAACAATATTAGGTGAGCTTAGCTTATAACCGCAGTATAAAATTGTATAGTTTAAACGTTCGGACATACAGATAAAAATAAAAATAAGATATTCATGAAATTATATATAAACCATCCTTGGACATTTACTAATGGTTTGTAATATTCAAGATTTAAAATTTTGTTTATATATAATTTTTTAATCTTTGATCCATTCTTGTAGTTCTTGAAGAGTTATTTAAATAGTAATACATAATAATTTATAAAAATTAATATAGTTTTCAAAATAGATCACTTTGTAAAATTAAATAGGCCATATATTATACTTTTGTCATATGTCGCGTCGTTAAAATAATGATTGAAACAAAACATATGTAGGTTTATTATTTCATTCGTATTTTAATACACATATAAGTTGTTAGAATATTCGTATTGGTTCCTTTGATATCACATAATAATAATGTGAACAATTGAACAAAAGCGCTTGGCATTCTTTCATTATCGTATAGCGTGTCTGTCGACTTGTCGCCGAGTAAAATAATGTATACATTAAGTGAAGAGAATATATGATTCGAATAAATGCTTGTACTTTAATGGAGAAGAAGGAATAAGTCGTGATGGATGCTATCTTGGAACTTTAATCAAAAGCTTTCTGATAAGGATGAAATCTTTGAATCTATGAATCTATAACTTTAGATATAATCAAATATTGACCGCACAAACAAAATTTTGGTATAATTGTTTATAGAAATACCTAATTAGTACATTTTCAAAAGGGCGCCCATTAGTCATCACGATAATTTTCAAAAACAAAAAGAGATAGCGAGCTGAAATTTTGGTGACATATTCTTAAAATAAATAGTTCATGAATGCGCCTTGGGTCCAATGGATCCTGTATCCAACTTTTAAACTATAAAAGATAAAAGAAAAGCTTAATATAAAAAAAAAAATGTTTATTTTTTAGAGACAACCAACTTCTATAGAAAACATTTTTTCGTAAACTATTTGAGTTGTTCACAATTTAAGCTGAAATTTGGCTATTAAACACTTACAGGTAATGGCAATACATATTATCAAACATGTATAACTACATAGACTGGATGTTTATAATATTTTAAGAATTCTAATTAAAAATAGCCCAACAATGAAATTCAATCATATGTCGAGTATCTAAACAATTAACTCTGTTAGTTATTATATTCACTGGTTTGAAATTAAATTTGTAATTCTTTGCATTCAAAATTTTTATATTCCCCTTAAGAACAAGAGCATAAAATATTTTGGATTATATTTAATAAAACCATGAATTTGTATTTAAGTAATAATCAAAAAAACGCCGATACCAAAATTTGGGGATGTACACTTCATATTTTCTACCATTAGAATCGTTTTACTAAATTGATTATAATCTCATATTCGCCGAATTTTAATTGACGTAATATCATATTTGACATAATTGAGGTCCGGTAACTCCATTAAGTTACTCCATTACATGTTTCAAGCAAAATGTGTACCTATACCACATAATATATATATCTGCTGCTTTCGAGATGAAAATAATAAGTTTCTATCAAGAATTAAATGATATATACCTTTTATTAAATATCATCCACAGGTGTATTGCCACCATTGTAACACATTAATAAGTTAAAATTTTATATTATTGTGATGTCATTAATATTATGATCGACACAAATAGAGCAACATTACTTACTATGTCACAACGACACAACAGTACAGTAGAAATAATGTGCTTTTCAATAATAGGTAGATTCTTTTTTATATCATTTCACAGAGAGAAAAGCAAGAAGCATAGCCAATGAGTTTGTAATTCAGATAAAAGTTTATAATGAATTTCATTAATGAAATAAATTGTAATATATTTATAATAATAGAATATTGTTTTATTTTATATGGAGAAAATGAAGAAAAATTATAGTTTGGATGGAAAACTTTTCGATTATTTTATATATAGGGCATTGGGTATTATAAGAAAAGTTTATTGAAATGTACATATCGTTATTTTGTTTTAATACTACCACTATCATCATTTTATAATATTTTAAATGTTCTTTTTTCTATATAATAGAAAGAAGACAGTTATTTTTTAATAAAAATAATTTAATTTTTTTTTTTTTCAAACTTTTGATAAGCAAAAAATGTGACATAATGGAAAATATAGTGTATTAAGGCATATTTCAAATTTTCAATTTTTTGTACTGAGCTTTTACAATACTAGATTGGTGGTTTGGGAATAAGCAGCCTTCAACTTTTTCCACTTTTTCCACTTCTTCCATACCAAATTTCCGTTAATTATTAGAGAAATGTGAATAAGAGTTTGAATTTTTTTTATTAAGCAATGCAAATTCCTAAATAGAATTATTATAACATTTTTCGAAAAAAAATTAAATTTAAATAACTAGGAATTAACTTAACTTGATGGTCAGTACTAAGTTATTATTAGTATTGACCATCAAAATAAAAATTTGTTTCATATTAACATCTTTAAATTTAATTAATTTATATATTTATTAAAGCAAAATTATTCATTACTGAAAAAAAAAGGGAAAAGAATAAAACAAAACCACAGTTTTACACTGGTTGAGTAGATTGTAATCTTGGTATATATATTTATAAATAGATACAAAATTTGCAGTCAGTAATGTTATATGTATGTGTTCATGGTTGGAACCACAAAATTAAAATGAAAACCGCATATAAAATGAATTTATAAATGCGGAAATATTCAAACAAAACTGACCAAAACTAATCAACGAAAACAAATAACTAAAAAAAAATAATAATAATAAAAATAAATCAGAGAGAAGTAAAAACTTTGTGATGCAATGAATGCAGAGACATTTATTGTTATTATTATTATTATTATTACAATTACCTTCTTTTTTCCTGTGTGTATGTTTTTCTACTTCCTACTCATTTAAAACCACATTTATTTTTCGCTATGATGATGATGAGAACATTTTAATCGTATTATGTATGAAATGTTGTAAATCTATTGAATTATATCTCTGAATTGGTTTAGTGAACGATAACAATTGATTGATAACCTTTGGATAATTATGATAAATTTAGAATTGGTTTTTAAATATTTTTAGAATAATCATTATTCAATTAAATACAGTTTAAACTGGTTATATGTAATGTTAAAAAATCTCTAAACAGTGTGGCGGTAGATTTATCTAAAATTAAATATTAAAAATTATAGTTTTTTATTTGTTTTATGGTTGCTATACATATTTGTTTATTTTCGAAATGCTAAATTCTTAAATATTTGTCCTTTTCATAATAGTACTAAGAAAAATGGCAGAAACCAGCTAAGCCAGAAGTTTTAAGCTGTTTTATTAGCACCTAAAATTAGCCGTTGATTATTTCATCTCTTCATTTATTTTTATGAGACTTAAGCCAGTAGATTTTAAAGTCTACTTCAACCCGAGTAATTTAACTTTTTAGCTGAATTTTGTTTTTTGATTTCCACTAAGAATTGCTTTATTAACTTCCCAGTGGAATGTGCTTTTAATGGACTTGATTTTGTGAATCTCGAATTATGCCATATCTTTACGTTTTAAACTAGGGTTCAAATCCCATTTTTTTACATAGATGTCTGTATGTACGTAGTACATATATATGGGCGTTCGATTTTTTTTTCGTCCCGATTATCTAGATAATAAATAATGATTTCGATGTGTTATCACTTTTATTCGACTTGTTATTTCGTAACATAAAACTGACCGACTTTTCAGTAAATTCGGTCCAGCTAGTTTTGTTGAGCATAAAAAACTAAACAAATGACAAAAAATATCCATTTGCGTAATAATATACAAATTATTGTTTTTTAATCTCCGCAATAGAAAGTTTGTCATATATACATTGCGAGTCGCACCTAAACCACTCATAATTTTTGATTAATATTCCTTTTCATCGTTATTCCCTAGGTAAATGCCCTAGGTCAGCACTTATTTTCTCTTGGTGTTAATCGAACATTCTTGGTGTAATAGTACTAAAGTTGGGTTTATGTAAAATTTTTACCTTTCAAGGAACTATTTTTTTAAAAGATTTTATTTAACTTTCAATGTGTGTTTGTTCAGATGGAATCTTGCAACTCAATATTGAAACAAGTATTTTCAACCGATTACATGCATTTCAACCGAAAATATATGATTAACTGTGTGATGATGTCATTTTATATCCAACTTAGTTATTTTTAATAAACTCCTACAATATGGGTATTAAATGAAAGGGCTTGCTAAGAATAAAGTCAATCTTAATCCAATATAGCGGACTTGTAAAGCTTGTAACTCATTTTGAAGCTGATTTGTGGTTTTTTAATCAAGCGATAACTAAAACGAAAAAAATAAATTAAAATTAAAAAAGTTTTTTTTAATTTAAAGCTTATAACTTAGAACGTCATAATACAATTTATATGATATAAAAGCTTGTCACTTGGTGTTAAAGTTTTCAAATTAAGTAAATACGTGTACTAAAATCTCGCGACAAGCTTTTACATCATATAAATTTTTGTAATAACATTATAAGTTCTATAGTAAAAGTTATTTTTTTTCTTTTTAGGCGCATAAAAGCTTTAGATAAAAAAAAAAGGTTTTTTTACTTTTAATTTATTTATTGTTACAATTTATTAGACACACATATATGATATAGTTTCCCATTATATCAACGAACTACATATTTAATGAAAACAATAATATATTTCCGTAAATTAACACGCGAATACATTAT
Source organism: Chrysopa pallens (assembly GCA_020423425.1). Lineage (NCBI taxonomy): Eukaryota > Metazoa > Arthropoda > Insecta > Neuroptera > Chrysopidae > Chrysopa > Chrysopa pallens. The sequence continues at coordinate 44,151,426 of CM035593.1, read as the reverse complement.
TACATTTTAATACATTCACAGACAATATACAATAATTTACATGCATAAAAACAATTCGCATATATATGGTAGATAAGTACCTAGATATTATTATAACGGTTACGTTCTAATAATATTTCTCACTCATAAGTACTGGGTAACAAAATAGTATAAGAAGTATAATATAAAGTATTATATGTATGTGAATTATTTGTCTGGTCAACTATGTGAAGAAGGAAGAAATTTCACTTTCGTTTGTTAGTAGTATATTTGTTGTTTGCTTATGTAGCTAAATTGTTGTTTGTCGTATGTGCAGTGTGTCTTGATGACCCACTGATGTAGTTTATTATGAGATAACTTTGTATTTATTACACTCATACATATGATTTTGTGATTATGTTTTATCTTTTTCTATAAGCATTGATGTGATTTTTTTTAAAATTTCTTGACGTTCTTTTCTTTTCTTTTTACCTCTATACGTATGCAAACTGCATGAAAATTTACCAAAATAATTGCATCACCCGGACTATATTTCCCACTGTCCGATCATGATTAAAGCTTGAGAGTAATTTATTCAAAGAGAATTGGGTGTTTGCATATTACAGCGGCTAGCTTATCATTCAAAACAATAAGAATTGAAGTAGTTTACTTTAGACGTCTCAAGGATATCAAAACACCTTTAGTTTGTGTAAATAATTAAATGGTTCTCTTTGATCTTAGAACTTGAATTCGTATCGATCGACTCATCTTAGATCGAAATATACCTAAAGAGGTCAAGTGTTAAAATCTACGCATTAGATATACACGACAAATGATGTCTTGTTATGAAAATTTTCAATTTGTATTTGAATGTTATATTACTTAAATTATAACATAAAAATCATTCAACAAATACTTTTAAGTAGAAATGAATGTTACAGTTGTCGCAATTTTTTTGTAGTTGTTTATACATACATTTACTGTTTAAAACATTTTATGTGTATAATTTTCCTCTTTTTTGCGGAAGTTTCGAAAGGAGTCGAAGAAAATCTTTATTCATTTTTGAAATGAATTTATATTATAATATATTGGTGTATTTTCTTTGATTGTATCTTCTAATATTAAGTTAAACTTAAAAACTTGCCAATGAATTTATTCGTATATTACTCTGGTACTAGGAAAACTCACATATTTTCGTTGAAATTGTAGAACATCGAATGAATTCCAGATCGCGAATGAATTTCAGATTGCCATCTTATCCAATTTTTGGTTAATTTTGTTCAATAGATATACAAATTTTATGAACACTTATTTTAAAATTTATTTTTAACAGTCAATATTAATTACTTTCCGTACAAACGTTTGAGCAAAAGAATATGCAGTTTAATGATAAAATGTTTCCTCTTCACATAGCAATTGTAATGTATATTTTAGTATGAATATCCCATGTTTTAACCCACGAACTCCGTTTGGTGCCAATCCACCCACTCATTAAAGGTTACTTCGACATTTATACTTTTGATTTGTATATAGAGGAGTTTTTGCCGTTGAAGTCACAATCTTTTCTTTTTTCAACGACATGCCAATACAAAAATGAAAGTAGTTGATAAAAAAAAACTGATTTTTGTTTTGTATACATATTGGGTAACCTGTTTTTTATTCAATAATTAATTAATCATTTCTTTATTTAGATAATAAAACAGTTTTATGATCATTTTCATAGATTATGTTGTCAGATTTTGTATATGTTTTTGAAATCTCTATATATTAGTTTATGCAAATCAATCTTCTCAAAAAAATTTTGGATTCATTTGAATTAGCATCTATTAGTCTAATATATGATTTTCAGTTCTACATCAAAATTTATTTAAATTATGTTATTGATCTTAATCGATATTCTTTAATAAACAATATACCAGAAATTTTTAGAAAGTCGCTAACATGTTTTACTTTCCTCATTCCTACGCAGAAATATCAGTAGTTGGGTTTTTACTCTTTCATTGGGTATTATGAAATTATAACAATAATTTTGCAATTAACTATTTCGATGGATTTTTAATAAAATTTGATGCAGATTTGTTTACCATTCTGAAATTATTCTAAACAAGAAGTGTAATATTTTAAAGGAGCTGCTGTATGTTGTTTTAATTAAATATTTAACGAAAGGTGGCGATTTTTTAAATTGAAAGTAAAGATTATGGGGAAACTATCCCTCAAAGTTAATTAACACGAAAAACGTAATGAGATATTTAACTTTAAGCTACAGTTTTAATAAATAAGGCCATGAATTAGTTTTATCGATACATGAAACTGAATAAAGATTTTTTTATTTAAGGACATGCTTTTAAAATTTTTGATTGTTATTCTTGATTTATTGCACGCCTCAGAATGTCAATTGAATCTCGATTTTAAATTGGCAGAGACCGAGAAAAGTAAAATTTTCAAATCTAATTAATTTTTTTATTTCTTTTACATGTTAAAATTATCATATAATTTTTTAATATCTAATAATTTACACATTAAAATAAGCCTACCAAAAAGAGACCAGGATTTGATTGAAAATGTCATCTACCATTTGTCTTGGGCAGTCTTATTGCGGTTTTTATTAACTGTATTCCTTAGATCAACCGAAAAAGGCTGTATTGTGAGATCAACGGCTTTTTCCATGTAGTATCTTTAACGCTTGAAAAATAGCGTCCTTATTCAATATATTGAGAATCACAGATTCCGTTTTATCGATGTTTGAAAAATATCTTTAAACATTTATTCTTCGTACTAATAAAATAAATAAATAAACTTTTAAGCTTATAACGCCATTAAAGAGTTTTTTTCAAACAATTCTCTCAATAGTGCCTATAAATACACACGTTTTTGGATTGTTTCAAATTTTGTATCTTACCTAAATTTAACTTTATAGTCATATGTATAAAATAAATTTTCTCTAAATTAAACAATTTTATCTTTTAGATTTATATCATAATGTGAATAAGTGACATTATGTATACCAAATTTTATTTGTAAAGAAAAAAGTATTCATGTTATTGTACGAAGAAATTATTCATAACAAATTTAATTTAAAAAAATTATGATAATTTGTGATAAATATGGGTATTAATACCACCATTGTCCAAAAAAAAAAAATCATAATAATAATATTACATACATAAACAATACTCAGTAATAAATAGTAAATATATATTATATATATATTTTTTTTGTTCTGTGAAATAAACGAAAAAGAAACAAAATTTAAGTATAAAATTAAACAAATAAATGATTTTAAATAGTTTTTATTATTTGGTGAAAGTTGGTGGTACCAATTATAAATTCAACTGACAAAAAAAAAAATTGTATATAAATGTTTAGAGTGGAAGGCGGCGGCGCTGTGTTGCGGCAAGTTGACACACGGGTTGATTTAAAAACTTAGTTATACCTTTTTTGATGTTTGAATTATTATGACAGGTACACAAATATAATTTCTTTTTTATTCAATTGATTGAACACTTTTATTTTTGTACAGCGGATTTGTAAAATAATTTAAAGAAAATTATTGCAAATTCTAATATTGCATTTTAATCGATAATGAATTATATGGTCTGGAATATTATCTTATTATATTCTGTTAAAGGTGAAAAAATCAGTAGCTACCTAAAAGTTGTTACTTAAGACAGAATGGAAAAATAATTTATTTTAAAATTCCAATGCAATAATCTTCTTTTGCGAATTATTGTCAAGAAGTTAAAATTTTTTGTAAACATAGCTCTTCATTACGTTGATTTTTAATAAGCCTGATGTTAAAATAACCACATTTTTAAATATAATCTGCTCGGCTGTGTTTTTAATTGAGTTTTCAGTTTAAAATTGATAGCAATCTGTTTTATTCTTCGTTTACATCAAAAAAACCGAATATCCGGGGTCTTTCATTGTAAAAAATTCAATTTTTTGAGAATTAACCTACGGACTTCTGTTGTGGGACTACACTTAAGGGTATCTCTAACAGAATTTTTTGACTTGTTTCAAAAAAACCTGAAAAATTTACATTACAAAGAACTTTTGTATTTAAATTGTAAATACGAGCGGAACGTTTAATGGCTTCGCTATGGCGAGGCAGCGTTTAATCATAAGTATTAATAAAATACAGTTAATACTTAGTTCATACCGCTATAAATACATATATATGTATAAATAATATGAATTTCGCTTGTATTATGTTGTATTTGATATACTTGATCTTAAATCGTGGCGAATCTAAACTTTTGTCCTTGAATTTTTCTTATATCGTTGATGGTTTAATGAATCGATTTTGTTCATTCATTATCGTTAAGTCTTTTTTTAGAATTTCTTTGAGTACGCGAATACATCATTGTTTCAGATCAAATTTTCATTCTTAATAGTAGAGTAAATTATGTTTTCAATTTTTAACAAATACATTGTACATATTTTGTATTTATGATGAATGCGAGTTTTGTTTTATGTTTGTAGAAAAAACGTGATTTTAAATAATCGTGAAGCGAGCGTCAATAATATAATTTATTATTATTGTTATATATTTGTTAGTTAGAGCCGATATGGCATGGCTTTAATTTATTACTTTGAAAAGACAAATAAAAAATAATCATTTTGCTTGCAAGAATCAGGAAATGAATTTTAGGAAAAAAATGATTAATACCAGTTTTATTATTAAAAACGTATATCTACCGTTCAAGTTATAGAAATTTTTTGGATTTTTTCCAGAATTATTCATAATAGAACTATAATGATTTTAAATATTATGAAAAAAGAACGGAAGATTAATAAGTATTGATAGTGATGTAGGAAATTGCATACTAGAAATCGACACGATAATTATAGAAAGATGTCTCTTGTAATTATATCGAAAACTTGAAATAGATTTTATATCCGACACATATGAAATATATAAAGACATTTAAATTTACTCGAAATTTTGTAAGGCTGGAAAATATTGAAGGCAAAAATAAAATAATGGTATAAATTATTGTAGAATTTTTGGTCCAATTTCGTATGTCCGAGGTCTGTCTGTCACCACGATAATTAATTAACGATTAAGTAAGTAGCGAGGTGAACTGTAAGTTTAATTTCGGGAATGGGTGAAATTGCTTAACATAGTTGAATCCATCCAAAATAATTATAAACATATTTTATTCAAAATTCATATTTACTATTTAATATGTATTAAAATTAATATATAGAGTGTAAAAATTGACGAATAAAAGTGAATTTTGTAGACCCATAAAAGTTTTAATACTTTATAACATTTTAGTTATTTGCAAAAAAAAAAAAAATTATAAGGTGATGGCATATGTAATATAATTGACTTGAATGGCTGGTTTTCTCATATTTAATTCACATGCGTGTATGTATGTATATTTGCACTCTCACTTTCACTACTTTTTCTACTTACACTATGTTTATTATTTGTACTCATTATCACAGTGCCCTCGTTAATAAATAATACTTTTTTTTTTTGCATAGTTTCCATGTGCATGTATTTATAATTACAGGTACTGTAACTAACTACTTATTGCGCAATTTTTAATGATACAACAGTACTTCTTAATAAGTAGTAGTATCTTCTGTTTATTATTATAAAGAATTAAAAAATTTGTAAGCTGTTGTTGATATATTGATTTTATTCATATGTGTGTATGAATTTTAAGATAATAAGTAGGTTTTTAGGATTATGATTCATTTTTTAATATTTGTTTTACTTTCCTTAACAAATTTCACTCTGTTCATATTTTATAGCTTTAATTTATTATTCATATTTTTTTTTATTGTTTGTGTTCACGTACAGGCGGGACAATAAATTTCAATTATTGGCAAAGAATAAAAATATATAGAACCTTTCTTACCATATTTACAATTATCAGTGGATATTTTTGTTTCAATTATTTTTATATTAATACGTGAAGAAAAAACTTTGTGTACCCTTTTTAACGAAAATTGGGCGAACGAAGGTATATGAAATTTGGTTCACTTATAGTTTACGTATAGAAGGACTGGAGAATGGTAATTTTTTTTTTTTTAATATTACATAAAAAATACATTACATTACAAAAATATTACACACACTATGACACGCACTTATATAAGAGTTGTGGCCAATACTATACACACGCATATATACTTTTTTGTTTAGTATACTGTTTTGTTTAAAGGCATGCATAAATACTGTTTTGTTTGAAGGCAGTGAGATACTCTAGAACGTTGTAACGGAACTCTAATTAATAAATTAATTATGAAATTCGTGTGACGTCATTTATGAATTATTCCTAATTATTAACCATAAATTTAAAATAACCATAGCCATAATTATTTACAACAGATATGATCATTCGGAGATAGATATGTTTTATGCTCATGCCGCCTGCTCCGATGACGCCGCAAAATAATTTATTTAAATAGCTTTGATGGACAGATTAAACGCAAATCTAACTCGACGGTGCATTTAACTATTTAAATTAATAATCAGCTGAAATAATCAACCGTTCATTATCGATGGCTTATATATGTCTACTAGTCAGGCTTTTACTAACTGTACTATTTCGAAGTCCAAAAACTATATAAACTCGTACATAAGGCTTTATAATATATACAAAAAATAACTGCTACCTTTTTATTTTAATTGGAAATATGTTTACATTTACTGTATATATGAAAATTGTATAATTTAAGGTGTGATATAATTGTTTTTTTACAAAATATAAGCAATTGCATACCTAACTGAAGAAAATTATCACTATATACAAATTTTTATTATAGAATCTAAAACAGTAATAATTTCTGCTAAACCTTGAATATATCGTAAAATAAATGTGTATGGCCTCGATATTAAGTGGCTTTAAACAACTATTATTCTAAGCATAACGATATTATTCATTATCATTTAAATTAATACTACTGGAATTATTATTATTCATATTCAATTGAACATCATTAAGGAATTGGTTCTACAATCATTGCAACTTATCTAAAAATTGCAATAAGAAATGTTTTATTTATTTATTTATTTTTTTTTTTTTTTATGTACTATAAAAATGGTCCAAGTAAGGGAGTCAAAACTTGTGAAATTTCGGATTATATAAGGATCTACGGAACAATATCATTTGAAACTTAATTTCAAAATTTTTTTAAAATGATAACATACCAATATTTTACATTTGTAACTTAAGAGTTCTTTTTAATACAATTTAATCGAGTTACTATAATACATCAACTTTACAATCTTTCTAGTAAACTATTTATTGCTGGGAAAGAAATTTTTTTAATCGATTTCGATTTACAAACTGAGTTTTTATTCTTCTCCATGACTTAGTTTCAGGAAGAAATAAAAATTCTTCAATAGTATTACCATTTATAGATTTGAAGCTAATAGCTTCCTTCAAACGTGTGTAGATGCGCAGTTTTTCTATACTTAAAGTAAAAACATTTTAATCCTACTATTCTATAACAAAAAAAAAAAAAAAAATTCACACTTCATCAAAGATAATTAATTTAAATCGCAACATCTGTTTTTATTTTTTTATTTTATGATTTTTAATATTAAATTTATTTTTATTAAAATTTATTGTTATTTCTTTTAAAATTAAATCCTTATTTATGACATATTTTGCCATTAATCTTCAAAAATATTGTCACAGTTAATTTTCGATGCTATTCTATTATGAAAAAAATAGTAGGTATTAATAATAAAACTTTTTGTAAGTATATCTATTTTTAAAATGATATTTAAAATGCTTGTTGATTTTATTTATTTTCCTCATATTCAATGATTGTATTATGTATGCATACCAAAAATTTCCTTAAAAATATGCGATCAATATAAAATGTAAACTTGTTAAACATAATAATTTTATTCAAATTAGATTGTAAAAAACTTGATTTTTAACGCGAAATTTTGAATTTCCTAGTTTGTAAAATGTATGTAATAAGCACTAACAACAACCCGATATTTATTTATTTAAAACCAACAATTTTTGTTTAAAACATTTTTTCGTAAACTGTTTAGATTCGCTACAATTTCAACTCAAATTTAGCAAATAAATACACCTATTTTATAATTATAATATATATATTATTATATATGTATTTATAACTACTGTATGGGACTGCATATTTAGTTTTATGAATCATAGTTCGAACATTGTTACTAAACCATATTTCGAGTATCTTAATAATTAACACTTTAAGCGGGTATTTTCACTTGATTAATGTGTATTTCTCATGTACATGTTTCAATTTTAATGTTTTAAGATATCTCAAATTATATTGTGAATTATTTTATAGGCAACATAATTTGTGAAAATAAATTTCGTTAATTGATTTTAAAACAAATAAATAAAATAAATGCAACTTTTGCGTTATCAAATTTATCAAATTTTCCTGTAAGCATAGTTTTTTTATATAATTTTATACAATGATTAATCAGGTGATCGTATAGAAGATGTAATTATTTAATATATAATAATGTTTATTAGAACTATAACCATTAATTAATTTAATAAACAGTTGTTTTGAATTAATTTGAAACAATAAAATTTGAACATGTTTCGTTTTTTGATAATTCATAATTTTTGAAATTTTTCAAACTTTACAATATTTTTACGAAGATATATATTTATTGGAATAATTCCAAAAATTTTGTATTATACTTATTGACCTAGTGAAATATAAAAATGACATTTTTAATTTTGGATTATTGATATAACAACGATTTTGCATTTCGTTTGTCTATATCTAACTTTCTAACGGTTTGTGCGATTTTGACAAAGTTTGGTAGGCACATTAATCAAACTCATAAAATTCACTGTATAGTTTTTGTAAAATTTGCAATTTCCCCTCTGAAAAATTCACTTTTTTCTAAAAAAATAAACTTTATTCAAAAACAAAAACAAAAAAAGAATTAATTACCGGTTTCGAAAATGGAACTTTCGGAAGCAGATTCTTCAATCACTAGACTATTGTACTATACATTTGTAAACTATTTTTCCTTTCATTTAATGCATGCTTTATTTAATTTTTTAACGCAATATTTAGTTTGTCTAAGATAATGTTTTGGATTGTGTCAGATGTCTTATAAATTTTGTGTACGATTTATATACTTTTTATTTACTTCTGAGTGAAGTATACAGTTCACAGAACTACTAGTATGTTTAATCTGTTATATGTCGGTAATGTAAATTGAAATCAATAGTAAAGGAAATTCAATTTGAAATACTTCTAAATACCTATAAAAAGATTAGACTTAAAAGCCGAAATAATTTAATAATTCATATATATCACCATCTTAATGAGATACTTGAGTTTTTTCTAGTAATATTTTGTTATTAAAGCTTGGAAAATTTTTGTTTTAGTTATTTAATTAATTTAAAATGATTCATTAATGCATTTCGCTTAAAAATTTTTAAGAACAATTTGCTAATTTTATTTATTTATTTTTTTTTTTTAATTTAAAACTTAAAAAAAAATTAAATTTAAAGCTACTTAATTTTAACCATTGCGTAGTTATGGATTTACGTATTTATGTATTACATTTAAATCATAATATTAATTGTATTTTTTTTTTTTGTTATAGGTAAGAACTAAGAAATGATAATTATATCATTATCCAGAGATTGGTAAGAATTAATACAATGCATATTCATAAATATTGGTTAACACACTATTTTCTACTAACTCAATTCCAAGTATCAGGGCCAAAAACCTGTAAAACCGGACATGTAATTACTCAATCTCAGATACGCAAAAACGTGCTAAACCGATCCAAAATAATTTTTGAAAATTTAATTACTAGCTGAATAAAATAAGCCAGAAATCGCATAGACCTTGCTCGACATTTTATCATAGTCTTCAAATATGTCGGGGAATAGTTAATAATGACCAGTTAGTGTGTGATCCATGACATCAAAGACTATGATCGATCATATACTATACACAAACGTTTAATATATATATATATTTTGTTATTTGTGTTATCAATTTAATACAGATAATTTAATCAAGTGGACAGACACAATCATTATACGTATTGTCATATTCAATATTAACATTAGATATAGATGAATGAATGTAAAATATTTCTTCTATTATCTAAAAAGCCGTATATTATTTATAATAATATTAAAAATTTTTTTTTTAATTTTAAAGTGACAGAAATGTACGTTGTATAAATTAATGTATCATTTTTAAAAAGCTGCCATTCTTGTTTATTTTTATGAATCCGGCGACTCAATTCTTAGATATATTTTTTGTATTCTAAATACGCATTTATTTTACATGGTAGTTATAAGCAGTATAAAATGGTTAATACTCTTCTGACCATTAAATTACTCTTGTATTGTTTCCAGAGAGAATACAAATACTGGTTGCTTCTGGTTATGAAAAAATTTGCATTTCTTAATTATGCGTTTGATTATAAACTTATTACGATTTTAATGTTATGATAATTCAAATTAGCATGTCCGATGGCTAAAAGATTCATGTTATGTTGTAATATATTCACTTTATCGTCCTCCCTGAGGACGAAAACAATTTACAAAAATAATAAACAAATAAATAAATGCTTGTGTATTTCATTAAAGATCCACAAGGGGATACATTTAAAAAAATGAATTTTCTAATTTTAAACCAAAATTTGCTATTCATCGTATAAATAAAACACAAGTTATATTATATTGCAAAAGGTCATTTATATATTGCATCTGGTGTTGCCAAGGACGTATTCGAAATGTATAAATTGGGTATAGGGAGTAGTCCTCCGTTGTCTCACATCATCTGCATGATTTTTGACCGAGGGGCTTCGAAATAAATAAGTTCTAAATAGTAAAATTCCTGCCTGCTTGTTAAATTTTATTCGTTTTGAAAAATTATAAAAACAAATTTTATATTCATTAAAGACTTTTATAAAATGCCTCTAATTCAATTTATAATTTACTTTACAGTTTTGTGTTTTTAAGATCAATATTATAAGAAGCAATAATTATAACCTGTAAATTAAATATTTGTCTTATATACGAAAAAGTACAACTTTTTAAGTTTCGAATAATTTAGTTGCCTCTGAAAGTAACTGAGAATAACATTTAACGTTCTACTGTATAATGTATTTAAAAAAAAAATTAATATTAAAGGGAAACGCGTTATACAATACTGAGCTATATTAATTAAATCAGTTTACTTTGAAATAAAATGAATTTGCAGAAACTATAATAATTCTTTAAAACCTTATTTCCCACCAAAATTCAATTTTGAAATTGATTAAAAAGATGTAATGATTGTTAACAGAACCAAAAATCTCGTAATTTTAACAATATTTAAAGAAAAGTTTTTAATCAATTAATTTCAAACTAATCATTAGTCAATATAGTGTTCGTATGTTTAAAATTAATTATTTTGTAAGAATTAAAAAAATAATTATTACCATGACACAATATTTCTAAATCATCAAGGATACAGCAAATAGAATTTTTCCGCTAAATTTTTGATAGTCACTCAAAACCATTAACTTTATTAACAAGCCATTAGTTATACTTTCGAGCACAAAAGTATATAACGAATATTTATAAATTTGAGGTAACCAATAGCGAAGATGTTCAGGATAGCCCCTCTCCCCAACTAAGAAACATATTATCTATCAAATCACATTTCGGGGATATAGCGTTCGGAACTGAAATCTTCTTTTTTCCGAGTTTAATCCCGATATCTCGAGAACCGTTCATTCGTTTTTGGGCGAGATTCGTTTTAGGAACCAATGAACATAAAAAATCAAAAGTCAGAGTACTTTCATTTTCCTTGTTTCCAAATCGTAAGCCGTTTCAGTCATTCAATTTATCTATTTGATAAAAACTTATAAAATTCCAAATATACATTTGTAACATTATTAAATTTAAAATGAACAATATTGTTTTACAAATATGTTAATAATTTTTATATAGATATGTATGTCTGAATGTTTTATACTTGCGTGCGTGATTCTATTTCAATTTAACAATCACCAATTCATTTATACAAATATAATAAATAATTCATATTGAATTACTTTTCATTTTACTTAGTTACCCAGTTACATTATTACTTTTACATGCATCCTACTATTTGTTTGATGTTAATATTAATCTTAAGGTAATAATAATTATTGTTTACTTATTATATTATGTGAGAATTTATTATACATTTTTAAATATTGGAGACAGAGAGAGTGTTTTATTATTTAAATAATAATGGATAAATATGATATAAAATTTAAATAGAGTTTAGTTGACGAAAAATTATTTAAAATTTAATGAATACTTCTACAAATTAGTTTGCTATGATCTCTATTATTTCTTAAAGAAATATTCATTTAATTTAAAGGCAATTTATTCCATTTTATTCCTGTTCAATTTTTTTTGAAAAATATTTAATTTTTATGTTTAAGTGTTCAAAAAGTGCCTCTATTTATCTATCTTTCTATCTATATATGTTTGTTCCGCTGTATGTTTCGAATACATTTCCAATTTTCATACTAGACACGTTTATCACAATCAGTAAATTTATTGCTTTTGAACCTCATTCGGTCATCAGGAACTTCGTAATAATAAGCTTCTAAAAAATATTGCTATTGTTTACGATCTACCGTTGAAGCAAAGCTATTTTTCTTTTACTTTCAGTAATTAAAAAATTAATTCAAATATTTGAATTTAGCCTGGCTTACACGATGCTGGTTCGTCTGTTGGGTTATTTGCTGTGATGGCAAATGACGTTACTGTTGGCTCTCTTTTTTTAGCATGGAACCCAGTGAGAAAACTAAAATTGTGTGAGCCAGTCTGTATATATCGTCAATTTATGATATTGATTTTTAGTTAAATTCATATACTGGGTATACATAGAGGTGCAGTGAGTAAATCATGGATATATTTTGGTTATATATGAATATGATATTTTATTATGACTTAACTTTCACTTATTAACTAGTCGTATATACATTTGTAATTATTATTTGTATACCTGTGTTGTATACACAATACATGTTTTGTTAATTGTACTTTTATATACAATTAAGATTATATCCGCAGTATTGTTGGTTAAAAAATTGTATAAATATGAATATATGACTTGATATCAGAACATTACCGACAAAATACGATTCTTTGAAGTTGAAAATAGTATTGTTCGTATTGTTTTGGTGCGTACTATCATATAAGTTTAGTTTCTGGTCTCGTTTTTGTGTTATTCATTGCCATTAGTCAGATATATGGTCTGGATTTAAAAAAATTAAGATATCAAAATTTTTTCGCTATAAACGGTCGGATAGTCGTTAAAAAGTATTAGCTGTTATTATATATATTAGTGTCAAAAAATAATAATGTAAAAAAAAAAGCTTAAAAATGCTTAACTGAAAAATTTGTATTATATTTCGATGGCACTGTTTCTGTATAAAAATTAATTTAAAGAAAGAGAGTAGAAATAAAGTTCCGAAAAAATGCTCTACGATGTCGCAGAGACGTAGACGAAAATGCCTTTTTTACAAAATTAGAAATTTGACGAATATTTTTGAAAAGTGTCTTAGATCTTTTGCGTTTTTCTCCATGTAGGAGGCACTAATCGATATTGAACAACACATAAAACAAAATATAATTTCAATACCTACAATTTGTGATCATCCAATATTTTCGGATTCCAGCTCAGCTTATTGATTTATAAGCAAACATCTTTTTTATTTAATATCGCAAATTTTTAGGTTCGTTAATGAAATTCCGGAAAAAATGTTTCTAGGAATTAATTATTCTATGCGCTTAAATTATTTATTTTCTGTCTTCAATTGCCTGGAGCATTTCCGTGGATTAATTGGACTCTGCGTACAATAGATAACACTCCGAGCTATCCATAAAAACGTGAAGTTTTTATGTTTAATGGTTTTATTTCGAAAATTTCTTCCAAAGCTTCTAATTTGCAAATGTTTAGTCTTATCACAATAATAAACGATAAATTTAACATTCATTGATATCATAACAGTTTGGCGCCAGGCGCTACAATGTTAAATATTTAAAAGTGCCTATAATTAATGTTTACTAATTACTTATTTTGATTATTCCACATTATGAATTAATAATATTTTATTAAAAAAAAAACTATCTAATAATATATTACTTAAATGTTTTAAATATGAATATTATCAGTAGTAGTTTATTGATCTGATAATTCAGTAAATTATATTTATATCGCGATTAATTCAAGGAAAAATTAATCGAATTCATTTTTCATCGAAATCTGTTATTAATATCTACAAACCTTGTAAAAATTTAAATTATTTGAACTGTAATATTGAAACGTTGCTTTTGAATTCATAGAGTTATGTTAAGAAAAACATCTTATAAACATATTTATTCAAATACCCAGTTATAAACAGGATGTTTAGGTGGTCAAACCGTCCTTATATAGATTAAAAATCGGACTTACGGACTATTAGTGTGAAATTTATTTACCGATTTCTTTACTGTTTCATTCCTGGCAAATGTAGGGCAAAAAGGCAATAATTAGACTTAGTTTTCGCTAATTAGTTGACGCACAGTCTATTTTTAATGGATTTTAATTCAAATCTATTTTTGCTGCTTTTAATGGTGAAACAGCTCCGAAATTCGTGATTGTACGTGGTCTTTAGATCTATAGGATCATTCATATGTACAAAAGAATGTAACAGTAATTTAAAAAATCCAAACAATCACTATAATGTTGCTTTGTGACATATAATGGTGATATGTAACTGAAGATTGTTTCAACCCTCAATAAAATCACTTCTAAAACTGACAGGCATTAAATAAAATTTTATAATTCAAAATTTCACCTTAAAAAATATCTCTTGTGAGTTTGCAGAGTCGTTGATGAACGAATCTGAGGTCAAAAAGCAACCATCCTTAGTTGAATCAGTCATAATAATTATAAATAAATAATTATAAATGTTTATTTATTTATAATTAGAAAGCATCATTTACACGCAAAAATAAAATTATGAATGAACTAACCGATTCATAATATAAATTATTAAATTAAATTTGATAATTGTTTTTTAAAATCTCTTTTCATTATTTAACTGACTATGTAAGCTAGCTATTTTTTGCATATTCATTTTATATTTAAACATTTCACTTTCATTTACCAAAAAAAAAAAAACAGAATAATACAAATAAATTAACATAGCTTGGTTCATTAAAAACGCTTTTACTTGAATATTAAAGAATTTATAAGAGTACTTTTAATAAAAATGAATACCTCAAAGTTACGATTATTATTATTTTTTTTTTTTTTAATTTGAATTCACATTTTTTTGTATTTATCGGCAATCTTTTAGAAGTTTTTTTAAAAGAATTAATACTTTTGATTTATTCGTGATTGGAAATATTCATAATTAATACAAAGTATGCATGATTATTTATAAATGCTTAATTATACTAAATTTTATATGCCCTCGGATATCTGACACATACGCAATCTATCTATAGTGTATGGCTTTATTATGAGACATTCTGTATATAAAATGAATAGGCAGAGAGCGAGATTGCTTGAAGTAGACAGTATTAGCATCTCACATATTATGTTCATTATGTGAATATAGTCTTTGAAATGCGTTGTTTTTTAAATCAATTACAGATATTTTATTTTATTATTATTCAATATTATCTTCCGGATAACAAATTAAACAAAAACAAGTGAAGATAACAACTATAACAGTACCCAAATAAATAATCACTAGCATTGATCAAATATTTCAAATATGCAGAAAAAGTGGATTATAATAAATACATTGTGTCCTAATGGACCGATTATGAAAAACAAACATTTTTTGTATTTAAAAAGGTTTCTCTTATTTCTTATGATTTAAAAGCTTGGGTCGTGGATCTAAAGAATCAACTTCTCTATATGCGTCGAGTAAAAAAAATTATGGAAATTGGCAGTATCAAAAATTCAATCATAATCCAACCGTTTTTTCTTATACATTATAACTAACAAATCACCTTCACATGTATTAAAATAGATAATTGTAATGCTAATTAATGATAAATCTTTCAACAAGTCAGAAGCAAGCAACTTACAGTTAAAATATCAGCCTTGACTATTTTTTATTCTTTGTCTTATCTAATTTCTAATATACTGATCCGCAATTGATAATAACTGACACAAATATCGTATGCTAATTAGTTTATAATATTAATAAACTAATTTCATTATTTACAAAGCATATAACCAATAATTTAATAATTAATTAACATATTGTGGTGTTATTAGGTAGCTAAAACTTAATATTAAACACAAAAATAAATTTAAGCATTATAATTTTATTGACTTTTATTAGCACTTCGTATCAAGTACATAATATTATTTCTGCTTTCGTTCGTCATATGAGCTACGTATTTAAGTTTTTTATACCATTTATATAAAATATGTCTGAGTAAAAAAAAAGTAGATTGATGTTCATAGTCTCTTCTCCATTTCAGCCCAAATTTACCTAATAAAACATATATAAGAATTATAATATACGGAATTATTATCTAATGTATTTATAACTATATGGACTAAGTAATTAAGTGCATTTAATTAATGCTAATGATTAAAAATAGTTCAAACATTTATACTCAAACATATATCGAGTATCTATGCAGTTAAAACTGTTAGTTGTTTTCTTCACTTGGTAAATTTTTAAATTTTATTCTTGAAATATTTCCATATGAAGGAGAAGAAAATCTTTCCATTTTAGATTGTAGTCTTTTCACTAGACGTTAATCATTTTGTTTTTAATTGCAAATATTTGTGTCATTGTAAAAATGAAGATAAGTTTTGCATACTGCTATCAAAGTTTCTTATCTACAATTAAATTTTTTTAATTTTTTGACTTTTGTTGGAAATAATAAATAAACATTAATTATGTGAAAAACAAAATGTGTATATTCATTGAATTAAATAACAAACAAACATATTTTTTGATGAGTTGATTATATGCAAAAATAATCTTTTATAGTTATTTGCAAATTATCATTTTAATAGGTTTTCAGTTTAGGAATCCATCGCACATACAATTAAACATGATAGCAAAATTATTTAGGTGATAGCTTTTGTTGGTTGGTTTTAACCATCTCCATAATTTTGGCAATCGCGATATTATTTTATTTCAAATTTCAATAAAAAAGCTTATCTCGTTCGGTATTTGCTAGGCTATCAAATTTAATATGAATTTCCACCAATGACCTACATTAATCACTTCTTTTTGGCAGTGATTTCTGATCTATAATAATAGTTTTAATTCTTAAAGTTTCTGCCTATTTTTTACTTCTTCCATAAAACAAAAAGTTCGTAGTTAATTTAATTATTTATGTTTAGAAAATATAATTTTATTGCTTGAAAATTTCTAAATATAATTTTATTAGCTCACCGGAGTAGCAATAATTTTATTCACTAAAATTACACGTCTGTATAGATGCTTCTTAAATATAATTTGAACAGACTAAATAAATAAATTCTAAATTAAATGACATTGTAAAATGTTAATTAATCATATGTTCCGAATATAATTGTGTATTTTTGTGAATCAAATAACGAACGCACTGTTCAAATATTTCATGTTCTATTTTTATGTTTGCAATACGAATACGACCTCATCTCTTGTTGTTTATTTTTGTATACCGTAGCGTTTTGTCAGGCGGTCTATCTCTGTGAAGTTGACCATTTTCACTTCATGAATTAAAACTGAATTTTTAAAGATGAAGTTATAATATTTGTTTGAGTATTGAAAAGTTAATCCGTTTTAACGAAATTAAAATCCGGATAAATTTGTTCATTAATTTTATAATTATATTAATGAGAACTCTAGGATTTTTCGAATAAATTTCGATTTTTTCCCCAATTTCCTAGATCAAATTATTTTGTATTTTATAAATACGTATTTCGACTACAAAGAAGTCATCATCAGTATGAATTAGCTAGTTGTAATGATTCTCTGAGGAGATGTTACTCGTTGCTAATTTGACGTGACGAATTGTTCATTAATAATAAGATTCATTTTTGGATTTAATTAAACGCGTCAGATTTAGAAAAGGTAGGTTGATTATCTGCTGAAATGTGTTCACTTTAGTAATTTGACGATTTGAGCGTGACACAAGAGAATGGGAGGGTCACAAACTTACAAAAAAAGATACGCCACGTGCGTCACGCGCAAATCGTCAGATTAGTAAAATTAACAATTTTTAGCACGTAATCAACCTACCATATCTTAATCTGAGGCTCTCGATTAAATCCTACTATCAATTTTTTCATTTTATTATTCTGAAGGTCTACCTTAATACGCACGGCTTCATATTGAGAGCTAAGATTTGGTGGAGGTATTCTACAAGGGGTAAGGTATTTTCCAAATCTTTATAAGATGCTCCCGAATAAATCCAAAAATCCCCGCTCGAGCTCTTCTACCATTTTTTGTACGGCCATGATTACCACCACGAAAATCAGAAAATGCTTGATTTTCTTAGAAAATACAAAAAACAGTAAACATTGTCCAAAAACAGTATTTTTATTTTTGCAAATAGTGTGACTTATATTAAGAATCCTAGAACCCATTTGTTTTAACCTTCCTTTAGCTAAGGTCGATATTTTCGCGAAATATCGATATTACTTCTAAATCCTATGGACTATTCACAGATCGTAGCAAATATATCTACAAAAAAAAAACTAGCGCTGGTACCTACATGAATAAATATGTTGAAATGATATTAAATACATTTAGTTCACACACAAATTATTTTTGTAATGAACATTGTAAAACTCCATCACTCATGTCAAATGGTCATTAACTGTCAAAATTCGACATTTCAAAAATAAATAATAAAGGTGCCAAATTGATATATTTTATCAAAAAATAAATTAAGTTTTTTTTTTTTTTAATTGATAACTTTTAACTCTTTTGTTACTGTACTTGCGTGCTTTAAATAATAATCATTAGAAATTTTCTAATTAAAATTTGGCAATGAATTTAAATATGATTTTTTGTTTGTTCTTAACATTAATGAAATTTTACTTTTTAAATTAATGTAGGGTGAAATGTGCAGAAAGCTTTATTTTATAAATGCAAAATTGTTCATTCAATTTTAATTTTTAATATGAATAGTTTTATTGTTTTTATATAGTGTTTAAATACTACATTTTTTGGCAAAGAAATAACTTAATTTTTATTTATATATGCAAATATGTGCGTGGCGATAGTTCCATGATGGTATTTACATATAATTTACCAAAATGCACTTATATTATTAATTACACTTATACTAAAAATCTTAGTTTGTTCAATATTTTGATTACTTATTTTTTTACAATATTGATGTTATATAGATGAAATTGTTGAAATATTTAATAGTTTTACGATATAGATGAAATATTTAATAAAAGAAGTGTCAGATGAAATATAAATGTAATTTTTACAATTAAAGCTAATGTGAGGTTAAATTAAATTTTTTTTAAATTTTACCAAGTTTGATGTTGTCGAATATCGCATATATTTTTGTTGTTTTTATAGTGCGAAGAAATGTACCTTAATTAGCCTTTTTTCACATCGCTTGCACAATAGTTAGTCGTACATACATTAACAGGTTGTTTTGCTTAAACATAAAAAAAAAAGTTAAATAGAAAAAAAAGCCTTTCAAACAAAAGTTTAATCGAGTGACAAGCCAAAATAATCATACTTCATATTTACTTTTTAGTTAATGAGTTCTGGGTTAAAGGAGGGCAAATTTTGGGTCCTCCAAAAATTGATCGCGAAAAAACCATTGTATCGAAAAATAATTGTTGATAAGAAATCTTGAGTTTTTAAGAAAATTGTTCACAAGGATTTTTTGAGAATTTTTTACATTTTGTTACACAGTTTTTCAGTTTCTATTGTTGTTTGGTCGAATTTAAATAAATTAAATGTATTATTCCAGATTCTTTCAGAATAGTAGAAGTTAAGCTTCATAGTGAAAATATCCACTTCTAGTATATACAATTATTTTCAGTTACTTGTTTATAACAATAAAAAAAATCAGTTACCCTACTACAGAAATGTGGTATTAAAAGACCGAATCAAGAAAAGATTCTTATCTGAAACTAATATAGTGATATTCAGAGGATAGCACCTCATTAAAAAAAATCGATTCAGTAGCTTGGCTGCTATGGAGGAACATACGACATCCATATCCACATATTTACATAGACTGCTAAAATCATAACCCATTAACCCATTTTTTAGGCTTTGCCGTAGTCGGTTCAAAATGCATATTAATTGAGCGATAACGTTTAAACAAACATATGTGGATTCATTCACACATGCATAGATTTTTTTTTATTTATGTTTATTTAGAATAGATACTTCCACGGTCGTCATGGCTCAGAGAAACACAAAATAACAATAATTTTTACCTATATGCTAGATATTTACTGTAGTCAGCAATCAACACACACATAAATACATATAATAAATAAATATATTTGTTGAATCCTTGAACTAAATTCACCGCTATTATTTCCTAGTTATTTGATTTTTGTCCCATTATTAGTATCTATTGATTAACGTTATTTTTATTGGCGCTGAAACGGAAATTAACAATTACTCTTTTTACACAAGTTTTTTAAACTTTATTCAATTGCTCATGGTTTATTATCCTCTAATATTTGATGTGTTGCCTTATATATATATTATGATGTAAATATTTGAAAATTTTGACGAAACGAAATTATAGTAATTGGGAATTTAAGATCTTCGAATCGAAGAAAATAATTAGTTATTTTAGGGCCTATGTACCGAGTTTGTTATTAATATTCCAACAATGTACATTTATTTGAACTTACAGAACGTATGCAATATATTTTGTATAATTTGGAACACCATCTTTAAAGTTTTTATGGTTTCAAATGTATATTGTTGAGCCCAAACTATAGAAAAATAGAACACGCAGAGTTCTATATTTATTGGCAGTGGTTTTTTTTTCAAAATCTGCAACACTTGTCTAAATACTGCATTGTAACGTTTGTCTTGTTCCATCCTTTTAATATTTGTAGGCGTATCTTTTAAAATTAAAATAATTATTTGATTAATTAAAAATGAATAAGTATATAAAACGCACATAATGCATAATTTGAAAATCAGTGATGTGAAAAATTCAAAGTACCCACTTTTATGATAAAGTTTTCATTTACTTGAGAAATATTATTTCAATGACATAGTTTTTTATTTTTTCTTTGCTGGAAAAATTTTATACTCAATATGAAAATATAAATTAAATTTGATTGCGCATTGAAAATAACCTTCTGTAAAACTGGCAACACCACTCGTCAACTTTGGTATGATAAGATAAGAAGAACTAACAGTGTTAATTGTTTAGATAGTCGACATTATGGTTTAGTATTAATGATTAAATTATTTTTAATTACAAATATTAATAAAATACACTCACTACTTAAATCCATGCAGTTATAAATATTAATACCTGTGTTATAATTATATATGTTTTATTAGCTAAATTCGATCTGAAATTGAAACGAATCTAAATGGTTTAGGAAAAAAGTTACAACCGACATTTACTTTTTTTGAAAAAAACATATATTTTTTGTCTTAGTCTTTTACCGTTTAAAAGTTGGAACATTTATCCATTGGATATAATCGAACGATTTTGCTCATTGACGGACTTAAAATTACTTTTTTGGCCTAGAATACGCCTCTAAAATTTCTGCTCGCTCTCTTTTTTCGTTTTGAGTTATCTTGTTGACATACAGGCGGAACGAACAAACGGAAATTGACTAAGAAGGTGATTCTAAGAACACGTATATCAAATTTTTATTACTGCTTTTTTGACATTTGCTTGTGTAACAAACTTTAGACAAAAACTATTATATCCTGATCTGACCAATGTGACCAATTCGAAGTTGACGTCATATCATAGCGCCGACTTCGAAAGTTAATTGGTCACAGGAAATTATTTACGATTGTAATTTAGAATTAGTTTTTACTTTTCAGTGAAATTTTTTACTGTTTTAATCCTGTGTGATAAAATGTAAGAGTATGCTAACTAGGGTTAAACAATGAACAGTTGGTAAATAAAAACTTTTTATATTTGAAATTAAAAACTTATTTTACTTTTTTATCATTTGAAATGAACTAATTTGATGTTTAATCATTAAACATCGATTAAATAAACGACAATCTAAAACATATCTTAAAAACAAAACAGAAAGAAAAAGATTTATAATTCTATCTATTAAAAGTGTGTATTTAATTATTTAAAAAAAAATTATTGATAGAATTAAATACGTTTTACAACAGCCTACACTGCTTTTTTTTGTAGCACGCATAATTAACAAAAATAAAGAAAGTGTTTTTTGTTGATATTTTGATAAGTGAAAGTAACAACCAAAATTTTAAATTTAGTATTTCTATATAAGAAAAGATATGCTCGCATGATGACGTCAATGTGAGTGTATAAAGAATTACCTTTCAACATATTAATGATCCTATTCAAGGATTGAAAGGGGTCAAATTTAAATTTTGGATATTTTTTATTATCGACTAAATTATCGTGCAATCATTCGTAAAGACTCAATGAAAATGTAAAATTTTATGTTATAAATAGAAAAACTGTAATGTTGTAATTGCATAATGTTTTTATTGCACTTTCATCCTTCCTCTTTGGTCAATCTTAATAAAAAAACCTTTTCAAGCTGTTTGCAAGCAGGGTCTTGTTTACTTTTGCGCGTAGTTCTTGAACAATTTTTGTTTAATTTTGTGGTCTATGTTTCACGGATTAACTAGTATAAAAAATAAAAAATATGGGAATTTATAACCTTTTGGCTTCAAATTATGAAATATTTCTCGGTTTAGAAATTTTGCGTGAAATAGAATAACAAAACAAGACTTCTTATAATAATATATAGTGTCAAAAATGATAAAATTTCGAATAGATAAAACCAAAATATTTGTAACTCTATATCATGATTAAGTCTAACTGTTTTCACCACTCAAATTTGTAAATAATTTTTTTTCTTCTGAAATTAGTATTTTTCGATTAATGTATTTACACAAAAATCAAATTTTATCTTAAAATGATCTATGAACTAAATTTTAACCCAGCGTATATAAACATTATTCTACGTCAAATTTAGTGCTCCTTTCGTTCCCGATGACAAAAATTCATTGAGTTTTTTGGTACTTTTTATTTTAAGTATAATTTTTACATTAATCAAAACATATTTTTCTGGTCTTCGCTTTCCTTGTCCAGTTTCTTTATGGTTTTTTGACGACCCATATATAATTTCTTACTTCTATGAATATAATTCTATCATTACTTCGATAGATTTTTGTTGTTTAGCATCATTCGTATTTTTTCGTAAAAGTTTTTTTTCATGAACCATAATCGCATATTTATATCTAGCTATTTGTTTAAGTAAAATGTTCCGTTGTAAAAATAAAGTCTTGATTTATTTTTTTTAAAGTAATGCTTGATCAATTATCATGAAAAAAGATTAAAATAAATTTAAAAATATAATTTTTTTTTATAAAATAAATAATTTATATGGATATTACTTTTCACCCAAATACAAATTAATGGTAATAAGTTTTAAATACAATCAGTATCGGAATAAATGTTATTTCTAAGTTATCAAATTACCATCTCTTCTTACCTCGTTAATCTTTATTTTATTTGTTAGACCAGAGTAGAAGCTTTAAAAAATGGTAAGAAGTGGAAGAAAATTACAGTAGGATGAAACCCATTGGAAACGCAAGATAATATGATACAAACGAAAGAAAAAATAAATTCCGGGCGATCTGTGGTCGGGAAGTAGGAGGGGGTGAGTTTTTAAGGGTAAAACACGGTTTATTTCGATTTCCGGCAAAACTACAAGTCCTATGGAAAAAAGTTGAATGGAAAAGTTGCAGATAATAAAAGGATCTACAACTTTTGTATTTACATTTTTTTCACATAACCTCAAAATTAGGGTGCTTTTTCGATATTTATTCAAAATAAGAATATATAAAAAAATAAATATTTTAAATCCAAAAAATTACAATGTATTTGGAACATAAAAAGGTAAGTTTTCACCAAATTTCGGAGAAAAAAATAAAAAACCAAAAACTTGGTTATTTCAATTTTTCACATAAATTTTGAGGTTATATGAAAAAAGTGTAAATATAAAACCTGTAGATCTTTTTATTACCTACAAATTTACCATTTAACTTTTTTCTATAGGACTTGTAGTTTTGCCGGAAATTCAGATAAACCGAATTTTACTCAAAAACACTCACTCACCTCCCCCCCTACTTTCCGAACTCAGATCGCCCGTAATTTATTTATCCTTTCATTTTTATCATATTATCTTCCGTTTCTAATTGTTTTCATTCTACTATAATTTTTTTTGTTTTCAAAAATTATCTTCCCTGGTATATGTGTCAAGTTTTTGACAATAAAGGAATAATAATCAGAAAATAGAAAGTTTTGATATAATAGAAATAATAATTGAGGGATCTAGAGCATTTAGATACGAAGTCATATACACATATTTAATTTAAATGTATGTGAATTGTATGTTATATATGTGTGTGCGTCTGAATTTTATCTTATCTATAAGGTCGTAATGAACATGGTTTATTAAAAATTTGATGTTCTTTGTTGCTCAATTATTTTTCGGATCCTTTTCTCATAATTATTATCCTTCTTGAATAATCGTATAAATTCCATTTATTCAAGCATTTTCATTTTCTCCCTGGCAAAGTCATGTACTCAGGTTTAAAGTTCTCATTTATTTTCTCTAGATTAGCAAGAACACAAAAAATTATTGTAATAAAATTAATCTGTTTATCTTCAAACCTATTTAAAATGTATGCCCTTTGTATATCTTTCTTGGTGGAAATTTAAGTAATATAAAGTCACTTCCTGATTTATCCAAAAAACGGATTATACTTTTTGCTAATTCGCCTCTGAATACGATAAGTATAATAAGATAATAAAAATTATAAAAAAAAAAACTGCGTTCTGATATCAAGGTTAATTATTCGAATTGACTTGATCAAGTGTAAACTTAATAAAAGGAATAATATTAATAATAATAATAATATTAATTTAAATAACAATGAAAAATTAAACTGAAATGAATTAAATATACAATTTAGAGTGATGATAAATGATTTTTTCTATCGTTTTGTTTGTATCCTAAAAAAATTTCAATGGTAAACTAAAATCAAACAATGATGTAGCTAGCTATAAGTCAAATGAATAAAACAATATTGTTCAAAATTATTTATTGGATCTAATAATTTATTATCATCTATGAATAGATTTTTAAATTACAATACCTAGTTTTAAAAAAATATTTAGTGTCGTGGAGAGCATTCATTATTAATTCTTCTTTTAAAACTTTTGAATCTATATCTAAAATTATTTATAACTACCTATGTGAAGTTTTTAACCTTCAATTAAGATGAAAATTTGTTATTTATTAAGAAACAAACCCGTCAAATTTTCGTATTGAGCTAGTACGCTTTTCAAGTATGTGTATTTAAGGTCGATATTGTATCAGTCATCGAAATTTTTAGCCATTATGCTGGCTGCCTTTTGTTCTAGATATTTCCAAACACCTTCTATTCTAGATGATATTTCGAATCCAGTTAGCATTAATCAGCCGACGATTTTGGATTTGAGTTATCTTTGGAATTAGTACTAACTCAACTTCAAATTTTTGTGTATGTAATATCCTGTGAAAATACTCATGCCCGATGTTTGTTCAAGCTCCTTGTTCTCTGCCAAATGTACCTATATAAAGACCAAGCTCTGTGATAAATAGTGAGGATTCATTAATTTCTTATTTTTTGGCATGACTTATGTTGTCTTTATTCAAATCTTCCGGGCTGCTGTATGAATAATGCAGATATTTAATACTTGAGCCATAACTATTTACAATTCATTGAAAGACCAATCTATATTACTTACAAGTACTTACTCTCACTTGAGATGGTAAAATAAATATTAGCAATAAAATTACTACCAATGTCGTTGCCAAGGTGACCATTGATGTATGGTGACAAATCTTGATGTTTAATAAAAAATAAAAACCACAAACCAAGACTAAATTTTATAGCAAAAAAAAAAAAAAAAATTCTACACAGTAGAAATATTTGTTATGGCCTTGACTTTACCTTTCAAAAATTAATCAAATATTACCAAGTAACATACGGAAAATCTAAACGAAGATTTATATTAATTAATTGTCTTTACAACCAAATAATAATGTTTTTAATCAATTTTATGTGAATCATCATTATTATTAATTAATTTTATTATTGTTTTGTACTTTTAAGCGTGTATTTATATATTTTTTTTTACATAATCTCTTTTTTTTTTGGTTTGTTCTTTTTTAAATAATAAATCAATAAATAAGATTAATTGATATTTATGGTTAATTAGTAAGATATGCAAAAAAACTAGTATGGTTTTTTTTTTCAAATTCAGAATCACAATTTTATGCAAATTGAAATTCTTTAAGATTATACTAATTTTTGCTCGAATAATTTATTATAATGAATATCCTATTAATTTTGAATGTAAAAAATTCTGTGGCCTTCTTAATCTGTTTTGATTTTATCAAAGTTTTCGTTATCTAGTTGATGACTGACTGCCATTTCTATGTTGGTTATGATATCGATTAAAATGAAATCGAAAATGAATATCGTACAAGTTATTTAAAGCGAAATATAACAAAAAAATTAAAACACATCGACAAATTTTGATGATTTAAAAAAAAAAAACGATAGCATTGTTGTTGTAAAAATTGTTGTAATGTAATCGTCGTTCTGTAAGGCTGTAATATTAGCAGGAGATGTAAGTAACATTCCTACTCTTCACCAGCTTTATACATTCGAAAGAGATGATAATTGATTGTTAAAAGGATGATACTTGAAATTATCTTTGTCTTTTTTGGCTATTATTAAAAATAACGGAGCCAGAACTATCACACAAACATGTATAGATTTCAGATACATTTTATATCCATGTACATTATATTTGTGTATGCGAAGAAAATTCTACACAATTTGACTCCGTTATTTTTAATAATAGCCAAATTAGACTAAGAATATTTTTATGTAAAATTTTATTCTCTACGATTTTTATTTGATTTTTTCCTAGCTCTTACTTTTTTGCACCACTTCAACTCTCACCTTTTTTAATTGTATGAAAGCTTAGTAGATGGTTAGACTTATTTCTTCCAGAACACGGTTTCCGCACTTCGCATATTGTAATACTAAACTGAAAGAATTACATTCTTACAGAAACACTTTTACGCAAATCGCCCATGATCTCTTGGACTGTTAGTTGATTCGTTTAAAAATCAAATCAGAAAAATTTAAGCTGACTTAATATTAACTTTTTATTTAATTTTTTGAAATATGTAATCTCTATATATGTAAACTATATTTTGAAACATTTAAAATGTGTTTCATGAAAACTATAGCCTGATTTTTTTACATTATTTATATCATGAATGTTGATTTTATTTCTTATTTCTTATTGTTTTTTTTTTTTAGGAAATAATAAACCAGCACATTCTCATGGACTCCACAGCGGCCTCAAAGATTTGGCCGCAAGCGGGCTTTTGGATGATAAAAAGGATGATTCAGATTTATGGGGGAATGTCGAAGCACAAACAGCTTTCTTAGGACCAAATCTTTGGGATAAAAGTTACGACACAGATTTAAAGGTAAATATTAAAAAAAAAAAACTTATAGTTTTTATAACAAAATGTATTGACAATGTATTGAAAAAATGTATGACGTTAAAAAAGGCTATATAGACCCGTTAAGCATTTTAAACAATTATTAATACTGGTATCTATAATTGTCAAGGTTGCGTTCGTTTGCTTAGAGTTAGTAATAAAATTGTTTATTTATGGTTTAAACTTTAATCACATTCAATGCATATTATTTTGATAAATATTCAATAATTTGCTTTGCACCACCCCTTGCAATGAAAGCATTAGAATAATAAAAGTACAAATTATTTTACCGTTTCGGCTGTATTCACAGTCCCTAATAATTAAATACAAACAAAAATTATTTTAATATTTACCATTTCATCAATTTTAAAGACATTTTCTGTAGGTAAATGATTCTCATCATGATTGCTGAAATATCAATCAATATATATGGGCAGATTTGGTCTATTTAAAAGTATGGTTCAAGTAATATCTGACGCAAATATGCCTTCTTGAAGTTTTGACAAAATATGTCGAGAAAAATTGCGAAGTTTATCACTCACTAAAATATTGAATTTTTGGTTTGAAAATTTATTTTATAATATAACTAGTGGACATCACGCGGTTTCACGCGCATAGTTTTCGGTCCCGTTGGAATACAGGTATACAAATAATAAGCAGCCTATGTCACCCGGAGATACACTTCCCAACGGAGAAAGAATTATTCAAATCGGTTCAGTAGTTTTCTAGTTAATTCGTTTCATACAAAAATACATAATATAGCTATTGATGAATAATGTAAAAAATAAAATAGATGGCATATCATTTCACTTTTATTTGAAATGATATGCCATCTATGCGAAATACATTACAACTACAGTTATTGTACAGAGTGTATAACTTCAAATAACCAACATCAAATAATTTTTAATTTAAATGCAAATTTGCAATCTATTTTAATTATTTAATTTGTGATTTTTCTGGCTAGTGATTTAACACTTATTTCGCTATGTTTTTATTTCAAATCAATGCACATAAACGCAACCTAAATTTTACAAGAAAGAATTCTTTTTAAAGCATATACAAAATTATATTCACAAATGAATTTTTTTTTTCGAAGAGATAGATCATTTTGCTCAATGATTTTCTCTAAATAACTTGGGAGTGGATTTCTTTTAAAATTGCTAAATTCGGTAAAAACCATTGGTAACATACTTTTTAAAATTATCAACGTATGATGTGAATATCAATAGACTCTTGTTCAATTTTTGTACTTCCTGGCTCCAATTTTTCAATATGGGATCGAAGCATATTTATGTTAAAATTGAAAATTCAAGTTCATAATATTTAGAATCCTATTTACATAATAGATATTATTTAAATGAATATGAAGTGTATTTATTTCATAAAGACATGTTTGATGTCCAAATATTATACATATTTATTATGAAAATACGCTTAAAATTTTGACATCAAACATGTTGTTACCAAAAATTATAAAATCAACTACCATTATAAATTATTAGTTTATTACGTTTGATATATTTTTTTTCGACTATCTTGCCCAACCCATATTATCAAGTTCCAAGGAACAATATTTAAATTTGTTATTCCAAAATTTTTCGAAGTATTTAAAAATGTTCACAAGGTATTATGTATTTAGTTTTTATACTTAGGAAAGCACGAGCAAGAAAATAACTTACAGTATAAGGCTTTTGAGATTTCTTTTGGTATTTTTTCGAAAAAAGTTATGAAACTTTTGGACTCGTTTATTAAAACCGTTTTCACTACTTGATTGCCATCAACCCTTTTTAACTACTCCAATTTAAATTTTTGGTGTGATACATAGGCTTAAATATAGGTAAAAAACAGATAAATAGCAATATTAATATTATTCCAAATCAATTACCTTAATAAAAAAAGACAAAATAATTTTTATTTAATGAGAAATCGATTTGTAATATATTTATTTGTAATATTTAAATTAATAATGAAAATGTTATGATTCTATATATGAATATATTTCAAATTTTTAGTATACAGTCTGGCCCCTGATTAAATATTGTGATTAATAAATCAATATAACAATTACAGTATTAATTTTTGCCTAAATACCGGAAGAAATCACTTCAAATGATGGAAATTGGAAATGATGGAAGAGCTAATCGATGATAAATGTTTTCGAAACGCTTTAAGCTTTTTTTAGTTTATAGTTACGTATCACGGTATTGGTAAATCTGCTAGATGATTTCTTAAGCTTACATCATTCGAATAGTTATAGAATTGAAATGGCTACTTGATTTCCAGAGGCATCCACAATATTGTATTCTTTGAGTCAGATTTGTATTCATCTAAGGTCGTAGATTAAAATCGTTTTTTAAATTAATCCCACCAAGTAATTAGTGTAGCGAGCGGATTGGGGTGGCATATAATTTTTTTTTTTTATTTCATACTGTTTTATATTTAAATAAATCTCCAATGATATGTATAAAGAAGGGTTTAGAACGGTTCAAATTTATTGTTATAAATAGTGATTTATCATATCAATAAAATCAAATAATTTACTTGGTACCTGAAAAAGTTCTCTAACCGCTTATCTAACATAACCTAATGTTACTAAACCTAAAATCTAACCTTATACATGGCAGCTGCGTGTATTACTTTCACCCTCTATTTAACTGAATAATAAGTGATATACTTCATTCGACATCAAATGATTTTGACCGCTATTTGGCATTTTCGAGCAGCGATAACACAGATACAAGTGAGAAATAGACATAAATGCTGCTTTTCAATTATTAAGTCACTTCTAAAAGCTTATTGATGAATGAGACTCAATTCAGTTTATGACCACTTTGTAAATGCCAAAATATGACAAATCTTCACATTTTAATGTCCCCAAAGTTGAATGCTACAATTTTTTAAGTCAATGTGTGTGTATGTGTTTGCCGCCTGTACCTAATTGTGTATGTTGGTTCTGAATGTTTTATTTCGATTTTTAAATTGATTAACGTGCGACCAATTTCATTCAAGGCGTCATTACGTTACGTAATACAAAATCGATCCAAATTTTAACAAATCGAGGCCGGAGCACATTTATGTAAGATGTGTCCTTGATTTATGTAAAATTACGTACAATATTTCCAATCAAAAATATTAAAAATAACTTATATATTGGTGGGGTTACAACATTATTATTTATATAAATATACTCCGGATATTATTATTAGATATTTTACCAAGTAAAATACGTCTGTTTGTATATGGAAATGATAATTTTATATCGAACTTTTATTATTATTACTGCATTTAAACAATGACAGTCATTTATACTATTTTAATATTATAGAAAGTGAGGTAATAATTTTATTTTTTATTTTTTGAATTAAATAAAGACAGTTATATTTAATATTAAATTAGTTAAAATGTAATAAACGTTTTATTAATTGTATAGAGTGTTTAATGGAAAAATTTATTATATGAATTATGCAACACAATACTTTAGTAATGATACCATATTGAATTCATACAATTGAAGATGTTTTTTTTAATACTCGACATATATTATAAAACTTAGGGTTTATTATTTTTAGTATGAAGTGACCGTACATAGAAAATTTTGGTATAGGTGTTCATAGAATCATTTAATTAGTCAATTTCCAAATATCTGTCTGTCCGTCCATGCAATTACTAAAAAATGAAAAGAGATTGAAATTTTGGTAAATTACCTTAAACATAAAAAGTAAGATCAAGTTCGTGAATGAACAAAATCCGTCTATAAGATTCATTGGATCAATGATGATCCATGATCCAAATTTTGAACCATTAAAGATAGACTAAAAGTCCAAGCAAAAAATTATTGTTTTTTCAAAACAAACAACTTTTTTTGAAGCATTTTTTCGTAAACTGTCTGTTAATTTGCCAGAATCTCAGCTCAAATTTAGCTAATAAACACAGAAATAATTACAATTCATATTATTATTATATGTGTATTTTATAAATGCTTTTCATTAAAAACAATACAAACATTGATACTGAACCATATGTCAAGTATCTAAATAATTAACGCTGTTAGTTGTTACCTTCGCTTTTTGATACTGGTGTTGACAAAAACTTTATAAGATAATAACTAACATAAAAGTTTTTAACAAAAAATATTGTGAAATTCATATTGCGTTTGATTAAAATGAAGTGCGTTGTCGTACAATAATTGTGAATTTAAATTTCGGCCATTTCTTTTGGTAAACCCTATTGTGAAATATGAAATACTGCTTTTCTAATTAACATTTTTCTGCATTACAAATTTATGACGTAAAGCCATACCAATTAATCATTTAAAGCTTTAAGACAACAGCAGGAATTGATGCTAATAGGGCTAAGCAAATGTTGAGTTAATGCCTAATATTAACTGATGTCCTTACGTGCTTGCCATAAGTTCAAATAAGTTTTTTAAGAAATTTCCAGAGAATATTATCAGTTAAATATAAATTTCGGAAATTCTAACTGCGTCTGTATAATCCCTTACCTTCTTTATATATACAGTTATCATAATTATTTATTATACCACATTTACATAATACCTACATAATAAGCACACTGTATATTTTTATATTATAGTACACTTGTTTAATTTATTGTGTAATTATGATTACGTAAATTGTGTTGTGTAGAGATATTTTATAATATTTTGTTACTTTATTTATACGAATGAGTAGTTACGAGTTCTAGACGCTTGTATTCAGACCCTCCGATTGTTCTATCCATTGATATTGTTGTTTTTTTTTATTATTATTGTTACTATTCAAAAGTGAAAATGTTATCGAAAAGTGTGAAGTGTAAAATGTAAACGTTCTATGTGTAAAAAATAAAACAAAAACTATTGTATTGAACTTTATCAAAAGAAGAAAAAACAATTCATAATGAAGTCCATAGATTTTAATCCACATATGCAGCCAAAATTTCTCAAAAATACAGTAATAGTTAAATTAATTAATAAGCTAATATTACGTATGGCAACACAATATTATTAAAATTTATGTATAGTAACCTTATTTATTAATTTCTATGTTGTGCAAATAGTGTTTTGATTGTTATGTAATCAGAATAAATATTATTATTGATAAAATTATTGTCTATACAGCACACATCACAGTTATTCATAGTAACATACGTGCTTTTATCAGGTTATTCGATTCTACAACCTACAAATTAATGTTAAGTTTATCTAAGAAATTTTTGTGCGTCATATGAAATTAAAATAATTCTGTTATGTAATGTGTGGTATTGATAACTTAAATTGTTGTAAGAATAAATTAATCTTAAATGAGATTTCGGTCAAAAATCTTAAACTGCAATTGTGTAAAATAGTTACGGCAATTGTGTAAAATAGCTTTGAAATTCTTAACATTAAAATTAGTTTTTGAAAACATGAATCATTGGAAAGTTTTAACAGTATTTGAAATTACTAGTTAGCTGGTTTGGTTCGTTTTACCGCCCGTTTATTTCCAGATAGTCCTTCGTTTTGAGATACAAAACATACGTTAATCTGTAATAACACCACACATGGTTAATCCAATAATTAATTATACAGTCAAATTTTTGTACTTTCTTTTTGAGAATAAATAAGAATAATTATTCATTTTTTCTCCATATTGGACCAAAGTCAAAATAAGGAGAGGGGGGCTACTTAGTAGTTATTCAGAATTCCAAAGATAATTTTTAAATTTTGTTCTCTTCCTTCTTCCAAAACTACCGAACGAATTTGTACAAATTTTAGGAAAACGTAAATAATGGTGCTTTAGATGAGCACTTGTGATCTACATTTTATGTCGTCCGGGGCATTAGAGCCCGTCTCCCGCCTGCAAATCACAAGACACCTATTTTATAAGTAATGCCTACCTGCCCCCCTCCCTTTAGATCCCTCGCTGAAAACATCTCATATATCAATTGCTATTCCAGAGACACACTGCTGGCACGTCAACTCTATTATTTCTATTAAATGCCGATATTAAGTGAATGAATCGTACAATAAAATTTTGCAGGTACATGCTTGATATAGTTTTAGATTAGTTTCAGTTTACTTCCATAGAACATTTATTTAAATTCCGTGATTCACACTTCTTAACTCAATATCAATTTTTAAAGTTGCTTAGCACATATTAATCTTTAAGTAAACATATCATACATCACGAGGAAGCTGTGTCATTCTGTGTCGATATTTGGAATGGATTTTTTTTCTATATAAATCGATTAACCTGAAATTAAATTAAATTTTTGAAAATATTAATAATAATCATTTTCTCATATTATCAATTTAAAATGTAAACAATTTGAACTATGAGTATTTTTAACAAATAATATCCATTTATTTTGTATTAATTACGTTTTATTAATTAGATAATATTATCAAATATTTTATTGGTCATCAATATTATTGTATTGGTATCTTAGTGTATTGTCTATTGTTTTTTGTTTTTTTGTTTTGAGTAATATTTTTAAATACATATTTCATTTTATTAAGAAATGTTTTTACTATTTGAAACTAGCTGTACCCGTAACTTCGTTCGAGTTGAACTTTAATCCAAAACTGTAATTATTCATTGAAATATCTCACACAAGGATTGTCAAAAAAATATTATTTCTTTATTTAAATAAAATTCATTATACATGTTTTAAAAAAGAGAGGCAACATGGGATTAAGTAATATTCGATTAGTTTTTTACTTTGATAAATGTTCTTTCACAAAACAAATCTAAAATTACAAATAAAATATGAATAACGAAATCACAAAGTAACTACAAGGCCAACTGAAAATATTGTTAATTTTACAAATACGAATTCATAGCCCAAACCAAACGAAGAGCGTAGTTAAGCGTAGCCTTTTAAGCTATCAGCTACACATTCAGCTAATATGCAATGAGTATTATATTCTCTACTAGCATAGTCCAATGGTCAACAATCCCAAATCTTATATCAAAAGTTCATATTCTCATTCTTAATTTTGCCGAACTAAAATTCTGTAATGTCTGAATACGAATGGCGAGACGCAACTCTCTCTTAAGTTTCATAATATCAATCGTATTTCGTACATAATTTTTTTAACACAGCATAATATAGCCGTTAAAACTGTTGATTACGTTATACCTTACGAGTATTATTGGAAATCTAGTCAAATCAGTCTAAAGTAAAAATTACGTGACTCTTTTAAAATTCCAAAGTTTTACACATTTTGCATACTTAACACTGCAAAATAAGTTTTATTAACTCGGGTTACTAAATATATCTTTGCGAACTACAATTTGCTTTTGAATATTAAGTGCGGAAATACACATATTTGTGGTTTAAGATAAATTAGATCAAAAGAAAATTGGAAGTATTCTAGAGTTATTAACTTTAAAGGCATTCTAGAGTTATTTAATTTGCTTTATAAGAAACGTCAATAACTGCAAAGACAAACCTGCTTACAGCAAATATCAAGGTTTCCGTTGATGAACCTACGGAAGGATCATTAACGATATATATAAATTATATAATTTATATTTTTTGTATTGTTAAATAATCAAAATAAAATTATATTGAAAACAAATATTAAAAATAATGTAAACTTTTGAGATTGTTAATCGCTATTTTTATCTCCTTTTTGCACTTTGCTCTACTCAGACTTCCCTGATAATAAAATCCTATTCAATTCTATACGAATTGAATACGAATAAATAGAAAATTTATAGAATTGGATAGGAAATTTCATTTCTTATACAATCCTATTCAACATTTTGAATAGATAATCATTTGAATAGGAATTTCCTATTCAATCCTATTAATTTCTTATTAATAGGAAATAAGAATACTTTACAGGGATACTTTCTTTGTAATTTTTTAGATTTTAAATGTGTCGCTCACGTATCACTTTTTCAAAGGTTTTAAAATTTCGTGTAAATCTTTTTTAAGATATTACATTCATCTTTATGAGAATAATTATTTGGATCTGTGGCTTTAATCTAATCAATGAAATAAATAATCATTTAAAGAATTTTATGATTTTTAATTATATTTTTGTTTGTTTTAGTATGTGGATTTGGATGAATTTTTATCAGAAAATGGAGTATCTATGGATGGTATTGGTTCACATCTGGGTAGCAGTGGTAGTTCGGGCGGTGGTGGAGGAAGCGGGGGTAGCAGTATGGTATCACACGGTCTACCAAAACGTGAACGATCACCTAGCCCTAGTGATTGTATGAGTCCAGATACATTGAATCCCCCTTCGCCGGCTGACTCCAGTGAGACACGATTTAGTTTATGTTATGAATGGTCCCGCGACGACTTTGAATGTCGATAAGTATCCCATATAGATGGTGACGCTTTACGTTTTAAAAGTTTAGCTTTAATAATAATTAATTTTTTTTTATGAAAACTATTAAAACTTATCAAATTTTGAAATAATGCTTTTGAAATTTTGTAGTCACTGTCTATTAAAATTTATTAACAACCATTCAATTTTGTCGTTGGAAAAGCTTTTATTTAATAAATAATTCCTTTTATTTTATAAAGAAAATATATTTTATTTGTCCGTTTGATAAAGTTTGAAATTATCAGTTAATCAAGCTGAAGTTGATGAAAGCGTCACCAACTGTTTCTAATCTTAACACACACTTTGGACAAATACTTATATTAATTGTTACCATAAACTTCATTTTGACTAGGCGTAAGTTTTAGGGGAATATGTTACTTCACCAAATAAAACATCTAAATTTTGAAAAGTCATATTACTTCTAAGAGCTAAAAAAAACAAAATTGGTAAATTAAACTAATGGAAAATGACTCATCATTTTCGCTCTTGATATAAGTCTATTAAGTGTTAATAAAAAAATTCGATGTAAAGTCAGTCTGGAAAGTAATGCTTCAATTCAGGATAAACCAGGCCATGAATATTTATTACCTAAAAGACAATAATGATCTACATTGATATAAATTTCTCTACATTAGTCAATTTACAAAATTTTTGTTTATTGAGTTCGTTCTTTCATAAACTGGGAATTTTCTCTGAATCCTAATCACTTAAGCTAAGCTAGTAAATTGATGGTCCGATCGCAATGATGGGATGTTAACCATCAGAAAAATAAATTTTTAAACGGGCCATAATCTTTTTCTTTTAATAATTTTGATCTCTTTGTATGAAAATTTTAAGTTTCGCTTATCAAAGTTTAGCTATTTTAGACCCTAATTTGAACAGTTTGAGTGTGTATATTTTTCTTAAATTAAATTAATTCAATGCACATATGACAAAATAATTTATAAAAAATTTTCTATTGTACATCAGCATTATCAATGGCATCATCGGGACGTGATTTTGATCCACGAACACGTGCATTTTCCGACGAAGAATTAAAACCACAACCAATGATTAAAAAATCACGTAAACAATTTGTTCCTGACGATTTAAAGGATGACAAGTATTGGGCACGTCGAAGGAAGAATAATATGGCAGCTAAAAGATCGAGGGATGCTCGTCGTATGAAAGAGAATCAAATTGCACTGAGGGCTGGTTACCTTGAGAAAGAAGTAAGTGCTTTAAAGGTATATAATTGTTGTTTAGTGACAATGCATAAATATTTTATTTATTAATTAAGTCAATTTTAATGTCTGCTTTCATGGTCTAGAGAATTGATTCAAATCAATAAAATTTTCAATTAAAATACTTTTTTAAAAATTAATTCAATTTTCAACCATTAAATCAGATTTAAAAATTGTTTTATTTTTATGTTAAATATTTTTATTCTTTGCTATAAAATGTTCAAATAATAAAAATTCAGAATATAATTTAGATTTTAGAATCAGTAAAAAATTTATTATAACCAATAGTTGAATCCTAAAAATACCTTCAGACCAAAGATAATCTTACATCAGGAATAAATTTCGATTTTTTTATCCCAATTTCCTAGATCAAATTATTTTGTATTTTATAAATCCGTATTTCGACTACAAAGTAGTAATCATCAGTATGAATTAGCTAGTTGTAATGATTCTCTGAGGAGATGTTACTCGTTGCTAATTTGGTGACGGGTTGCACACTTGTTTGTTGGTGTATGTTTATACTTTCCAAGTATCTATCAAATTACTACATCAACCAATCAGTATCGATCACGTGTTTACTGTTCGGCCAATGATATTGAAGTATTGGGCCACGTGGGTTTTGTCAATTAAAATCGTGATTCGTGGTCCATTACTTCAATATCATTGGCCGAACACGAAACACGAGTCTAAAATATAAATATCTAAAGAACAGAGTCTAAAATATAAATATGAACTTTCTTGGGAAACATTATATATAGTAAATACTTCTCATCTGTATCTACGTATTTTATGCCGTATAATAATGTTAATAAAATATACTTTGGTATTATTACTTTGTATGCTAAACATATGCAAAATATTTAAATAATTATTTGACAATTTTATAATCTGAAAATAGTGATCTTTTGGGTACGTTATATTTCTACGATATCATCTACCATTTCATTTGACCTTTTCACTTTTTGTACAAGTAAATATAAATTTAAATTATTTATGTTTTCGATGAAGTAATTAAAATTGCCTATTTATTATTGAACATTATATTTTTGCATGTTGCTTATTAATTTTTTTTCTAAGTATTTAATATTCTATTTATAAGCGTTTAATATTTTCAAAATTAATATTTTAACTAAAATTTCTTTCACTGTATTTTTCTCATAAGTGATTTTATTATCTACGATTGTTACAAAAAACTATAAATCACATTCTCTGTCAAATAAGTACCAACAATTAGTACATGAAAAAGGCATTTCTACAATATCGAATATTTTCTTTGTTGCCTACAAATAAGTTCCTATTTGAGGCACAGTTTCGTGTTTTTTTCCGAATTATACTTTATACCTGCTTTTAAGTAACATCAACAAATACTCAGAATATAATTTTGATCGATTTTGATCTATTATTTAGAACGGAAATCACGTGTTGTAAATCTGAATTATTTTTTTTCTTCGCGCTTCCATCATTTTTTGATAACCACGCCTATTTATAAAATTTTATTTATAACAATTTATTATATTACGGATTTTTTTTATGGAAAATTATATTTTCTAAAAAACTTGATTTCAATTCCTTTCAATCTATAAAATATAAGCACCTCTGACTCAAATTAAAGGAATTCACAAAATTTTTTATTCTTAGATAATTACAATATGACGAAAGGATTATAATATTTTAATGTATAATTTTTTATTTTATTTTTTTAAATATATATATTAATAATTTTTGTATAATTATAGAATATGGGATTAAGGCAGGAAATTGAACGGCTGAAGAAAGAAAATCATTTACTCAGAGATAAATTATCGAAGTATACAGATGTATAATAGATCGCAAAAATAAATTTTTATATATTTGTGTATCACCATTTTTGTGACAAAAGAGAAAACATACAAATCAAAATGAAAATTAACGCAATACAAAACAAATTCACATGGATTCACAACCAACAAAAACAAAATAATATTACCACTCACAACATTTTTTAATATATAAGAAGAAAACATTGTCATCTCGCGCCTTTCGCCCGCTCCCCCCCCAGAAAATGAAGAAGAATGAAAAAAACAATTTTTTTTGAGAAAAAATAAACAAAAACATTTGTATATAGAAACATTCTACACATACGCCACCATTAAAATTTGAAGAAATAAAAAACTAAACTTATAAAATAAATCAAAACAAATTAATTTCAGTAGTCATCATGTAGATAATAGTTTTATTATGTATATTTAGAGATTATTATTAAATTAGAGATTATATTTAAAACTTAAAAAAAAAAAAATTTAGGTTTTTTTTTGTTTTTCATAACATTGTTATTTTGTTTAGTAACAGAAAAGAGAAAAAAAATTTATTAAAACAGAGAATTTGTTATTTTCTTTTATAGAAAACTTTTATTTTATTATTTAATAAGACTAAATACATACAGGATAGACTCAATCCAACATCGAGCAGTCTTTTGATGAGGCCCGCTCTCAACCTATAATTACAAATTAAATTTTTTTTAAGCCAATTAGATGCATTCAATAAACGACTATATGAATTATTTGTAAAAATACATTTTTATCAAAATTGGATATGTTTCTTAAGATAACTATTAACCACAATTATCCTCTGTGGTGTGGAATGGAAAAATAATTAATTTTTTTTTTTTATATTTCACTTCTAAAAATGTATAAATCTATGTATTCAACTAAATTTTTAGGCCAAAATTAAAGGATTTTGACTAAATAAATATTAAAACAATAAATTAATATAAACGAAAATAATATATAAATCGTATTATTAAATTTACATTCGTTGTCGAAGAGGACGATATAAACTGCTGCTATAACCTGAAGTATAAAGTCGTTTACAAATAGGCGATTAAAATGCGCCTTATTTAATTTAATTTTAAACAAAAAAATTTAATTAATATATATTATTATTAATATTTTAAGTACGGATCAATTTCAAGTAAGCAGCTATGTAAAATTTTACATTCGACTTATTTAAAGTCAAACAATAATTTTAAATCAATTTCTAATAAAACACTGAGAAAATGTGTATAATGATTATGTAGTTTCGATTTTTCTTGAATAACAAACAGATATGAATCGATCTATTGATCGTTAAACAATCGGATATGTGTCGATCCTGTTGTATTTATTTATCAAACAAACAAACTTTATGTTCATTGGTGCAATTTTAATTTTTAAGAAAAAATTTTTTTTGCTTATATAAATAAATTTATTTTGTTTTTCCTTTTTTTTTTTTTGAATTTATTGTAATATATTGCAAAAATATATTTAAGTTAAAATATACGTAGATTTTTTTTATTTGGTTGTTTTTTTCTTTATTTTATTTCATTTATTCAATGGTTTTTGTTTTTTTGTGCACATTTTATTCATTTATCAAATTTTTCATTTATCATAATTCTGTAATTCTCTATGATGGTAATCAAATTTGAATTTAAATTAATTACAGGGTTAACCACTTAATTATATATGTATTTGCCTTGAATATTATAATATTAAATCATAATATTTATGATTATTTTGAAAAAATATCTCATAACTTCAGTTGCTTTTATTACAATTATCGAAAAAGTTTCCCCTCTAAATTTATGGTAGATTAAGATGAGGTTATCAAGAAAAAAATATTTATCCTTATTAAAATTTTAGCACGAAAAGTCATAAACAAGACAATATAATCTGAAAGGCATAAAAGAAAACAAAATTTATTAAATGAAAAAAAAAAACTTTCTGCTTAAACTTAAAATAAATGCCATAATTTCAATAAGTGCCTTTTAAAGAATGCAAAATTTATAAACCATTTATTTCTTTTCAATAGTACCTTTTTGCAAATATTTCTTGCTTTTTTTCAAAAAACACTAAAATATATAAAATAATCTGAACTAAGTTCCAAAGTTTAACAACTAAAATAATTTACTTTAAAACTTTACATAATTATAATCGATTATTCCTTTTGCTTGTTTCTAGCGTTTAAAATTAGCTTCTTTTTTTACTAACTTTATTCAACGTTAAAATTATTATTTAGTCTATTTTTTTAATCTTAAATTCTATTTTTTAAAAGTGTAATACATCGTGGCAAAAGAATCAGGTCTTAAGTTTCCTATATTTTGAAGCACAATTGAACAGTGTTGAATGAGTTCAGTGATCCGGAAGTTATTATTTAAATATATGGATGAAAATAATAGGATTATTAAATGTTTATTTCATTTTTGGAAAAAACATATTTTTAATGAAGAATGTGCTTGTTTCTCGTTCTTGTCTACTTCATCTATGAACACTGCAAACACACTTATATGATATACAAAATTACTTTTATCAGAAATCATTTGAAGAGAGTTTTATTAAAAAAACGAGTTTTAATACATTGTGCGATGCTAAAGGGCATTATTATAAAATCGAATGAGCCTATTTAATTATAAGTAAAATTAATTACAATTTTTAAAACTATTCCTGAAGTTTTATCAAATATATACTTATATTCTCAAAAGGAACCAAATCGCTTAGCAGGAATTTCAATAAATTAAGACATTCAAGGAGACATCAGTTAATGAATTTAACCAAAAATATTTGCTAAATTTTAATATATAATATATAAAATTTTTCAATTATTACCTACCCTCTACAATATCAACTTTCGGCAAAATTGCCAATGCTATCAATCCAGATTAATTGTGTATAATATTATTAATAAATTCCCGATATTTGGCATACATTGGCTCAGGAGTGAGTAAATTTTTTCGATTAAGCTCTAAACGATTATTTATTTTATAAAAGATTCTCAGCAACATCTTAATGTCAAAAATATCAAAGAATCGACTAAATAAGTATTTCAAAGGTAAAATATTGAAAGGCAAAAGATGAATAATAATTCTATATACCTGACACTAAGTTTTTATTCATCTGACAATGAAAAAATTTCAATAAAAATTTCTAAGTATGACTACCGACTCGTGCTTAATATCAATTGTTTATACATATGAATCTTAATTTTTCAACGAATTTCTAGTATCAATCATGTCAAAAACTAATTCAATGTGCTGGCTGGATTATTTTTTATTAAATGATAACTTCTGCTGCACATAAAAGTATGGTACATAAACCAAACATCTAGAAATTGAAATTCCGATGTTTGCCCATGCATAATCGGCTCAGTTAAACTTAATTAATTCAATCCTAATACGTATCCAATTAAGTGGTCCACAGACAAGATGCACGTTACCACAAAATAACAATCGTAACTGAATAAAATTTAAAATTTTGTTTTGTTTCTCCTTTTTTTTTTTTTGCCGTCAAGTAGATTTAAGTAGTTTCGGATTTGAAATATCAAATAAATAAAATAAAATATAAGGACATCACAAAAATTTACGAACAATAAAAATATAGGATTTTTATGTTTATTAAAATATAAACAAAATAGTAACATTAGTAATTATTATCAGAAGTGTATATAATTATGGGTACCTATTACTAAACTTACAATTAAAGTTTTCCTTGATTTTAAAAGCAGTTTTATAATCCTGTTTGGATATCATCAAATTTTTTTAATGATTATTAAACATTGTTACGGGAAACTTTGAGATGATCTTAAGGTTTTCGAGTTTCAAATTATTATATTTTTATTTTGGAAATCCCACATTGAACAGTAGTATGTGGTGATGCTGAATAATATTAATAATTTCAACAAAATCCCTGATGTATTTTTGCAGTTTTGAAGATTTATAGGAGTGATAGAGTAATATATCGCTGATATCATTCGAATAATGCATTCCAAATTTGCTAGTGATTCCCCTGTATCCTATCGTTTGATTAAAAAATTAATAAAAATCATGCAGAACTCTGAAAGCATAATTTTTCAGATCAATCGAAATAAAATTTTTAATAAATTGTGCAATATTATCCGAAAGAACGATATATGGCAAAGAAATTAAAAAGGTATGTATAGGATGTCTCCTCCAAACACCATAATAAAGTTTTCACCTTGAATTCGATAAGTAGCAGCAGCATAGGAAATATTCCTTTCTGAATTCGAAATTATTAATTTTATTAGGCGACAGAAGACACCGTCTACATACCATTAAAATTACCCAAAAGTATAATGATATATATTATTGGATTAATCTTCTACTTCATATTTTGATTGCTCAAATTTATATCAAAATATGAAACTCATAACGTTTTCTAAAGTAACGGTAGATAAAATAAGTAACCAGATG
Organism: Chrysopa pallens; assembly: GCA_020423425.1. Classification (NCBI taxonomy): domain Eukaryota; kingdom Metazoa; phylum Arthropoda; class Insecta; order Neuroptera; family Chrysopidae; genus Chrysopa; species Chrysopa pallens. The sequence goes on along the minus strand of CM035593.1, from coordinate 44,107,934 downwards.
ATTATATACACTGAATTATTAAAAACATAACTATTATTGTTATATTATTATTGTTTTTATGTTTATATATAGTCTATTTTTTGGTTATACCTATAAATAATATTAATGAATAATATTTAGCAAAATATATTATTATTTTATTCGAGAAACAAATGCGAATAGAATATCACTTTCTTATAAAATAAAAATAAATAAATAAATAAATAAACGCCTGTCATAAGATTTAGAATTAAAAATAAATTATGCTCACAGGACAACAGGGTTAGGTTTAGGTACTTTTCTTAAAAATTCATAATATTTTATACTTTTTTATTTTTTTCATTTTCTCTAAAATTATATATATATGATCATTAATCTGATATTAAATGAAATTTTTTTTACGAAAACCGTCGGAATTTATAATATTACGTTGCAGTTGGTTTCATGCCCGTACATTTATCGTTATTACAGACTTTCAAATAAACGCATAGCCGAATGCAAGTTGGTTTTTATCTCGGAATTCAGTTATAATGAATGGATTTCAAAGTTCGATTTTGTTTTTGTTCGAAGTTCGAGGTTTTCTTAATTCCTTATACTATTGAATAAAAGGTTGACCATTTAAAGGTTGACCATTCCACTCTTAAATTTTGACTTTGACTTCCCTCCCCCATACAGATGAGTTGGCTGCCACCCCATTTTCAAATTCACGTAAATTTTCAATTGGTTAACTTTTGAGTGTATACCATTAGAAATTTAACGAAAATAATGCATTAAAATCCATTTACTATAAATGGATTTAGTCATTTTGGGCTTACCTATATTGAGTAATTACATATGCATTCGAGTATCATTTGAGTTAATAATATGCTGGCCTTATTTAAGAAGATAATAAAATTATCATTTATATCATGCTGTGCTGAACCATTTAAATTATATTGCTAAAATTTGGAAAATCAACAGAATTAATTAAATTAAAGTCTTTGTTATCAGTTCATTAAAAATAAAGACTTGAGGTAAGGAGTTATATCATTTCATAGTGGTTGAATTGGTGCTTGGAAATAGTTCTTCCTTATTCGTTAAGAAGAAATACTCCAGTTAAAAACAATTAGAAATAATTCACTTTTAAAAGTTTCTGTAATTCTTAATATGCTCTTTTTCTAGGACTAATGTGAAATTGAGATTAGGATATTTGGCATCTCTCCAAAAACTCTTACTTCAGAGGTTATTTTAATTTACATGACATTATTTTTCAGCATAACTGCAAACGTAATATTAAAATCATCCGACATTCTCTTTTCTAAATCCTATGTATAGAAATTTCTATTAATACAAAACGATAATTGAAAACCTTATGTAAACAATTAAACAATTTTTCAAGGATGAATTGAACATATTTATTTCAAATAAAACTGGTGCTCAATTTCTCCATGCATCATACAGAAAATAATATATATATATATATATATATATATATATATATATATATATATATATATATATATATATAATATATATATATATATATATATATATATATATATATATACTTTACTTCAATAAACAAATTTTTATTTATTTTGAAATTTTTTTTTTAAATTGAAATTTAAAAGTTCTGGGATTTTAGTTTTCATTTTAGAGAATTGCAAGTGATGTTAAATTTAAAAGAGTATTTACTGTATTATACAGTAATGTGTTCAACTGAATGTATTAATAGAAATTCAATTAGATATAATAACATAAAATTGATTTTTTTTTTATTAATTCATGTTTTAATATCATTTGGAAAAAAATAAAATATCATTTAAACAATTAATAACATTTCAAAAGAATATCATTTCTCTTGTAGGAAAAATATTTCATCAGTACAGAAAATAGTCTGAATAAAAAGTAAATATAAAAAAAAAAAATAGTATAATGAAAAAATAACAAAAATATTAAAATAATTGCTTATTGTTGATTTGTAAAAGAATGTGGCCAAAAACAAAAAATTATTAAAAAGCTTTGTTGCCAAAACCGTAAAACAATTTGTAAAAAAAAAATCATCACATGTGTAATACTTAAATATTTTAATGAGCTTTAAGAACATGTGTTCAAAAAACTGAAAATTTTTTCTATACTTAAATATTTTGCGATTATTATGCTTTTTGAAAATGATTTGAAACAAAAAAAAAAACAATCGTTAACATTTTGCACTAATTAAAAATCACCAAATACATTTTTAGGTATAGCAAAAGAAAAAAGCTACCCATAAGGAAAAAGTATACAAAATTGTTAAAGAAAACTGAAAAAAATTTTTATTTTCTATACAAAAGTGCTATTTTAGTGCCTCAAATTTTTAATTTTTTGAAATGTAAAGATAATTATGCATAAAGCTGTGCACGCTGTGTAAGTGTATAGGATATAAAATAATTAAAAAAGACAAAAAAAATAAAATAAAATAAAAATAAAAATACTTTGAGAAAAGAAGAATGTGTTTTAATGTCGTATAATAGGAAATGCCAGCAGCTATTGTGTGTGTTGGAATTATTTTAAAATTTGTAACATCAAGACTATTTGTTGCTATTTGAAGTATTTATTAAAAAAGATTTTAAGATTATTTATATATCACTTCATCAGATCTTTTTATGCTGCAGATTTGACAGAACTGTGTAATTCAAAATCTGGTTCAATTTTCATCGCTAAGATATTATTTAGACAATCTTTTTTACTGGAAAAATAAATTTTTTAACTGATTATCTAATATTATCTAATTATTATTAATTAACTGTTGATTATCTAATTAACTGTTGTTTTAAAGAAATTTAAAATTGTTTTTAATGTATTGTATGTGTTTTTGTAGTATCCCTAAAAAATCGAATAAATTATTGTTATTATTCAGAAGTTTTACTGAATCAATATCTATAGTGTGAACATCAAACGAAGACCGTTTTCGCGATCAGGTTGAAATTGTGTCCAGTTAAACTATTTACGTCATTGCTATTTAATCATTTATCAATATTTTATTATTCGATACGTAAATATGAAACGAATATAGCAGTTTTGCAATTGTGTTTGACGATTTTTGTTACGAGGCGTGGTCGGTCGTTTAAAGATTTGAGACTGGCCAAAATGACTACACTAAAAAGTTTTTTAAATAAACATTTTTTTTGAAAATGCACTTTTCAATTCAAATTCTGGCTAAAAAACCCGCTTTAGGTCATCTATAAAAATAGGGATTTATCCTAAATTTGTTATATTTCACATCAAAAAGTGAAACTAGACTCGGAAAACGGTGTTTAACATTTAATTTGTATGGAGATACTAACAATTGACGTCATACGTACGTTTAATTACGAATGTTGTCCATACTTGCTTATTTTCTCAAGAACCTATGCTCAGACGTTTCCTGCATTGTCAATTCATTTCTAAAATGGAAATTTTCATTATATTCTACTGGAATTATTTTCGAAGTTTATAAATTTTTAATGACAGATAAAAAAATGTGCTGGCAAAAATAAAACATTGTTAAAATAAAATTTAAGCTGTTAAATTATTTTTTGTACCAACTTATTCGAGAAGAAAATATCTGTTGATATTTCTTCCATACATCAAATAGCATCTTACTTATTACAATTACAATCGAATATAAGAAAATGATGTTGAAATTATCGACCATGTTTACAAATTTTAAAATGATTTTTATATTTTTTATATAAATGTTAATATATGCTCATAACCATACCGATATAAATCGGTGCCTTTTTGGCAATGCCTTAGATGATATTCATAATATTAAATATACCTACAAACACATATATAGGAAGTTATATAATCGAATATTGTATCATTTATACAAACAAACAAACCAAAATGAAAATAAATTGTTAACATAAAAAGAAAAAAAAAATTGTTGCTAAATATCATATTTTTCAATGTTGAATGTTATATATTTAATCATTAAAACCTGTCAGCCCATATTACGTCCCTCCAAACATTGCTAGCAAGCATTCAAGTATTACATAACGTTCATACGAGAGAGTCATTATTAATCCATGCATTTTTTTTGTTTCACGTCGAAGATTTCTATTTATATCTTCTCTTAAAAATATAATCGATAAAACAAGCCTGAATATGATTACGCAAAGAATGCAGTGAACTAACGAAAACGATTCAACTTTAGTTGCACATCGAATAATTTACCGCAAACAACATAGCGAATTATAAAGCAGGAAAAAACAGTGTGATTGGATGTTGACGAACAGTTTCGTACTGTCTCCCAGAAGGGTTCTATATTCTGACGAGATAAATCAATTTGCAAGTGTCATATAACAACACAATAATAATATAAACACAATTTGTAGTAGTTACAAACTGGTCTTTGTCTCTGGTCTCTATATATTATAGTGTACCTGTATTCAATGTTGATATAATGTTAAAAATGATCCGGTGCCTGAAGGTTGACTATGGAGAGCCGCAAACATATCCAAAGATTGTTTTGTCATACTTGAATGACTTCTTGCCCAAAATTAGTATATAACCCAAAAACTTCAAAACTTTAGATTGCCATTAAATTAAATCAATGTTTAAAGGCTTCTCAAACCGCTGTAAAATGTTTGTTGCGAAACGTTGTTGTTTACGACTGGCAAAACAAAAACAGTGATCGAATTAAATATTACTGAGCAACTTGAATAAACGATTTTTGATTTAATTTTTAAAGAATTATATAAATGTAAAATGGTAACAAATTTTGAGGTAATATTTTGTTATTAGATAATATTAAAAATACAGTATTGAAGTCTGTAAAACTTATTTATAAACAAATTGATCCCAATTATTGTAAGGATATTTATAACAATAAACTTTTCAGAGGTATGCAGAAGTCTTCATTTTAATTTCGATTGATTTTGTTTAACAAATCCATTTGACTTGCAATTTGTCAATTATTTGGATTTGATAAATATAAATTTTATTCATATTCATTCATAAAAATTAGTTGATCAAATTAACAGTTATCGAGAAATTTTTCGAATGTATTTGTTTGGAAAATAATTAATCGATCGAGCTACAATCAGTACATTGTATGAAAATTGTTATTTTATTCATAATCGGCAAGGAATAGCTATTCTGTGACAAGAGTTTGGAATTTCTAATTGTCTTTATTATCGTACCTTTCAAAATGATAGACTTAATGGAAAATCGAGTCAGACATGATAATTATAATATGGAAAAGTTGGAAATTATTAAAATATTCAGTTTTCTAAACGAATTATGTCTCTGCGTATCTTCCATATAGAGAAGAGGCAAACCTTTTTAAGCAATCGTAATAGAAGATAAATTATTTGCAGTATACAAATAGTCAGAAAATGTAGTTCTTGTAGTTTTACTCGACCTAGTAAAATTGACGGAGTGGGGGTGGAAATATATACGCAATATGTTTTTTTCGATTTGCAGCTACACTATGCTATCTACCGAAAAAGTTAAATGTAAAAGTTGTAAATAGTAAAAAAAATTAAAACTTTCTTAATGGATATTATTGATCATAACATATAAATTATCGAGAAAAATGCAAAAAACCGTTCAATTGGTTTATAACTATTGTGTAACTTTTATATTTATAGTTTCATGAAAATAATTGGGCTTGTTTTATACAAAAAAAATAACATCACCGATTTTCATGAAAATATAAAATTTTTGTGATGGTAATAAATAAAAACCGAGTTTTTTTTTTGCATTTTTCTCGATAATTTTGAAGTTTGGTTTACATTTAAAAAATTGCAAAAAATGAATATTTTGTATATACTACCAGCCTGAACCCCTTCCGGCTCTTTTACAAGTCGGGTTGATCTTTCCTCAATTACACTCTTTACATTTTCCCACACTTTGTATACTGCTATAATAATTTTTATTGCCTAAAATATGATTGTCCCTGGTCTAATAATAAATAAAATTACATCGTGGGTGGGTATTTAAATTTCTCTTTTTTTTTTTTAAATAATTATTTTTATCAAGGCTGAAAATATTTAAAAAAAATTAATAATTTTTGGGTTAGTGAGTGACAGAAATTTGCATTGAGTCGAATGCTGGTGAGCAATTTGATAATTGAAATCAAATTAATCTATATAATGTCTTTCAGTCATTAGGGTACTTGACTATAATAATAAACAATTATATATTTCAATCGAACGTATTATACAAATTAGTAAATGAAATATTTAATATTTTTCAATTCTGATAATGCAAAGTGCAATTTGTTTTTTGAATTAAATTAAAAAATGCAGAAATATGCAAAATAAACATAGTTTCTTGGAAATTAAATATAATATTGTTTTAATCATGAAAATTTCACTTTTTGTAAACGTCGTCGCATTTTTGTGTGCCTCTTAGCGTAAATGGATTGAAAAAAGTAAAAATTATTCTTTGTTATTGATTCTTACACCATATTTTGGCGCTTTTTTTTAAACAAAAAAATTAAATAAATAAATAAAAATAAAAATCGAATTTTTAATATCCCTCGTATTTAAAAATTACACAAAATACACGTTATTACATTGTACAAATATCCGCAATTAAAAATATGTAATGATAAATTTTCTTAGACAATTTTTAAAAGGCTGTATGAGACGAATATAAATTATTTTTTAATTTTAAGTTCGTTTGGAAACATCGTAAATAAACATTAAATTTTTAATAAATTTTTTTATGAAAAAAATTTCAAAAATAAAAACATTTTAAACTTGAAAAAATATTATATGATCAGTTAATTATTAAGAAAATATTATTAAATTTATTTGTTTTTAGTTCAAAATATCATGTATTAATTAGATTCTTGAATTGTTTAACAAATTGAACATACCAACTAATGAATTTGTTTCGTATGTTTGTTTATCTAAAAGAATTTAATTACGAAAATAACAAGCAAAAATAAGTTAAGTACCCTATTCTGACAATAGATTATTTTTTGGAAATTAAACCTTTTAAGTATCAAAATAAGTACTTAATACACCAATTGATAATTTAATTTTTTTATGAAAATAAAATCATTACTTTAAATTACTTTAATTATTTCTGTTTTTTCATAGAAAACCCATCTTTATTTATAACTTCGTAGTTTGTAATAAAAAATAAATGTTATAAAATTAAAAATCAAAATAAAATATTAAAAAAAAAATGAAAAAATCGAAAAAAATATATATCAGACACTTGTTAAACTCAAAAAAAAGAGCATAGTAACAATATTTTAAAATTTAGAAAATAAAACAATTTTATTCAGTTTAATTTTCATATTTAAACGCATTAATTAATAGGTTACTAAAATAATAGTAAGTAAATCATTTACAGAAAATAATTTTCATTATAATTTTTACTTAGTTGTCCAAGTGTAATAGTTTAAACAAAACATTCAAATTGTAATAAAGACAAATTGTAACTATTATTATGTGAGCATTAAATTTTTTTGAATAGTTCTTAAAATAGTTTTTTTTTCTTGTATTCCATTCAATCGATTATCACTCAATATCTAATTATTTAAGCAGTGAGACAAATAGATTCTTTTGTGACTTAACAGTAAACGTAAAGGCTCGATAGTTGCAAGTATAAAACTTGAGTAGCTTTTGTGAAATAGCTTTGAATAAATTTATTGAGAGGCTCGTAGCAATTTAGATATGAAGTGCAAAAGCATTTTCTACATTTTGATAACATTATATTCTCTGTAACAGTAATCTCACTTTATTAAATTTTTCGTTCCGGGTTTTTATTTTTCTATAAATTTTTCAAGAATAATCGTTTTTAACATTTTTAACATAATTTAAATAACTTATCTAAATTCATACCATTAAAATCGGATTTACGATTCACCAGATATCGGAATTTAAATGCTAAAAAGAGATAAGGTACAAGGGATATATCTCGAGAAAGGGAGTGAATTAATTGTTGTGATATTTCTAAAATGAGCAACATCCCATACACGTTTTGTATTGTATACTACAAATCTGCCGACAGACAGACGTTCAAACGTTTAGTATATAAAAAATTTGATTATATAAAAAATTTTATCGCGACTTCGTTTGGCACAATTCTATTCTCATTGCATTAAATGATCTATCCTTGGTGAATTAATAGATTTTTTTTATACGCCCTATAAGAAACGAAATCACCTAAAAAGGTATCTATTTTCAGTACTTACAGTATATTATTATTCATATTTAACGACATTTTTTAATTAAATTTTGAGGGCAATATTTATTATTGCTGCACTTAAACAGCACCTTATATTGAGCATATTTAAATTCAATTTTGAATACTTTGCTCTGTTACCTCAAAGTGGTACTCAAGGAAGAGTTCGTCCAACTCAGTTATGGGTAATCTTAATAAACTAGTCAGAATAAATTAAATTTTGATCTGATCGTCTGAGTTCAGCGGGTTTTTGTCCGGACAAACTTAACTTTCTTTTTATCTGCCAAAACATGTCTTATAAATATGATTATTTTACTCATAGTGTGTTATGATAACATTTGATTGATGCATTTTTTATCCGTAATTTCCCATATAATAAAAATTTAACTTTTAATTCGAATGTTCATTGATGTTTACTTTGTTGAAATTATTGCAGGGTACAATGCCGCAACTTACTAAGTAAAATGGCCACATAAAAAAAATTTTTTAATATCTATACAGTTTCCCAGGGGTAAGTTCGGCCGAACACATTCATTGGTCGAGAATTTAAACCACTAAATCTGTAATTTTTTGTCTTTTCTTGTTTTATTTCATTACTCATAAAGTGAATGAATTTCGATATTTAGCAATCTTTATATATTAAATCAAATAATTACTTATTTTATTATTTGATTTATATTAATTTAATATTGAATATTATATTATAATGAGTATTTTCGTATCTATTCATATTTATTAAATATTATATAACATTTCATTAATTTATACATTACAAAAGCAGCATCAATAGCACTATTACTTTATTCATGATCAAAATAAATTTTACAACGTCTGTTCGAGTGCCTTTCAAAATAATGATATTCTAAAAATTCTCACCAATTGTGTACGTTTTGATATTAATTTTTTTTGTTCTATACAATTTGGAAATGTTTATCACATTGTGATAAACATGTTAAGAAAGCTCTTAGTGAAAAAAAAAACATAGAAAGATAGATACAGGTGTCTAGCTTTAGCGTAGGTCTCATTACGTTCATTAAATTAAAGTCGTTAAAGCAAAATTAAAATTACTAAAGTAAATTGTAAAAATTCAATTACTTAATTTTGACTGGTAAGAATGGTAATTCTACGTGCAGCAGAAGCTTAGAAGGAAATAAATTGCTTTGCGCAATAAAAGACGTCTTAAAATTATTTTTGATCATGATTCATTTTATTTATGTTTATTTGCATACAAAAGTATAAATTTATTAAAAATCTTTTGCAAATAAGTTACAAAACTGTGAATTTCATCATTTTATTTATAAAATAGCAACAGTGTCAATTGTGATTTAACATAAACTAGCAATTTATACTTTTTAATTAAAATTATTTTTTGTAAATAATTTTATAATTAAAAACTATTCTTTTTAATAGGTATAAAATTAATAAGAATTATAGAATCTTTCCATAATTTTTGTACTATTGACAATATAGATGTTCCCTGCTGGAGACTTTGTTCAAGAATTTCGAGCCAGTATAGGTTTCTACGCCTTTTCCTGCTTATTATTTCCATTCCTAATATATGTTGAAATAAGTAAATAATTAACCTGTGGTTTATCGCGTGCAGTATCTGGTAATATTTAACCAACTGGACTTCCTGGGTCAGCGTCCTGAGTCACAATAAGATATCTTTTTATTTGTCAAAAGTGACTTTGAGCTACCTTCATTAAAATTTTTAAAAAGATAAATTTGTCTAGTTTGATACAAAAATACTGTTCTTGTTAGGCACATTTCTTCAGCATTACATTTTTCCAAAGTCTTATTAATATATTATAATTAGAATATTGAGCTTCTCTTATAAATATATTGTACTTCATAAAACTTTAACGAAATCAAATTAAAAAAAACTAAAATTTTGTTCTAATTTAAATAAAAAATATACCCCGCAAATACTGGACGAGATTTTTTTGTATTTCAAAATTCATACATATACATAATTAAAATATCTTTTGGTTTTATTTCCCAGGAAAAATAATTTTTTTTACAGAAATGATTAAACTAGTTTGTATTTTATTTTCTGAAAATCATAATAGAAACATGTGGGGTAATGTTTGTATACCCAGAAGGTTATATTGGCCAAATGGAAAATTATACAGTAGATATAAATATGACAGCAATTAAAAAAAGAACAAAAACTTGACCAGAGAAAATATCTATTCATTTATAAAAGTCGAATTTAGATTTTCTAGTCGAATTTAGATTTTTCAAAAAAAATGGAACAAAATAACTTGTATGCTATATTATGTTGCCCTTTCTTATCCCAGAAACAAGGTAATTGAATTTGTCTATCAAACATCAAAGAAACCGACAACAAGAGATCGTTCTGATTTAGCTCTCAATACTGTGCCATTACATGTGAAGTTAGGTTTGACATCCACGTCTTGACAACATGGCATCCAAAATTTTATATTGAGAGAGACTGTTCTGATTCATGTAAGCATTGTATATTCTGTGTTAAAACAATGTGCCACCGAGCTGTCCCCTTGAAAAATATATTTATGTTATCAGTAGTGCAATTTAAAGAGAATCGCCTGAAAAAATTGAGCTGGAATAGTTTTTGGTACTCATGCACGGATTCCTATTGGACAATAACTTCTTTTAATCATCAAAACATTAATTTCATATGTTATGATTCTTAAACACATATAGAAATGGTTATTATCGAATTGTTAGATCAAATAAAAATCTCAATTTTTGTAAATACATTTAATTATTTTATTGTTTATTTATTAATCGGCCTTGATTTAAAGATTACTTATACTGTAAGAGCCAATTTGTTGTTGCCAAAATGAAAAACATTAATGATGATTTCAGTATGGCGATGACATTGTTCAAATAAAATATTTACAAAAAATTGTATAAAATATCATTTAATTTGTTTATTAAATGTATTTTTTGATAAATTGTAACTATCAAGGTTTGTTTTTAAATATTTGATATGATTTGCCAGTAATTTGAAAATCAATGACAAAATATATTTTAATCAAAAGCAATTTATAACGCCGCCCGCCTCTTTTTATTTTGTTTCAAAATATAATTTTGCTTACGCTGTGTCCTAAAATTCGTTACGAGGTCATTTTATGACATAAAATTTAAATGCATATGTTTTTTTAAATATAAACTTTATTTATATTAAGGATACTTTCGGGTAGATTGTGTAAGAATACGCATTAGTCAAATATGTGGTCTACACTCATCGCTTCGGGAAGCTACTCAAAAACTGTTTGGTTTATATTTTACATTTATTTGATTTGATCCCAGATTAATGAATATGTGGACAATTTGTTAAATGGTTAATTAAGCTTCTATTAAAGTTTTAGACAAAGGTACTCAAAGGAGTTATAGTACAGAAAGCATTCGATTACAAATTACATATACCCATGCTCATCATGGCTGGGAATTCTCGCGTCTTTAAGAAGAAGGCTAGATTTTAAATAAATGATTAAACATTATAAATTTTAAAACGAATTGAAAAAGTGACCAGGTATAAACAGTAAATATTAGTTAAAAAATCCGCCAAATATGTCGCTAGAGTAGGTAAAGGGTATGATGTGAATATAGCAGTTGTTGACAAATTGAAATGTACCGAGCTATTTCAACGATAATTTTCCTATTCTCTACCCTTCATAATTAAGTAGTCATGATTAGGAATGCAAACTATGGATACCCTTATGGAATCAAAAAATTTAACACTTTTATCTTCATTTTTTACCTATTTAAAAACATAAAATACTTGGTTGTTATGTTGTGTTAAGTTTTCTATCAGAATTAATTGTATTTATCTATTTAAAACTGAAAAAATAATTAAATACACCATAAAATTAGTGTATTTTATAATTTTTCTAAGCGTGAAAGATTCATATCGATGTATTTTTTCTATTCCACGAGTATACCGAAATTTTTTCTTTTTTAATTTGTTTTATCTGAAATCATCAATACATCGTTCATGATCAACGATATTTTAACATGTTGGGCTGTTAGAGTAAAGTTATCTCTAAGTGCACGGTATCGCTTCTTTACTCATAAGTAGTATCGAATCAAAGTAAGTATATTATACTTATATATTATAAGTATTGAAACAAATGTATCGATATTTCAGAGTATCGATCATTCATCGATTTTAATTTGATATTATTACTTGTTAACCAACTGAAAAATGGTAGAAGTAGTGAATTCGAATGTAAGGAATATGTATAGAAGGATATTCTTCCATATTGGCCCAATAAAAGTTTGAATAAAAAATTTTTAGGGGTAGACCACCGGACAAAAATGAAATGTTTTATTTTATTTGACCTGTAGAGTAACAAGTCAAATCAAAAATTTATTTAACTAAGGTGGATGATAAACTAAATGGATTTTGTATAAATAACATGTAATACATAATAATCTTTATATAAAAACAAAGACAAGTTATTATGGTTTAGATAACATATGTTAATTACTATTAGTACAGTCATCATATAAAAATATTATCATTGTTGTGTATGATATTTCTTGTAATTTGAAAGCAGTAACGAAACAACAATTATGCATCAATATGGTAAAACTAGAAATAATTTAATCCACCCGCTCATAATTGAGCTTCCTTGAAAAAATCATGTAAGAAACTTCTACTCATTGATTTTTGGAAAACCATTTGGAATATTAGTACAAAATATTAAAAATTGAATTTTTGACAAGGTTTATTTTATAATTATTAATGAGAACTCTAGAATTTTTCGAATAAAATTCGGTTTTTTCCCCAATTTCCGAGATCAAATTATTTTGTATTTTATAAATACGTATTTCGACTACAAAGTAGTCATCATCAGTATGAATTAGCTAGTTGTAATGATTCTCTGAGAAGATGTTACTCGTTGTTAATTTGGTGACGGTTTGCACGTGCTTTGTAGTCGTAATACGTATTTATAAAATACAAAATACTATGTTAATGTAAATCTTTTGAGCAAGGTTAGTTACTATGTTCGTGATCTATGAATATATTTATCTAAATACCTATATAACCGAAATTTTTTGGCCCGATAAGGTAATATTTGAATGAAAGGTGTAAAAAATGCATTTTCTACATTTCAGAACAAAGCATAACCGAACACTTTCAAATATTTTTTTCTAATTAAGATAACTGCTTAGACTGATTTGACAAAAACAATTAACAATTTTTACCAAAATAACGTCACATGGGAGTCGTTTGTTTAAATCACGTGATAAAAAGGTAAAATATCGATTTTAATTGTAAGATACTATATTAATCATGAGCTATTATGACTGAAATTTAGAATATTTAAAAAAAAAGTAAACACGTATTTTGCCAATTTTTACATATTAAGAAACTGTACTAAATTTATGTTATGTATTTTATAATACTATTCATATATTGTATTATGTAGGCACTGATAATATACTAACTATGTAGTTGTAATTATATTTTATGTAACATTATAAATCTCTAGGATTATTTCAATACTTTTGAATTATCTAGTTAGATATATATAATAACAGTCTAGATACCATATGAATTCAAAGATTTTTTTTAAATTATTGTCGATTTTTATGTAGACTATTCAAAAAAATTATATGAAGTGGCCAAAATAATGAAAATAAACTTGGCTTTTAAATAAAACCATAGTTCAAACTTTTTCAAAATTCATTCATTTAGGTGTAGTCACATTTTTTTTTGTAGCTACTTCATTGAATCAAAATTTTAGCGACTGGATCAAGATTATAAATAACAATGAGGATATATTACAAAAATATTGTAAGAAAAAATTTGTAAATACATTTACATGTGTAACCTATTATTTTATTTTATTTATATTTATTACCAGGGTGATAATTTTTGCTTTTCAGGTTCAACGGGATTGTTTTTATTTCGATACATTTTTGTTTCATTTATTTATTAAAAATAAATTTATTTTCTTTACAGAAGTATTATATATATTTTGGTATTCATTATTATAAAAAATTATGTTTAAGGTCCTACTGAAAGTGATTGTCAAAACAATTTAAACCGATCTAGCAAAATTTCTTTATTGTGGTTCTAAAAGGGGATATACATTTCAAACATGAATTAAGTAAGTGCATAAATACATGTCAAAAATTCTAGTAAAAATAAAATTTTAAAATCGAGGGAAGATCCTATGGACCATGTGTAATCTTAAAGAGAGAAAATATAAAGCATTTGCTTGGTAAATTGTACAAACATTTTTTTGAAGATATTAAATCATAATAAAAGTATATTTTAAAATAATAATTTAGTGATTTTTAATTTTATATGAATTCATTACCTAAAAATATGTCTAAACGTAATGGGTTGAGGTTTGGCGGGTTGTCATATAAACGATCGTCGGATTAAAAGTGCCCGAAAGCCTCTAAAGAGACGTTATTCACAGCTGCTGTTGATAAAAAGGAGTGTACTTCTAACAACATTGTATTTTTTTTAATATTCATGTACAAATAACTCAAAAAATACTTATTCAAATGTTTCGAAATTTGGAATGCAAATTATTGACATGAAAACGGAGGGCTTCCCGAAGAGTTTTTGCCGAAACAAATTTTCTAAGGTAAAAATCAAAATTTTATTTTATATTTAAAGTGTTTTTTGATAAAAACTTGTTAACCAGCCATGTCAATGTTGTGCATACAAAGTATTTTTTGAATTATTTGGCCGAGAAAATTGAAAGATTTTACAGAATGAAGGGCGCTTCAGTATTATGTTTCAATCTCCTTTAAGCGTGAATATTGTTATACCGTATAAATGATGAATGTATGTTTATAATATATTAAACAAAATAATAACGATGACAATAAATAATAATATGTAGATGGAATATAGTTTTTCTATATGGGTAGTAGGCATAAATACTTATAACAATGACACGTTTCATTACAGGCATTGCGTTAGTTCGAGCACCACATGTAAATTTATTCAATATTGTATTGTAATAATAATTATAATCCGTTATTTTATTAATAAATATTCACGCAATTTACACCACACACATGTAGTAAATGTGATCAAAAACGATAGGTGGTTTGCGCTGTCAATCAAATTAAATATTCATACGAATATAAATATATTTTTCTTTCTTCGACTGTCGGATGTATTTTGCATGCTATGTAACTTCTGTTCTTAAAAATTGTACTATGTAGAGATATATTTTCCCGCTGTTAGTTGACTAGTGGGTGTTATGTTTTTGGTAGAGACCTCTATAATAAACTATTTTACCTTCAAAGAACTGTTGATTTTTACCCAAAAATAATTCAAAAAATACTGTAATGAAATTTGGATATGCACAATTTTGACATGAAATTTTGTATGATATTTTGTTACTATTGTTTTTTGTAACGTATTAAAAAATGTATGCGTGTTAGGTATCAGTCTGTCTGTTTTCCTATGTGTTTTTGTAAATGTTTTTTCTCATTATAGCTCCCAAAAAAGAGATTATTAGATTAATTTTAATTGAGAATAGAGTACTCTCCGGATCAGTAATTTTTTCACTAACGCACTCATTTCGACGTGCCTTGCTTTTTAATGGTACAGCTTTTAAACAGTGAGATATATATATTATTAACAACAAGAAATGTTTATTTTATTTATACAAACATTTTGATTTCATGTGTTAGTATACCGGTTGTTTGGCTGTGTTTATCGATTGTCAATAAAAGTACTAATTAAAAATTGGTCGTCAAATATTAATTTTTTTGTCTGCAATATACTACTATCTCCCAAAATACTTTCTACTCCTTCTGAAAAACCTTATATGTTTCTAAGAAAATTTTCGATATAAATTACGAACAGTAAGATTTTTAAATAGTTAACTTTGCCTCGAATAATACCATTACCCCATTGTGTGAAGCTTTTAGAAATCAACCAAAATGATCAAACTATTGCAAAGCACTAAAATTTATTAAATTAAATTGTTACATAAATATGACTTCCTTTCATACCTCATTCCAATTGCCACGAGTACATGGTATAATAATATATATTGTTCTCTCGTTTAAACATTGTACATACATATAAAATACAGTAAACATGTAATGCAATTAACACGTGATTTTAATCTCATGTGGCTTCGCACATGTTTTTTCATGTTACATCACAATTGATTATAATAATTAAATCCACATTTCTCATAATTTTTTTTTTTTTTTAATAATTTTCTATTTGCACAAAATATTATTGCATTAATTTTGCACAAACAATTGCATAAATTTTAATAGTTGTTTTTATATAAAGCTTATATTTATCAAGGTCTGAATATTAATTATGATTAAAAATCTATATTTAACGACTGCGCCCTAAACGAGTTGTTCATAATGGCACTATAAAATACCTAGTTCAAATGAATAGTATGTTTTATAAAATTAAAAATTTTAAATAAAACAAGTGAAGGAAACAACTAACAAACTTAATTGCCTAGATACTTGACACATGATTCAGTATCAATCTTGAACTATTTTTCATGATAAGCACTCTAAATATGCAGTCCATAAAATTATAAACATATATATAATATATATAATAAAAGCAGTGTTAGCTAAATTTGATCAGAAATTGCGACGAATTTAAACGATTCTTTTTATAAATGTTGCAAACATAGATTGTTTGTTTTGAAAAACCAAACATTTCTTGCCTTTGTATTTTCTTCTGCCTTTAAAGGTTCAAAAGTTTTATCCTGGTTTGGATCCACTGGACCGATTTTGTTCGTTCACAAACTTGATCATACTTTTTATATCTAAAGTATGAAGAAAGATCATAGATTGCCACATATCGCCTTTCTGGTAACAACATAATTTTTTTATATTAATCTTTAAAAAACCTTATTTATACGATCATTAAACATATTCCTACTCTGACGTTCAGTTATATGACTATGATTTTTTCAAACTGATCCGTATAATGACCCGTTGATTATATCTACTCCTGATTTATTTCAACAGGTTATGTGCATCTATTTTATGGATATCTTATCCGAGGTAGAATCTCCTGAACCAATAAATTTTTGTTATAGCTACGACCGAAATCGACCTCGGAAATAAGATTAACTATGTATATTACAATCAGCAATACCGCTAATTGAGCTACCGGGGTCGGCTGATATGACATTAAACTATTTAGTGATTTTATAATAAAACTTTTAAATAAATAAATTCAATCACTCCATTTCCACGAGATACTAAAAATTGATTACATATTATATATTTTTTATATTATCTGGTTATAAACATATGGCTTGTAGAATTAGAAAAGTAAAACATTATTTGAAGTAGACAGAATATTACAACCATGCCAGGTGGCAATAGATTTTCACATTCGTTACCTTTATTGCAAAACTGTATTTATTGATTAAATTGATTTTCGGTAATTCTTTAATTCTCATTTAATCTTTAATTTTATATTCAGCTACATTTAACCATGACAAAATCATTTACATTTAAAGAGGTAAATGGCCGTTATTTAATATATTTTCTTTAATAAGAACAGAATAATATTCCCAGAAACTTTTGTTTATAATATTAGTTATATAAGACAAGATTTTATATTTTATGAATAAATAGAACTGATGTTTTCAGAAAATCACGTGGAGATATCTACTAGGAAAAGGGCAATATCCTTTAACCCATTATTACAATCAATAAATAAGTAATTTATTTCATGTCAAATGTAACTATTGTTTTTGAAACGCTTATGGAATACAAGTTTAATTGATTTAATCAAATAAACAATCGAAAATAAAAATTAAAAGTATTAATTATTAAAATATTTTCATGCTAATATTGCAACCATGATAAATAATACTTTCAAAAATTACAAATAAGAAAGATTGAATTTAATTGTATTGTTTAACGTAATAAGAAATTTATCGCCAAGTTGAAAAGAAAAAAGTCTTTAAGGGCGAATAACTCTGATTATATCTGTATTACTGATTACAATTTTTCAAAGGTATAATTATCATCAAGTAGGTGTTAGGTACAATATTCAGAAGGTAGTTTGAAGGGCTTGGAGCAAAATTAGATTTTCTGATTAAAGAACTTGGATTCAAATTTTAATCTCATTCCTTTTATTGGCCGAAATTTTTGGATTGAAAGTTTATCTATATCTTCACATTTGTTTAAGACGGGATCTAACTTCTATCCTAGTTTCATTAATGAAGAAGGGATATTTTGCCTTTTATCCTCTATTTTTACTGGCATGTTCAAGCAGCCTGTAAGGTGTGTTAAAGCAATATATCTATTCATATGGTTATAATCGTACATCTATAAAAAATTCAAAACGGTGGTTAAATTTCAATATTCTACCTACGCAACAAATGCTTGTTTACATTTCTATCCCCCATTCTATAAATATGTACGCATTGCTTAGACTTTCCTTTTTAATTAAAAATTATAATCTATGTAAATCCATTATTTATTTGGACCTTATTCGATTTCAATTAATGTTTTAATTATTATAAATTTTAACAATAAATACAAAACAATATTAGTTCTACCAATTCATTAGTACAAACTGTCATATAAATAACAAATTGATCAAATATCACATCAATAGAGGGTCATGTAGTACTTCAGGCGATTTGATGCTAATTTAAAATAAATAATAAATCTTTTTATTATTACTTACATTTAATCTATTCATTAATGTTAGGTATTATAAAATTTATTTTATTTCGCGATTATATTGTTTGCTTTTGTAATAATAAAAACATTTAATTTAGAATCGAATACTTAATGGTAATGACCTTTAATTCTACCAAATCAATTTTTCAACGTGCTACCAACACGGAAAATGCTTTATTACACCCTCTTCTATTTATTATTAGGATACTATTTATTATTTAAGCCCTACGGAGTGTAGCAGTAAAAATTTTTATATTGTTTCGATGTTCGTAGGTCTAGCAACCTTATTTATATACCAATGTTCTACCTAAATGGAAGTCTATTTAATAATATCCTCTCATATTTATTAATTAAACCGTTGGGAGGTGTAGCTGTGAAACCTTTCTTAGTTTTTCAATGTCCCTTTTATTTAAAAGTAATAATAATCTTCCCATATTCCAACGTTCTACCTATCAAGAAGTTTTATTTATTATACCATTTCAAACTTATTTAGCTCTTGGGGGTTTCTTATACGTCGATATATCATTTTACTCAATTTAAACATTTTATCTAGAAGAGAAATATTTTATAATTTTGTTAGGGGAAGTCCGACGTATTTAGTATAAAATACACACTATGTGTATTTTGTAAACTTATTTAATTTATTTTATGTTTAAAAAAAAAAAATTTTATCAAAAAAATATAATTCTAATTAGAAAAGTAAAAAGGGATACGTTAGATGTATTGTTCTACATTTTTTCGAAGAAAATTCCATAAGTTTATACAGCTCTTGCGTTATTTTGCTACTTGTTTTTTTATAGTTGAATATTGTCTTATAAAACTATGATAGTAATCCAATGGGAAACGTCACTCAATATTTATTCAGTCAGTTAATATTACAGTGAATATTGTTTATATAAAGAAATGTTATAGCCATACTAAATTCACATAATGAGAGTGATTTACCAACTGAGATTGTATATCTCAAATACTTTTTGGAATAAAGAAATATACGTGTTTACTCTGCGATAACGAATCAATGGAAATAAAATTATGTATGGATCCTATTGTGTGTTGTATATTTAATTATCCCTATTAGGTACGTTGGTTGTTTTTTTAGAGTGTTATTTATCATGGTAAAAAATTTTGAGTTGGATTTTTTATTTTGAAATCTAATTATTTTGTTTGTTGTTATTATTATTTTAATTAATTGATAAGCCAGTTATTAATTACAGTTTTCTGCAAATCAGATATAAAAAAAATTAAAATACAAGAAGTACATTGTTTGTCTAATGTATCCGTTTGTTTGTCTAATGTATTTATTAAGTTGAGTAGAACTTTTTTTTGCTTTCTACCTTCTCTGATTAATTTGATATATTATTATTTTGTAAATCCACTCAGAGTTACATGGAAGGAATGTTGTGTATTGGAACGTGGGGAATATTTGTATTACTATAAATTTTTTAATATAATGTTTAATGAGAAGTTCGTAGAGTGGAAAATTTTTTAGTTTTAAGTAAATTTTTAACTTGAAATTAAAATTTTTATGGGACCTCATGAAGCTATACTCGACCCATTGAAAAATCTAATCCAGAATTATTAAAATCCGTTCATGAATAATATAGATAAAAAATATACAGACAAATTCAGAACCACGTTCTTTTTTGAAGTCAATTAAAAATAAAAACTAAACGTCGGCTTAATAACGATGTTTAGATTTTATGATTTGATTTGATCAAAAAATACTAACAGAATCACAAGATCCTAGAAAATGAACAAACTTTTAAATATTATCAAATCCTAATTAATTAGTAGCACCATAGCTGTCGAGTAGTAGACTTTATTCACAGTGATACCCATCAAGGAATCAACAAGGAAGAAATGAAGGCCACATCACAGATTATAATATTTTTGATTTAATACAATCTATGGATCACATTTATGCATAGTAAGTGGTTTCTATGTACCAACATTTATACTATAAAGCTCATCATTTCTTATTACGAAGTCCCTGATGGTCCAATGAGACCCAAAATCATATTTATTACACAGTAAATTTCCTGAATGTGATAAATGTGTCAACCATATGTTAATGTGTCTATTTTCTGGAAACTAAATGAAATTTTTGGTTCCACAACTTGTGATATTAGATGTATATAATTTTGAAAGCACTGAATTATTTGTAGGAAGCAGAGAGCAATAAAATATTTTCTTATATACTAAGAACAAATTAAAAACAACGTGTTAATTTTATAAACTTATGTAACTATGGAAAGTTTCGTAGAAAATTGTAGATATAAATCGTATGATTAAATGATAATATTTTATCGTTAAAAAAGTTTATGATTTTCAAATAATCAGAAGATGTTATATTTTTTTTAATAACTTAAGCTTTGCATTATATCGTGAAAATAACAAAATTAATTTTTTGAATCTTCATTGGACTATCATGTACCTATGTGATGGAAAAGTTTCTATGGTTGAGAAAATCATATTAGGTGGTCCAACGTAATTTTAATTTTATTTTTATGAAATTTTTCTTTAAATTTCCCAATTGTTGGTAACTATTGATTCTCTTGGATTCTAAAATATATTTTATGAAAAATTCGATATTTTATTTAAAAAAGTACTTTTGAAAAACATAACATTCGCAATTCTTAGTGATATGATTTATATTTAGAAAGTAACATTCTACTAACTTTCAAGTTTGTTTTTCACGTGAAGTAATACTTCAAGTCAAAATATTTATTCAAATTTCTGGGTATAATAATTGATTGGTTAATCTAATGATATTAAAATTGGTTGGTTAATTATTTTTGTATTTTTTTCAAGCATATAATATATGCAATACTGTAGATGTATTTGTATAATATGTATTATCCCAAAACTTATTTATTTAAAATTCAAGCAAGCCCTTTATTAATATACATGAATAATTTGGTATGGTTAGACTTCATTGACTTAATGTAATGTTTTAGTGATCTCGACAATTTAAAGCATTTATAGGCTAAGTCCGGGGTTGATGGCTATACGGGAGAGATGGATAGTCCAATTATTTTCGGAACCAATAGGTAGATTGTAATATTTAATGCTTATTAAATATTTTATACGAATAAATAATTTCCACACTTTGATTTTATTTGTTATTGAATAATCTTTCAAGAACAATAACAAAAAAATTCCATTAGATACTATTTTGGACTATAGATAATTTTTATGGCTCTGAAAAAAGGCTCTGCAGAATTATCGAAGAGGAAATAGCTTCCCATTATAACAGCCATATACAAATTTTAAAAAATATATTTATAAAATATATAATACGCTTATGGAACTATGGATGCAACCTAATATAAATTATAAGATATGTGAAAATAACAACTAACAGAGTAAATTGTTTAGATTCTCGACATTTGAACAATTTTTATTGATTCGCAATCATAAGCTTAAATATGCATTATATATAATAAGAATGATGTATTGCAAATATATTTTCTTATTATTTAATTTTGAGCTGCAATCTCTAATAGTTTTTCTTCTATTTTTTATGATTTAAAACTTGGTTCATCATGGTTCCATTGGTTCCAAGGAACCGATATTGCTCATTGACGAACATAAACTTACTTTTTATGTCTAATAAACGTTACCAAAATTTCGCTATCCCTTTTCTTTTTTGAGTTATCTTGATGGACGAACGGGCAGAAGGATGGACCAACGGCATAAATGGATT
This sequence comes from Chrysopa pallens, assembly GCA_020423425.1. Lineage (NCBI taxonomy): Eukaryota > Metazoa > Arthropoda > Insecta > Neuroptera > Chrysopidae > Chrysopa > Chrysopa pallens. The sequence continues at coordinate 44,085,442 of CM035593.1, read as the reverse complement.
AATTAGGTGATTCTATGAACATCCATTCCAAAATTGTGGCTCCAATTTTTTCTAGCTTGCAAACTATACACTTGAAGTAATATACTCTGACATAGTATGTCAAGAATAATAAAATTAACATGCTCATAATTTATACAGTAAGTTTTTTTTTTTTTAATTTTAAGTTTTACCAAAACATCACGAATTATTTTTGAGACATAATTCAAGCATCACGAATTCTTGGGTAGCTGGTAACAAATAAAACAAAACCTATTTTATTTTAATTCAGTGTCTCCATAGATGCTAAGAAGGTATATGAAAGTAAAAATAATTCATATTATTATTATTATCTGAGCGACCTTTATCAATTAGACAAAACAAATTTCAGTTACATAACTAAAATTTACTAACATTTATATAGTCAAATGAAAAGTTTATATTTTTGATAAAAGGTGTTGTTTAAGTATATGACTCTTTTTTGCATTTCATACACATGACATTACAATCTAAATTATATTTTTTTGAACTTTAAAATCGTAAATATTTTACTTGAGTTGTTACATATATTCCAAGTTTTCTGAATTCCTAAAAATGTTACATTCATGATAGTACTTTTAAATATCATAATAATAATAATTTTTATTAAACAATTGATCAATAAGATCCTTATTTTCATAAAAAAATACACAACAGTTATAAAAAACATCATAATTATAACAGTAATAAAATCATTTATGCTATAGAAAGAAAGCTTCCTCAGGTAGGAAAATTTTTAGCTGATTTTTGAATTTTTGCAATGTTTCATTTCTATTACGTGTTTAGGTAGTTTATTGTATATTTCAATACTTGTAATGATTGAGCTTTGTTTAAAGACGAAATATTTATGCTTCGGAATAGCTAAATAAAAATGTTCTTAGAATAAATCAACTATAATAAATCTACCTGACAGCAGGTACAGCGATTAGATTATGATAAAATAAATTGAAATTAATATTTTGATTATTTAGAAAGTTTTATTTTATATTCATCCCTTGTATAAGTAAAGTGGTCTCGTATTTATAGGTCACGTGGAAAACTTCTCAGGGCACATGTTTAAGAAAAAAAAATTAATATTTTAATCAAATAAATATCTTGTATACAAATGCATTGAAGGTCCAGTTTTCAGTATCCGTTTTTACTTTTCCATTTTGTTTTATGGAATTGCTGTTCACAAAACATATATTTTCGTTATAGAAAAAATTGTTGCGCTAACCATTAATTAGGAGCAAATAAAGTTTGACGAGTAAAGGATATTTATAAATGACACGATATGAACATCGGAATTATGATTTTCATGTTTTTTAAACCTCTAGGGGTGTTTTTATTGGGGCTGAAACCAAATGCTTTTGGACCTTGGATTCGTGATTAACGACCCTAAAAACCCTTGAAAGTCGATTTGAGAGGTGATATTTTGAATTTTTAAAATTTTTTTTTCTCTGTTAATATTTAGGGTAGAAAAACTACCCTAATTTTTTCAATTTTCATACTGAGTCAGAGGTTAGTGGTGATGAATGTTCATGAATGTCTAACAAACGCATATAAACAAGAATTTAAAAAAATCGGAGCTACAACACTATCTGCTCCACCACTCTATATACTCAGGCTTATTAAGTGGGCTATTAGTGATTCTATTAAAACCATATAGCAAATTTTGTATGTGCTATAGGGTCTGATATGTTCCATATATTAATGTTGGGTATGATAATTTTACTTTTATACAGTTTTAGTCATTATTTTCACCGAGTTTGTAATTTTTTATTCAACCTTTTAACAGCAATGCCATTTAATATAATTATAATAATCTTTTAATTTACAGTGGTAAATTGCATATTCATAATAAATATTCAATAAATTACAGTAATATAGAAAGATTAGGAATAAATAATTGTAAATTAAATAAATAAATCTAACATTTTATTTTTAAATAAAGTTAAAGTTAAATTTATATTTAAATTAAAGTTTTTATTATTTCCGACATATAAATGAATATAAGAGGTTACATTATGTTTAGTCTCAAGTTGACAACACTTGAAAATGCTATAAGGTACCACAAAAGGTTTTGGTGCTCGTAAAATCACTTAATAACTCTATTTTCGTGTGACCGCTATTCACCTGTGGGTCCATCACCTATAACTCAAAAAACAAAAAGAGATAGCGATTTTAAACCTAATGAGTGAAATAAAACGTTCGTAAAATCCTCTTAAGATCCCAGAAGCATATCTTATAATACATAAGAGAAGAAAAAATAAATTCAAAAACTGTTTTTCTATATAAGAAAAAAAACTTTTGTTTGAGGCATAAACTGCATTGTTCATTACCTGCTTAGCAACAGCCGCTGCAATTTCAGCTAATTAACACAATAATTATAATATGTGCTTATTAAATATAATACGTTTTATAATTAATGTAGTAATAATTATAATACAGTTTATTTGATAACAAATTATTTATACCTTAGTGCATACGTTTTTAATATATTTCATTAATGTTAATAGTTAAAAAGTTCGTCAAACATTGATACTCTTGTATACCTTGGGTATTTAAACAACTAACAATGCTAGTTATTGTATTCATTTGCTTTATTTATTATTTATTATTTATTATTTATTCGAATTATTATTTCTTTACATTCTTATTTTCATACTCATTTAGACCAGTATAGAAGCCTTTAAAAATGGTAAAAAGTGAAGAAAAATTATAAGATGAAACCCATTGGAAACGGAAATTTTGACTAAATATCGAAAAAGCAACGTATTATTTTTAAGTTTTAATACAAAAGTTGTAATTCTTTTTAATACCTACAACTTTGCTATTAAATTTTATTCGACCGGAAATCGAGATAAACTGTGTTTTATTCATCATTTAATTATTATTATTATTTGTAATATTCCATCCCGTTTCCAATGAATTTTATCCTTCTATAAATTTTTTTTAGTTTCAATAATTATCGAACCTTCTCTAATTGTGCAACTCATCATTTATATAAAAATTTATATGTATATTATAGCCTAAAAGTTATAGACTACAATATATGATAATTCTAAATACCTGTACAGTTTTAGGGCATTTAATTAAAAAGACAGACGGACTGACAGCACCAATACGACAATTTGTGTTTATGCTCTAACGTTATTATTTTGTTTTTTTTTTTTATTATCAAAGAAATGAAATCTAATGTCATAGGAGGATGTTCTTTTCATTAGACCACAACAAAAAACTTGAAATTGATTTAAAAATGATGCAAGCTTTTAACCTTGAGACAAGCAAAAATTTTGTAATGAATATAAATAATAAACATATTTACTAATTTAATCACAAACAATTATAAAAAAATAATCTAATACAATTGTTCATGATGAATCATTAGTGTGGAATCATGAAGAACAGACTTAGGTATAATTACATATTACAACTAATCCAACTTACGTATTATGACTTATCCACTCAAGCCCTACGTGACATGCTTCATGTAGCAACAGTTTGGAAAAAAATTTCAGAAGGAGAGGAATATCAGACAGAAAGCTCCATTTCTTGAACAGCTAATACCAAATAAAGTTGTAGAACCATACTATGAACCAAATTTATATCAAAAGAATGATTTCAACGGGTTGAATGAAAATGGAAAATAGTATTTAAAGCGATTGGATAACTTCGAATTAAAAGAAATTATTTTAAAAATCGAATCGACGGTTTTTGTATAGAATTTTCTGAATAATAATGAATTAAAACGGTTTTATTTGTATTATAACTATTTAAGTTTTTGAAATAATGACTACCACAAAACCCATTTTAAAAGTCTTTGTACTCTACCAAAGGATCGCGTCACCCTTTTTGAGCCATAATTTTAATAATATTGCAACTAATAAAGGAAAAAAGTCATACTTGTTTTTTAATAAGCTTTATTTTCATCACGTAAACTTTATTCGTTAAAAAATAAAACTTTCGCTTGATTCATGAAAGATCGTTCAACAATACGAGTTTTTGGTTGTAAAAGTAGTTTTCAATAACGGATACTTAAAAAAATAGGTAGTACGTTAAAGGAAGGTTATTAATTAACCAGTTTCAAAACAATGCGTAAATGTGACATAACACATTTACTAATTTTTTGATATAAAGGTCTTATACTATACTTATATCATTGAGTTTTCGGAATAATTAAATACTAGAAGAAAAACATAATGTAAATATTGTTTTCTAATAAGTGATAACTGATGACTATTTTAGTCAGTGATGTATTTCCAAGTACTTGACAAAATAATTTCAAAAATGTATTGTTTTAACTTAACGTCATATTACATTTTATACATATACAAATAGTATTAATTGTCTTTTAAAATATCTTAATATTACTCATATAGTAATTTAAGTATAATATTTTTATTATTCTCAATATCTGATTGAAAATTTTATCCCAAAAAAATTTAGTGATGAAGTTTTTTCTATTACATAGTCGCTAATTTATCTCGCAAGACTTAAGAACTGAAGAATCTCCATATTTGGAAAGACATCATTGGTTAAAATACTAATTATTTCGCTATAAAATCGAGCATTCAACGTTTAATATCTCTACACTACAATTTGGCTTGAAAAAACCACCGTGTTCTCAAACAATATTTAATTTTCGTAACAACTGAAAAATATCCGTTGTTTAAAATTTGTGGTTTAATCTATTTGTTACTTGGAAATTTTTAATTTTTTTTGCTATTTTTTCTTATTTTCGAGTGAGGTCATATAACTTTCAGAGCTACTTGTTATGCCACAAGATATATTTTCAGCCATCGATATGCTTTATTAATTAGTATTAAATATTATCAAAAACATTTAAAATAAAATCTTGATATTCGATATTACATAAAACAAAAGAAGTAATGAGACATGTCTACCTTTAAATTAAATTCAATATATAATATCGTTTAACACAACCTCATTCTCATTCCAATTGTATTTCTAAATGTGGTTCGCTCAAATACTTATATAGAATGTCATTTATATTATTGGATATTTTATTAAAATAAGTATTAAAATCTATAAATAAATAAAATGTCTATTAACATGGTATCGTTAAAATATATTTCACTTTCACGTTAAACGATATTTATGCTGCATGAATTATAAAGATTATTAAATAATCGGCATTATGTTTACGTCCAATGTGTAGTATTAAGAGAAGGATAACGGGAACACAATAAATAAAAATATTGTTTAAAATTGCAACAATTTTTGTTTTTATTTTTTTACAGATAATACAGAAAATAATATATCTGCTTACATAATATTTTATCGGAAATAATCAATTGAACCTTGTCTAGGCATTTATTAAAAATATTTTGCATCATGATTTTTTTTAAATATAATGGTCATTATGTTTATATTAATTATTAATAACAATTTCTTGAGGTAGTTTTAAGAAATAAAGACGTAACGTTGCACTATTATATAATAATTTGATTGTTTAATTTACTGTCCATATTCCCGTTATCCTTCTCTTATAAGTAACAAATATGTACAAAAAAAGCGGTGCACATAACAAGCTTTTACTTTTAAAAAAATACTCTTAACAATCAAGCTTTTATCAAAATAAAAGGCAAATAATTGTGTAGCATAAAGCATAACATAATTTTTTACTGCAGTTACAAAAAATAATTTAATATGAAAATGTGGTAGGGTCGGGTATCTTCAATCCTCTTCCATCTTATTTTAGTTTTGTCTTATTCATCAGCATAAAATAATTTTAGTTTAGTTAATGAATTACCATACATTTGATTAATCTAGACTTTGATTGAAGTTAGGTCTTTCAATTTACAATATTTATTCAAATTTATGTTTTACTTTACCTATTAAGACGGATAATTACTTAGAGTTATGTAAGATTTTTTATGAACTTTATGGAATTTTTTTAATTTCTGAGAATGTATATAACAAACAACAAAAATGCCAAGTAAGTTTTTTTTTCTTTGGTATTTCCAGGGTGGTTGAGGTCTATTTTGATGATGGGTGGACGGAAATGGACTTTTTTGGTGATTTAAGGAACGTATTTACCAAAATTTTGTTAGTGCCTTTAGTAATATCTAGCGTGCCTTAATTACACTCTTAAATATTCTTTATATTCCTAGTATAAAAATATGTTGTTTTCTTAAGAATTGTTTCCCTCTTTAACAGCGATTATCTACATCTGTTATAAACATAATGGAGTGTACTTCTAACAAGCTTTTGATTTAAAAAAATTTGATTTTATATTTAAAATGTTTTCTCGAGAAAAACTCTTCGTTAAGCCCTCCTTTTAATTGTCAATATTGTGCATACCAAATTTCAAAACATTTGCATAAGTATCATTCGGACATGAAAATTGAAATATTATTTTATAATGGAGGATGCTTAAGTATTATGTTTCAATCCCTCCTAATAACTCATATAACTTAGTTTTTCTAGAATTTATATTAGACTTTAAGTTTCACAAACAATATATATATTTTGAGACGTTAGCATGTAAATAATACCCAAGTTACACCATCGATAATATAAAATAAAGGTATATTTTATTTTCTTACAATTACAATAAATGATATATATATATATATATATATATATATATATATATATATATATATATATATATATATATATATATATATATATATATATATATATATATATATATATATATATATATATATATACGTGATGCAATAATATGATATAAACGTTTATGCGACATATTGTAAGATAATTATTACATAACATTAACTTAAACATGATATTGCTGCTTGTGTTGTTTTGTTTATATTATATAAATAGATATTTCATATTATGTAGTAGTAGTACTATAATAAATATCTGCATTCTGCTTGTTCTTTTATATCAGTATAAAATAATCATTTTTTGATCTATTATATAAAAATAAACTTTTATATATTTATATGTATAAATAATAATAATAGATTGTACTACACAGACAAGAATCAACAATATCTTCCCAATTTGAGTTTTCTTTATAGTAAAGTAGAAAGTTAGTTACATTCCAGATTTTTTACTAAATTAAAAGCTTTTTATTCTTTTCAATTTTTATACTCGAACAATGTTTAGCTTTTAAACCATAAAAAAAATTTATAGGCAACAAATTTTTTTTCAGAAAATAGATATCTTTTGTTTGAAACATTTTTTCGTAAAATGTTTAGATTCTCTACAGTTTTAGCTCAAATTTAATAAGTACACAAATAACTATAAATCCATGGCCAGCTGTGAACACATTAATGAGCATCAAAAGTAAAAATACAGTTATTTTCTAATTTATGACGAAAGGATTTGAACTTAAATTAATTAATTATTTTATACTGCACAATCGAGTAAGCCCTATGTTTATGCTTTGAAGAGTAATTATGAAGCGTTTTAGTACATAATTTAAGTGAAAATTCCAAGCCAAGTTGTCAAAATGACTTTAACGTTTTGTACTTAAAACTAGAAAAAAATTTGGAATCAACTCGAGGCATTCAAAATAAATTAATGCCTAGTGTAGTTTCCTGAGATTATGCCAATAATTATGATCACAGCAGGTCGAAATAAAGGCTGAGCCTACTTATTAAAGTACCTGATGAAGCTAATATAAAACGGTGATCACATTTGAACTGGGACACACTGTTTATAAAACTGGAATATCGCATTCAATATTTATGCAAAGTGGTAAGACTTTAAAAGCAGAAACTTTGTATGAATGTTCCTATCAAACTATGGCTATGCCTTTAGATTTTAAATTTTTAGTAAAATAAGATCAAATCAGTTATTAAGTGAGCAAATATTTTAAGCTTTTATGGTATTAAAAGGCAAAATAATTTTTTCTTGTTTTCATAAAAAACGTATTTACAACCAAAATATGGTGGAAGCGCAATGAAAAATATTATTCATATTATTTTTGGAACATGGTAATCATATTGTCATCCAGCCACCATATTTTATACATAAGGATTTGAATATTTGCAATATTTGATTTGAAACAAAATAAAAGCTTGATTGGAATTGTTTTAATATAAAATATAAATTTAAAAAAATCATATTGGAACTATGGATATATCAAATATATAAAATTACAAATACATATAATTGATAACTTTAATAATCAGAAAATAAGGGCTTTTTCTCAACATAAAACATTGGCTAATATTAGCTCAACGGATATTGATGAAAAGTCAAAACTACATATGAATAAAATATTAAAATTCGTTAACTATTGAAACTAGCATCTATTTACTAGCATCTATTAGGATTTGATTATTATTAAAATTTCATTCAAATCGATTTGGTTTTAAACTTAACTCATAAATAATTCGACCAAAGCATTTACTTAAAGTCGCATGTAGTAGAGATATAATTGAAAATCAGTGTGTGTAAACATAAAAAGGTAATTTTATAAAGACCAATTTCAATGATTAATACAAGACCCACAAAAAAATTTTTTATTAAATTTAAAAAAATTCAAGAAGAAAAAACAATTATTTGTATTTAATCAATATAAATAATTATTAGTTATGGGAATTTTATATATAATAAAGCGTGAATTATTACATTTAGAAGTATGCATCATTTACCTATTAAAAGTAATAATTCTCTTTTTTATATAAATGAATCTTTTCTTGCGTAATGAACAGAAAAGTATGCAGACGAGATATAAAAATAATAATATATAATGCTTATATTTAGATATAAGGTATTTATAAATTACAATGATATGATAATTATTCATTTATAATTTACTTATATATATATATATATATATATATATATATATATATATATATATATAAATATATAGATATATATATATATATATATATATATATATATATATTGATATATAGATATATATATATATAGATATATAGATATATAGATATATAGATATATATATATATATATATATATATATATAGATATATAGATATATAGATATATAGATATATAGATATATATATATATATATATATATATATTGAATAGATCTGGTACTCGATGGACTTTGAAACTACTTATCCGATCTTAATTTTGTTGTAAATGTGCGATTTATTCCTGGTTGAAGGATTGAATAATTGTTTATGGTTCTATACATCACGTTAAAGTAAAAAATTTAAAAATTTTTCAAAAAGAATGAACCATGCAGTGAATTCTTGAAAAATAGTAATTTTTCCTTCGCATAAAAATTTATGAGATTATTAATAACCTAATCTCCTAATGGTGAAAAAAATTGCCATCTGTTTTTATAGGGCCATTCTTGAATAATTTATTTTTTAATATCATTTTTTAACGCTTAATTTTGAGAAATGTAATGAATTCGCGACTGTGTTTGTTTTTAATTTTGTCGTTTTGATTTCCAAGTAGGTGTTTCAATTTGTATCTGTTGATGGGAGCTACTTTTTCAATTAAGTTCACCAAGTTCTATTACATTGATTCATGATCGAAAGTTTATTAATTTACACCATTTGTTTTTATCGGCGTTGTCCTATTTTTGCGTCAATTTTGTTGAATTACTTGTTAAGATTTTATTTTATTTTTTTCTCAAATTATTTGGCTGATTGTATTTGGATCAAAGTGTTTAATATTGCGATTTTCCTAATATACTTCAACTCTTTAAAGTTGTTTTATGTGTTACGAAGTGCAATCGGAATTCGCTGTGAGGAATCTTTCAGTGTGTGTTGGTTTCCTATAAAATTACGTTGAATTTTTAACACACGATCACTTGTAACTTAATTATTATTTAAGTTTCAATATAGAGGCTGGGCGTAACTAGTTTAAAACAAAGAAATATTTAATGCTTATTTGGTCAATTATTTTACTTGACTTATTTAAATTTCAGCCGAGTACCAACAGTCTTAACCTTCAATAAAAGCAGATATTTTTTATGTAGCATTTTATATAATTAATTATAACACTTTTTTCATGTTCAAAATCAAGTATAAAATGAAAAACGACAAATTAAAACAACAAAATGTATACACAAATTTTTAACACAGACCATTTTTGACGCAAGTTTTTTCTGTGTAAATTGCCACAGCAAAGCGTGACCAGTTCTGTTATAAGTATAATGAATGTATATATAGATATCGTCCATTAACAATTTCATCATTTACATAATCAGATATAAAATATATTATTATCATTTGTATACTTTATGGATTACATGCACAATTTAATTATTTCCAACCACTGAAATAAAATGTTGTCTTATTAATAGAATATCTATACTATCTATATTATAAATATAAATGGTTATATGATCAATTAATTACATTGTGGGAGGTATACTTCGAAAACGAGTAAACGTTTTTGCATAAAACGATATTATGAATATTTTTACATCTGGGTATTTTCCTACGATCACAAGAATTTCGTTGAAGTAATGGGAGAGGCAAAAAACAGCTCAGGAAATTTATTATTATTATTTTTTTCAATTTCATTAAATAAGTGGATTATACGTGATTTTAACTTTATAAAGGCAATGTTTACTTATTAGAGTATAAACCAGGAATTATTAGAGTAAACCAGAAATAGCCCATATTTGTGTTTATTTATAAGTGGGCACAGAATATATAAGTGGATGTCCAGCAATGCAATCAGCGCTCAAAAACAAAATTTTCTTAATGGTTTGTGAGATGCATTACAATTAAATGTTGAGAAAATAGTGCGTTTTCAAAAAATCTGGAAATACTTCGATGTGATCATCGGGAGAAAGTGGGAGGTAGACAAATTTAACGGGTTTGTGAATATAAGACCAAGTCCTTAAAGCTAGCTTACCTACCAGGCTGCAAGAAAAGGATAATGACATTTTCCCATACCCCATTATTTAAATAGTTAATTTTATCTATAAATGTTTATCTTTATCTATAGAAATAAATGTGGTAACAGGAAACATTATTGTACTGTTATATTCGCTGTGTAAATAACAATTCTTGATGTAAGAACGTATATTAATGGTTTAATAACCTTGAATGCCTCAAGCTTTTACTTAGTTATTTATTCATGGTCTTTTTTTTTTTAAATAAATTGTCTATTTATTATCACAGCTTCTAATCTGTTGATTTTTGTGTGTTTATTTGTCACTTTTCTTTTGTTTCTTGATTTTTAACAGTGTTATAATCATATAAAATCCTTAACTTACCTGACTTTTTTCACATATGAAATAAGCTTGCCAAATAAAAAAATATGTCACGATAAAATTTACTTTAGTTACTAAAAATGACTCACTGATATTCCTAATAAGCCTTAAATATTGATTTATTTTTAAATAATTATGTTACCTATATTTTTGTGTACAGATAATCAACATTAATTTTGTGTGGACCATTTCTAACACCTAATTTTTACAGTGTGACTATGCTACTGTAATTAGTCAAAACATTTCCAATAATTCTTCCTTACGCTGCACCACTGCAATCTACATTAAATTGCAATATTATTTCCGCTAGCCTCTGTAGTACTTAATAAACTATAATAGAGCAAGATCCCACGACGGCCAGACCTTCGTTATTTTATAAAAGTTGAAAGTTTTTCTGTACATGTCTCCTATACAGGTAAGAACGACCAGCGATTATAGAGTTTGGGTTGTGTTTACCTGGGCAGGTAACAGGTAGTAAAGGTGTCAAAAATAGTACTTAAAATTTGTTGGAGTATAAAGCTCAATTTTTTTATTCGAGATAACTTCAGAAATCTCGTCATCCATTGCCGGACACTTATGATAGTTTCTACCCCCTGCCTGACACCCCTAAACTTTAATACATTATAACTATACTTTCGTTATAGAAACGGGTAACAACTGTCATAAGTGTCCGGCAATGAATGACGAGATTTCTGAAGTTATCTCGAATAAAAAAATTGACCTTTATACTCGAACAAATTTTAAGTACTATTGTTGACACTTTTACTACCTATTACCTGTCCAGGTAACCACAACACAAACTCTATAATCGCTGGTCGTTCTTACCTGTATAGGACACATGTACAGAGAAACTTTCAACTTTTATAAGATAACGAAGGCCAGGCCGTCGTGGGATCTTAGGCTATAAATACAGCCTTTACCACAACGCAAATATTGCGAATTGCCATTGTAATCAACCATCTTTACATTAAATAATGTGTAACACTTTGTATGAATATAACATATATAATTCGTAAATAATTGTATAACCTGCCTCATTAATAAAAAGTACAAATATATAATATGTTATATAGTAGTTTATTCTGTAGGTATAATATAATAGGTATGACTGATTGTATTTACAAGATTACAAGTAGATTTATTTTTATATACCTGTGTTTCATGTAATATCAGTGTTTTTTAGTGCGTATTCAATTTTTCAGTTTGTATTTGTTACGCGATTCATGAAATGATACGATATTTTTGAAATATATGTATTATTTCTGAAAGGTATTTTTGAAACTGTATGAAACGAAAAACAGACAGTAAAAAGAGACAACCCCTTTCATCTATAAGATATAAAGTGCGAGAGAATGAGATAAAAATATCTATAGGGTTTAACATGCGAACGATGACGTTCGGAAATGGACTTGTTAGATGATTCAATATTTGCTAGCGTTACAAACCTTAAACTAAAAAAAAAAAATGATGTGGTGTCGCGGGACACCAGGTAGGAACGAAGTTCCTTCGGCTAATGTAGAATCGACACAAATTGCAAAAAAAATCGTGCTCAATTTTATGTAGGTTTTCTTGATTTTTCTCCTAAATTTTGCTGATTAATTTTTATTTAAGTACAAGAAAGTATTTAGAAGAAAGATAACCTAGAAAACCTTACTTAACCAATGTAAAATATTTTATATTTATAAATATATATATTTATTAATATATTTATTAATAAAGAATAAACTAATACTTACGTATTTAATTCTTTTGCACTGAATATTTTCCCACTATTATCACTGTCAATTGCATTCAAGTCACTTGTTGGTTCATTTGACATTGTTACTTTAGTTACGTCTCATTTAACGGTTTTATTCCACGCATTTTTTCTTACGGTTTTACTATCACATGTTTTTCAGTTCGGTCGCGCAGCAAAATCCCTATCCCCTCCAAGCCTGCCGTAAGGAACTTCGTTCCAATAATATAGTCCGACATATTTTATATATGTCGAGTAGAAAAATAATAATAATTATTATGATAATACTATTATCAATAATAATAAAACTTGGATAAACCAATTTAGTTTTATATCTTTAAAATAACTGCATTAAGTTATATAGAATATATAAACTAGATCTGTTACTATGTTAGTGTAACTGCAGTAAAATAGTTTTATTACATTAGATAAATAATTCACAGTAATTTTTTATTTCAGTTGAATATCAAATAGGATAGTAATTAGATACTACAGAGAATTTTTGTGAAGTTTGTTGCAATGTTTCTAACGTTTTTACCTAACATTCAATACGCAAAATACTGGACATTCACCTCTCTGTATTTTTCTTGACGCTGTGAATCTTAGTCTGTACACCAACTTCGAAAATAATTAATTAATTGAATTTAAATAATTAATAATAACAAATCATACATTTTTTTAAACTACTAGGAATTTCCTTAAATACCGAAAGATTTTCAAATTAATTTTTTTTTGTTTACGTGTATGAAAATTTGATCGAAGCACCAAGCTGCAGTATGTCCAACACGTGGTAATATTAAATAATTGGTGTCGGCAATAAAAGTCAACAATTTCTAAGGACATTTCTACTAAGTTTTATTGTCTTTATGAGCCTCTGATTGAACTCATTGTTTATTGAGATACCTATGTATATGTTTCTAACAGTCGGCAAATTAACCTTTTCCTATTTTTTTTTGCCTCTTTCGCAGGAAATGTAAAAACCATGAAAAAATATGTAAAATGAATTAAAAATATTAAGATACCTTAATAAAATGTAAAAACGCTACAGGTGAGAATTATAGCAAACTAGATAGTACTCAGAACTTACTATGCGTAAGATTATTACTTCGTATAGCTTTTTTTTTTTTTCCTAGTAATTAATCCATCTCAAAATTTATCAAAAGTAGTTCTGCGTCTTAGTCGTGAACGTGTAACACCCACACAGACAGAAAGACTCTTGTTCTATATTGTGTAATGTATGAAAATTGAAACTAAGTATTTTTGATAATGATACCGTTAATAGTTATTATAAACAGTACAGTTTGTGAGGATATGATGGGAGTGTAAAAGTTAATGGTAGCTTATGACAATATCTCGTATAGAATTAAATTTAAAATGAAATCATAAATAAAGCTTAAAATGCTTAAAACCATCGATCGTGGAAACAACAGGTTTCTTCAAATTACCGGATATTATAAATCAAACGTGAGGGTTAATTATTTCCGCTTAAGGGATACAAAAACAATTAATTTATATGATCAACTTAGAATGAATTTGAATTTTCACTGATTTATACGTTATAAATGTAAAAAGAATAAATTGTAAATAGTCCAATTGCTATTAACAAGTTAGTATCTACAGAATGTTAATACAATTATTTGTTTTTGTTATTTAAGTATAATTTTTAATTATACATACTTTATACACAGCAATACGTTCTACAATTCTAGATATTATGTGTGGTGAGTCTGAAGCAGTTAGTGTAGTATATGTGTGTGCTACGTTATATACATGTGAGTGTGAATATAGAAGAGATACATATATATTATTTAAACTTATATAACCAAATATTTCAATGTATTTGTATAATAAAATTATTTACAGATACATATATTGTTTGTAATATGTTTCAATTAGGTATTTTACATAATTTCTGATAATGGATTTTCACATACATAAGTACAGAATGTGTCCCCACTTTACACTTATTCATACAGTCCTCTATTAATTCAACAATTCAAACTCTTCTCAGTAAGTATCAAATTGATTTTTCTTGTTATGTGGCTGTAAATTAATGAATTACAAAACTTTTCGATAAAATGTGATGAAAGATCAAAAAGATTTATCTCATTATAATGATGCAATTTCAGCTCTACGCATGTTCAATGATTAATATTGATTTTTTCGTATTGAAATCAACTCATTATACAGTTTAATTCACATAAGATTTTTATAATACTAGGGATGAGTGGGGTAAGCACAAACAGCAGTTAATTTCGAACAGTTAAATATTAGAATGTTTATCATAAAATTATTTTAAAATATAAAGTAATTATTGTCATTTTTTTAATTGTAAAATACTGATTTCAGTTTTCTTATGAAAATAAAGCATATTTTTTGGAAAATTAAGAAATTTATGATTTTTAACCCATTTTGAGTCTTTAGTGAGTTTTAATTGACTGTGTTTTGTATACAAAATCGGGTAGTTAAATTGAAAATAGTATCATTGCCATGAATTTTGTCTTAAATATTGTTGCTGACATGTTTTTGGAAAAATCGCGAACAATACATCCTTTATTTGAATTAATAAGGGACAATTACGAACATAAATATAGATAATTCAACTATTCTCCAAAAAAGTTTGAATAATATTTTGGGTACATTTTAGATACCTAATTATGATAAAAATATAGCAATAAAATTTCCTCTACTAGATGATACAAGTTTGTCCGTCAGAGGGGAAATCTAAATTCATAACTACCCCGTGACCGCCAATTTTGTTGATGAAGTTTTAAGAAATTAATCAGACTTTGAGTTTTGACAATAGAATAAGCACAATTCCAATTTTCCTTGAGTGTTACTCGTTTCCCCACTCTCCCCTATTAATTCACGCATTGCTCTCTTCCTTCATCATGATCAAAAATTAATATTAAACTTATGGTGGGAGCCAATTTAAATATATATGGAATGGATTTGAAAAATGATAAACGTTTTAGGAAACTACTTTATTGTCAGCTTTCATTTTTCAAATCCTCATTTTTGGTTTGTTTTGTATCATTAGAGTGGTTTATTTATGGTTTTTGGTAATTTGATTGGTAATTTTACAAAAGCAAAGTTGTATACGATAATTACCACTCTCGTTTTTATTTAAGCTCGTTTGTAATTCTATTCTTTTCTATGCCTTTGAATTCTGTAAATTTCTTCTGGTTGTTTTACAGGAATAACTATTGTAAATCATGACGCTTCTACTATTAGTGATTTGAGTCATTTTGTTCGATATTTACTTCAAAGCACATTCCGCAATGTTTGCAAGGAAACACTCCTTATTCTGGCCATCAATCTCTTACGTTTTCGAATAAATGGTTTTCCTCTACTAAGTATTGTTTATTCACAATTTTACGTTTGTGACACCCTGTAAAATAAACCAACACTCATACACAAATTAATATACATAATCCAATACATACATATACCAATATAGGATTTAAAATATAGTCGATGTTATATATTTAATAACACAATATATATATGTTCTATCTTTGTATAAGTGTGTGTACAAACAATCGCCATAACTTATGATTACATCATTAACAGGCATGCGCATAACAAATAATATAACATTGAAATGTAGCGCGTATCTATAAGCGCATGGCTATAAGATTATATTGTAATAGTAAATTAGTTGAATACAAACCATTGTTCAAGTGAGTTTGTAATTCTCTAATACAACAATTTATTTATTATTATACGAACTGTTGTGTAAATACCATTCACTTATTTTACAAGTCAGTGTCAACATTAAATATATAAAGAGGAATTATAATATTCTTCGATTGTGTTAATTAGTCAAGTAATCACACGTGTCAATAACACAGTAAAGATCCCCCAATGTGTTGTTTAAAAATATCGTGATTGTTGTGGTTAATTTTTTTTTGAGTGTTTTTTTTTTTCATCATTTCAAACAAAAATTTTTTTATCTTCACAATTTTTAATACACAGAGTTAGTATATTTTTTGTTGTTAAAAATATTACGTAAGATAATTATTATTTTATTAAAAAAATCATTGATGTAATTGTTACATAAATGTATTGTTTGCGTTCCTATTTTGTGTTTCTTTGATAAAGTGTGATGGTGTCCTAATATGTTTACATAACCTTTTTTTTTCTGTTCTGGAAAATTGTATATACATATAATTTTATAGTTTCAAGGTTTTTTCAATTATAAAAATATAACAATTTTCTAATTATTGATTAAATAAATAGGGGTTATATAATAAGTTTTCAGTAATTTTAAAATCAAATGATTCATTGTGTGATTTCAGCGAAATATATAAATAAACATTAACATATTTTCTATGATAACATTATTGATAACAACAGTGTTTATGTTATTATTGTCATTAATAATGAATGATTACTTTTAATCCTTGTTTCATTGTTTTTAAGCGATACTTTTAGATTCAATATGAATCATTTGTTTTACTGTTACATAAAAACTATTTTTTTTAATTGTCCAATCATTTTTTGTCATAATTAAGTTGGTATTAATGATATAGATTTAAAAACCTTGATGTTATGTAATAATTATTTAAATTTTTCGGATTGGTGTCAAAAAATATACGACGTTTAAATATACGAATTTAAGTGTTTTTTCTCATATTAATTATCTTGCGCATGTAATTTTTTTGATTACTCATGTACATAATTATCTTATTAATCATCTTTTTTATTAGTAATATTCGACAAATAATTCCGCGTAATACATTCAATAACCATTGTTGCATTAATATTCATACTTTTGATGATTTGTAACAATATGACGACCTTATTGACAAGGTTAGAAGCCATTAAAACTTAATAAATAAATAACTTATTTAGGAAACTTGTTTCATAGGCCATAAAATTTTCAACATAAAAATATTCCCTAATTTTGATTTAAAAGGACTTATGTAACTTAGTATTCTGTTGCTTAATAAGTAACCCTGCGGGATTCTTGATGATTAAATTTAGGTGATTTCTAATTAGGGGCTGTTCACGAACATTATGACGTAATTCTGAAATTCCAAGCTTGTTTATAATGATATATGCACACGTGTTTAAAATTGCACGTGACACATTAAAATTAAAAACTCCACAAATCAAGGTAATTTAAACCTATTAGTGTACCGGTCACGGATATTTATTTTGTGGAATTTGTTTGGAAATCGATTACCGTATTATATCAACTATATTTTTACGTCGATATTTTAACACATATCTACCTAAATATTTCATCGATTAATGTATTAAAACAAAATGATGTTTTTAGAAGAGTATTTATCTACTACAATCGTTTTTTCTATATTAATTTATTATTTGTATTGATAAAGGCAAAGTAGAATAAAAATTGACCTGCTGTTAGTTATTCTTTTCAGCAATTTCGACCTGTTGATGTTTTTATTCTCTCGAACACTACGATAATTCTGCCTTACATGTGGCATGGTCAATCTGTTAATAACACTTATTACTAGCCCTTTCTTTGTTATCTGTTGCGGTCTTATAAATTTTCATTCTACGAGAAAATGTTAAATGAGTCTAAGATTTTATAAATCATCCTTAAATTGTTTTTTATTCTTACATAACGACGAGACTTACTTGGATCTTTGGTCATAATACGATAATACGAGACGCTAATAATAATTAAACCAAAGTCCACTAATAAAATATTGGTTAAGTGAATTAATATCACAGATCTTTCATAATTACTATGGTTAATTTAAATGCAACGATCTCCATGGTTTTTATCGGTCAAAACATGTTCAACCAAGCGTTTACAATTAATTACAATTAAAAATTAATGTTTTTCTTGGCAACAAAAATAAATTAAATTCGCGTGTAGATAATATAATTGCACAACAATTTTTGTAAATGAGTTTAACAAACTTTTTGCAAATAATTATCTTTTTTATTGCTAAAAAATAAAATAATAGCTTTGTGGCTCTTGACTCCCATTTAACGCAAACATCATGTAATGTCAATGAACTTTTAAACTTGAAAATGAATTACAATATTTTGTGTGATAGTAACAAAAGCAGCATGTAGCAATGTATTGTGTATGATTATTGTAACGCGTACAGCCAGTCATCAACATAATAAAATGATCACTGTTTTATTACATTTGTGAAACATTATTATTTAGTAATTTATAGTAAAAAAAAATCATTAAAAATTTTTACTTAAAAAAACTATATATTTATTCACATAAGCGTCAGACCTACAAAAATCGCCGTAAGTTGTTGCACTTCTTTTCACAGAATATCACGACCGATTACACAAAATAAAAGATCGTTAAATGCGCTTTAAAAATTTTCTGTATCAAATGTGCTGTTTTATTTATAGCGTACGATATTTTCGCCATTCTATATTCTTGGTATTTTTCAAAATTTTATGTATATATACACAGGAAATTATTCATCACTATTTTTCAATTCACGTGACAAAATTTGATAATTTTTTTTGCAATTTAAAGTGGTATCTATAGTTCCTTCAAAAATTCAAATTCTTATTATTATTTCTATAACTTATTATTATTTCGGAATACGGGAGCATTCAGATAATAGAAAATTATATCTTAATCACCGGAAGTGTC
This sequence comes from Chrysopa pallens, assembly GCA_020423425.1. Taxonomy (NCBI): domain Eukaryota; kingdom Metazoa; phylum Arthropoda; class Insecta; order Neuroptera; family Chrysopidae; genus Chrysopa; species Chrysopa pallens. The sequence continues at coordinate 44,065,942 of CM035593.1, read as the reverse complement.
AGAAATGCCAGTTTTCTTTTATTTTTATAATAAATTAAGTTATCAATTCGATTATCAATATTTTTAGTCAATTTCTCAATCGCTCAGATTTAAAAAATCTTAAGTTTAAACTCCATTTGATTGAAATGATTTAAGTAGGTATGAAATATCATCTTTCGATATAATTTTGAAGTGCTTTAACCGTATATGTCACTCTTGGGCAATTGTTTAAGTTAGCGAACGTTTTTACTTAGCTAACTATTTATAAGTATAAAAGCTAACGTAGCTATGTCTCTTATACGGATTTTTAAATATCTGCTTGAGCATTGCGATTGATCTAGTTCAAGTTTCTGATCATATTCATAGATCAAATTTTTGTTTTTTGGTCTAATGTCTTTGGTTGTTGGATCCGTTATGCCAATCTTAATATTAATCAGTTTTCAAAATTAATAAAACAATAACTTTCAAATTAAATTAAAGTTTGATTCTATCCGAAACTAGTAGCTATAAATTTGTGTTTATATTTGCAATAAAATGTTACGGAAAAAATTATGTTGGTATTTTAGAATCTACAATAGACTATAATATCATCCGTGTTTGTATTTATAAAGGACATGTGTCCTTCATATAAATAATACGTTTTTGATGTTTTATGTTAATTTGTTTATTATTTTCATTTCAATTTTTTTGTTTTTTGTTTATAATAATAAACAAATCCAGTCAAGTATCTAAAAAAAAATCTGAAAATGTTAAAATCTTAATACAGTGTAAAAATTACAATTTTATAAAACCATAAAAAATATATATATATCTATATATAGATATATATATATATATATATATCTATATATATATATATATTATATATATATATATATATATATATATATATCTAAAATATATATATATATATATATATATATATATATATATATATATATATATATATATATATATATATATATATATATATATATATATCTATATATAGATATAATGTATTACATATCAAAATGAGCAAAAAATATTATTAAAGAATATAACTTTATTAATAATATTTTTGTATAATTTGTCTACTTTTTTTTACATAATAGCTTAATTTATTTATCTAATATCACAAAAATTATACAAAGAGTTTTCTATCTTTAAATAAGCAAAGGAAATCAAGTCCCTGACGTTAATGAAACTTTTAACAGTTCAAAGCATATAGATTGCTATAAACTATGGAAATATATATATGCGAACTGAATGTGTTTTTAAAAGAATTTTTTTTTTTCTATAATACAGATTCGAACATACGAAAATACGAACAAACAATGTCAATGTAAAAAAATACATGTAATTTAAGAATATATAATATATATAATATTTCTCTTATTTCGCACGATCATAGCAGATTAGTCTTATAAATCTTTCCTTATTTGTAATTTTTTTAAATATTTTATTCATTATGTTTATTTTATTTCATACAGTTTAAAAATAAAAAAACTTCTTGAGTTTATTATAAATAAAATTTATGGGGAAAATTAATTCATTATTTCATTTAAATAAAACAGTTTTATTGTTTATTAATAATATAACAAAACGCATTTTAAATCTTCGATCTGATCGAATTTTGGAACGCAATTATCAATTTTATTTAAAAAACTAATTTCCGCATGCCTTTAATGGTGTACCCTCTTTGGTCCATCTTCATGGACGCTTGCTAAGCCTTTAACAGACCATTTAAATTGCGTTATTATAGTTCTCAGAATTTCACAATATTATGTATTATTATTATAATCATTAAAATAAGTTTTTAATCAGTTAAACAAAAATTTAATTTCAAATTACATTGATAAAGAATATGCTGATAATATACTTTTACATAATAGTTTATCAGTAGCGTGAGTCATAAATATCAATTATTTTGAAAATTTAATTAAAAGTAAAAGATAATACGCCAGCTGTTAGATAATATCAAATTGATCGACCTGTTGCGATTCAAATTTCGTTTTTAATTTTTATTATATTGTTAATTTATTATTATTGTTTCGAGTTATTTTCATTTTGAAACAAAAAATATTAGAAAAATTCGCGCTTTGGATGGTAAAACTTAATAAAGCGAAACGGCACAAATATCTCAAAAGATAGTATAGAAAATAATTGTTTGTAGTGTATTTTGAGTCAAATACAAACCATTTAGTTAAAATGTAAATATAAATAGGTAATAATTCATTGATATTTATTATTAATTAGTGATAATTGGTGATAAAATATAATGTATCATTCACAGATTTTAATCATATGTGATAGATGAAATAGTTTGTTGTAACCATAGCAACATCTAAAAACAATTTGATGCATGGCGTGCGTATATTTTGATTAAAAACTTCAAACCTAGAAACTTATCATTAAGTTATTAATTTAAAAGTAATGCTTTTGAAATCAGATGGTATAGAATTGCGAAAATCATAACGCAAGATTTTCGAAAAAAATAAAAAATCCAAACTTTTCAAGTATTTATTTTTGTCAATTTTACATATCTTTTAATAATAGTACTGATAATAGGGTTCAATCTCCGTTATTCAAACATACACAACTTTAAACGCGGTCACCCACATCATTATGTTAAATCTTAATTTAAACTACACTAGATTATATAATTATTCTTACAATTAAATTTATCAGCTACTCCCTGAATTCTAGCCCGAAAGTTGCAAACATAAGTAGTCAAACGTTTAAAGGTATTATCGCCTTTACTCACGACCCCATACCTTATAGTATCTATCAAAAAATATGCGGAAAAGGTCATAAAAAAAATTGATCCGGGCTTTTTTTAAAAAATTTTTTGGGTAAAAATTTCGGTCTTTGATTTTTGCATTCATAACAATAAAAATTGAGGTAGAAAATTACATAAAAAAGAAAACTATGTAGCAAATATTTCGAAAAGGATTGAAACCCTAAAAGAGTATATTGATGGTTTTCATCTTCTAGAGCAAGTATCCTTGTGATTGTATAATAATAACATCATATACGTTTGTCGTTGGTAGTAAGATACATATTTCAGACGTCAATTACTATTATGTATGCAATATATTATCATGTTACATGTATGTGAGTGAACTATTATGAACACTGCTATGGGGTTGTTGTTAAGAGCTTAGAAAATCAATACAAGCTGCCATATTACAAAGCAACAAAAAAAAAAAAAAATACTTGCTTTATATGTTTTAAGGTTGATTAAATTTCATTCACATATTTGCATTAACGTTTGGACACAACTATTGTAAACAAACCACATTTGCTGAAAAAAAAACATACATGTTGATACTTAAATTACGAAACAAGTCGATTTATTAATTTGTACAATGTTTCTCGTATATAAATGTTTAGCATATATGTTTACATTTTTCCAGTCGATTATATAGGGTATTTGCTAGCAACACCAAGAAAATAAATTATGAAACTATATGCCTACAATAGTAAAATAAAATATCGAAATTTATTCGCAATTTTTCGAAAATAAATGAAGTTAATTCGATCTCATTATTTTATATTGCATATAGTTTTGCACGCCGTTTTCTTTCTGCAAATTTAAAATTTAAATTTATATTTTAAGTAAAATCAAAAAATAGGTACACTAGATGATTCTGACAATAGTAGGTAATTCTAATCAAGTATTGTGTCTGGATATTTTCGTTAAAGATTCGGTAATACCAGAAACTAATTTCACTTGAACAAAATTTTACATTTATCGAAGTAAGGCTATTTATATTCAAGTCTCTGATTTGAACTTACAATTGGCTGAAGGTTGCTAAAGAGTATCTAAAATATTAAATTTTTGTAGGCTTTTCGCATGCTTTAATATCAGTTTATATCAAAACAATAATTTTACATTTGTATTACACCATTTAAAAATTAATTACCTACTCAATTTTATTTTGATTTGTATTTTAAAAACCAGCGAATTATGTTCAGGGTGAAATTTCGAAAACTCAGCCACACGTTTATTTTTTTTTTGGGAAACATTTATTCGATACATCCTGCATGACGATTATTTTGCACATTGTGTGCGTGTATTGTGTTATATAATCCTAGATTTTAAAAAATTTATAAAAGTGTGCTGAAGTATTTTTTTATGGACATTCTGACATAAAATTTAATTTTTTTAGTGCCAATAATAATTTTGAAACTAAGGAGAATCTTTCAAATGCGGAATAATTCAAATGTAATGTAACCTCAGAATATTTTTAATAAATTTTTTTCCATGTTAAAATTATATCTGCTTTAATTTACATTTAAAATTATTTAAATACTACATTTTGCATGTATATAAGTTAGTTCCATAACGTAAATTATCTTGCCATTTTATATGAACATGTTGCTCATATTAAAAAACTACATATTATCAATTAAATTTTATAAAATTCTTTTCTTCATAATTACAGCCTCATTATATAAAATCACGCATAGAATATTTATTTTGTATTAATTAGAGGTTTTTGATTTTTCAAAAAAAAAAAGTTTTATAACTGATAATGCATCGTATTTATAATGTCCTTTTATTTATAATAAATAATTTGTTATATTTTTTTATTTTCTTACATAAGTAAAATTTTGGCAAATATTTAAGACTAACTAGAAAAAAGTGTTTTGATTTAAGTGTCAAAAGTAGGATATGACTTCGGTAACCATTTTCAAATATAAACGCTGATACCGCTAATGCTATGTACGCAAGTTACCTTAGCTTATTCTAAAACTGTTTCTACTGAAATCTTGTCATTGATATACCTATTCAAACTTAGACAAAAACTGGATGTATAAGATATATAAACATTTTTGAGAAAATTGGAGATGCAGAGCTACTGCAGAACTACTTTTAAAACAAAATAATGTGAAACGTCTTTTAAAATTCTGCAGAACGATATTGTTTTCATTCTTTAACTCATTTAAATGGCAGACCTCTTATACAACTATACCTACTCAAGAAAAAAACGGTTGGGGAGATGCCTGAAATACACGAACGATTTTTTTTGTCAGTACTTGAAAATCCCAACTAAGGCACATCGCACATGGAGTGATTTGAGTGAAATCGGCAATATCGCGAATGCCTTAAAAAACCGACGAAAAGTTCAAAATTTTTTATTCGCTGTTTTTGGTTTTTCTAGGATAATTTAGGTCTAAAAAATTCAAAAATAACATTTTTTTTACGATCGGTCGACTATTTTTCGAGATATTACAAAAAATACATCCGATAAATCGGCCCCAAAGTCGAATTTCTAGCTATATCTCAAAAACTAAACATCCTATCGTTAAATAGATGTTATTTTTGAAAACTGCGGGTTAAAAATACCCTAGAACATATATGTTATCCAAATCGGGAGCAAAAAGATTTTTTCAATTTTCTCGATTTTTTCAAAGGGGTACCCCTTAAAAAAATTGCGAATTTCGAAAAAATTGTTTTAAATCTGATTTCGAAAAAAATATGTTCCTAAGTGTAATTTGCTCCGTAGATTTCAAAAATAACATCTATTTAACGATTGGATGCGTAGTTTTTAAGATATCACAAAAAAATCCATCCAAAAGCCGATTTAGCGAATTTATTTCATGCAATATCTCAAAAACTAGTCGACCGATCGTAAAATGAATGTTATTTTTGAATTTTTCAGATCTTATTTATCCTAGAAAACCCATAAACAGTGACGAAAAAATTTTGAACTTTTCGACGAATTTTTACATCATGGCAACATTTTACTTTTGAGAGAATCGTTATAAATTGCAAAAATATCTCCCACAAAACAATGTAAACATATGATTTAACTTTACAAATCTTTTTTAGTATACGTTTTCAGTAAATTATTAAAATAAATAAAAAAATCACAAGAGAAAATAGAAAGAAATTTATAAAGTTTTATAGAATTGCAACTAAGAGAAAGAAGTTTAGTCACACAAAATATCTTTGAAAACGATCGCCGTCTTCTTAAGGAAACTTTGTATGTGTCATGTGTAGTTAAACATTTGATAAAATAAAAGTTTTTACAAAATTAAATAATTTTGTTGAAAAAGTTTTTCTCAACATTTTACATAGAAGACAACACGGAAATTTTCTTTTCTAAAAGTTTCATCATTAATCATATTTCAGTTTTTTATCAGATTTAACAAGCTACGGTGGCTATGCTTCTAGGCCTGCTTAAATTCCAACTACTTTGAAATAATACAGCAAAGTATTTAGCGAGCTTAACTTTTAATAATTAAATGTTCGTAAATTAGCAAAAATTAGTCAGTTGGATTCCATAGATACGTGAACCATGTTTTAATCCATAACAAATAGAATAAAAATTAAAATTATCAAAATTAAGGTACGAAAAATTTATGGTTCTTAAAATCAAACATCCTTGCCTTTAGAGTGCTAAGATTCGCCACAATTCCAGGTCAAATTCTGCTTAGTTTTAATATAATTTTCAAAACTGTATTAAATATACGTTTAGATTTTGTGATCAGAAAATCTTATAATTATAATTATTTCCTGCGTCAGTAAAATTATTCATTAGGAAAACAAAAGTATGACATATACGTATGCTCGTTTAAAATATGCACAATCGCATTTAAAGTCAACCAAAATGTAAAGATATCGAATAATCTTCGATATTGACTTTCGGGATAAAAAACAATAACTTCCTTTCATATAAATTGTGATAGATTTTCCCCCGTGTATAATGGTATAGCACTTACGATATATATGTGTTAACACAATTTAGAGAAATCACTTTGAGCTTCATTGATTTTATTTGAATCAAGTACAAAAAAGATTCAGGTCAATAACGCAACGCCATTTATATATTTATTCAAGCATAATATTTAATATATTTTAACAAAATTTTGTGGTTAATTTATGACTAATAGAATTTTTGAAGGTTTCGTTTGGTAGGCTAATTTAATTTTAATTAAGTTATACATTTTACAAAATGGTAATTTAATTACATGGCTTTTTAAACTAAAATCAAGATATTCAAAAATTAATAATTTTGTAGTGATGTTTTTTAACCCATAAATTTAAACAAACTGCATATATTAAAACAAATTTTACTCAAGTATGCCTTGTTTGTTTACTTTGTTTTGAAATTTTTTCGATTTCTTACGGTTTAAAAGATCGGTTATGGATCTATGGCACTCAAGTGAAAACTTTTGTTTATATACGGTCAAAATTTTTGGATTGAACAGTAACAAATCTAAATCTTGTGTAAGAATAATCTTTAACTAAGGCGTGAGAGTTAATAAGAATGACAAAACATTAATAAAAACGACTGAAAATACAGCAAATATTAATGCCAAATTATTTTTTCTAATACTCAACAAAACACGGCTGAGAATATAGTATTCCATAGATCGTCAACGGATTTCCAGCAAATTGAACCTGGTGGTACTAATTGTGATGCTTAAATTATTTTCCCTACCAAATAAGTCTAATTATTATCCAAAAAAGCACAAGCTTTGAAATTGATTGTTTTTTTAATAATATATATACTTATGTATGTATCTATTTCAATATTACAGTTTTAACATCTTATATAAACATTACAGAAAAAAAATTGTATTTCATGTACGATTACCATAATTTTTAGTATCTAGAACAAAAAGCCATTCTTTTTATTTTGTAGTACTACTAAACATAATAATAATATTGCAAATATACTAAATCAATTTAATAATATTAACTCTGTGAATGCTTGGTATAGTTTTAATATTATAGAACTATTGTAATTATGTTTAATTTACTTTTTAAACTAGGTCGATATTAAACAGTTTGTAAAATATTAAAGATTTGGAGAATTTGGAGATCATTCTCTGAAAATCTGATTGAAAATGTGTAAAATACGGTATTTTAGTATTTTAATTTTTCTTATTTCAAAAACCGGTGATATAAAATGATGAAAAAACTTTATTTTTCATTCATACACAACAAGAATAACTTATGATTTTCGAAAATTTCAAACATTATATCTTCTCCGCAGTTTTAGGATTAGTATTTTTTTTTTAGAAAATCATTGATTTTCATAATATTAAATATGGCAATATAAGCCTTTTCTACATATTATTTAAGCATAGATTATTATATCAAATTTTATACACGTTAGCAAATATTGTAATGAATAATTTATCATTTGGACGTAATATTTTTAGATTAATATGGAATCAAAAAATGATAATTATTAAAATAAATAAATACAGAAATAACCTGTGAAGTTATATAAAAACAATTAAAATTATAAAAATTGTTTGAAAAGTAAAACATTAGAACCAATTGATTAGTTTTCATAAAAATATATTGTAAATTTTATTAAGTTTATGTCAATCGTTTGTACCTTTTAAAATACATCAACCATTTATTATTAATGCACATACAACAAACGACATTAGCTAGTAAACTACAGAATACACTACACACATACATATATTATATTAACCAAGGATGCCATGGCAGATGCTGTACTATTTTGTTCTATATGTATCAGCTGACTTACTAGCGTTCTACGTCACGCGTACCACGTGACAAACTTCATTACATCATTTTTCGCGCTGTTTTGAAAATTTATACTTTAACATTGATTTCCATTGGTAAAGTAGTTGATTTCCTGGAAATACCAAAGTAGTGAGCTAAAATAATTTCCAAAACTTAGTCAAATAGCCTATTATGATATTTAAGCCCGGATAAATACCATTCTATTGTTTATTATATTGTTGTTTCTACCCAACATACTGACAAAAGTGCATGGTTTGTACATGTTAATACGTCGATGGGAGTAAGGATTTAAAAAACTATCCATTTTCAGGCTTAATAGTGACTTTTTTCCAGAAAAAAATGTATATTTATAATTATTATTAAATTTGAGGTGATAATGAAATATTGATTGCATCAAACAAATTAAGCTGCATTAAAATATCGCAAATGCCTTATTACTGTGATTCGAATGCCAATCGCATTGTCAATAATTCAACAACTCTCTGTATAGTTTGTAATAGTAGTAAACTTTACCTATCAGAATATATGTTATATGTAATATTAGGTGGTAACACAAACTATTTGTATTAAACTGCTGTACAGTTTATTGTACTCTATTCAGTTGTTGTCTTTGTCTATTATGCCTGTCTGTATTAATAATAATTTATGTGAAAACAATAAACTAATGATTCTGAAACAATTTGTCAAATGTTGAAACAATATGGTTGATTACATACATATATGAATGTTTCATTTATATATTTGTTTATTTGACAGGCAATTAGCAACTATAATATGACTTTTATTTATATGCTTAAAAATAGATTACGATGTTCGTGTTTAAAATCTGTTTTAAAACTTCTGAAATTCGTGTGTGGCTTTATTGTGTCCCTCTACATTTTATTGTAAATGTCTAGAAAATTTCCTAATTTCGATTATTGTCACTTTTTATGAAAAAATATTGAACTGTTGCAAAGACTTTTAACAAATTTTGAGTTAAATGCTAATTTTACTGTACTAAATTTTATTTCAATCTTTCAAATGAAAAACAGTTAAAAAAAGTATGAAAACAGTTAAAGGTTTAATTATTGTAGTAAAAAAAAATATATATATTTGAACTAAATGTCTGTCATAAGCATTAACATTTTGTTTATTAAAAATTTTTTTCAATTAAAAACTTTTTTCATTCTGGCTGGACGGAAGCTTAATTTTTGCTTGGGCAGTTTTATTCTGGTAGTAGGTGTGGCCTGGCTATTTTTTCGACAAGCGGAAAATCGAGCATCAAATAACCGGATGAAGAAATATGACAGTCCAAACGTTGGAATACCTATTTAGCCGCTTTTGTAGACGACAGCTGATCCCTATGAGATGTCAGAGATGATTAAAATAAATCCGAGTAGTCTTATTTGATAGGCGCTTTTGCCCAATCATTATGAAAACAATTTCTTTCATCATTATTGCAACTTCTCTAATGATGTAAATACGATTATCTAATTTACTGATGATGACAACATTGTAGCCGAAATACCTATATATAATACAAAAAACTAGATGATTTGAAATTTTATTTCAACGTAATGATTAAGTATATTATTAACATTAAGAAAATTATTTTTTGTGGTTATTTAGTACCAACTCTAAAATTTAATGTTTATAAAATTTTCATAAATATTTATTTGTATTTTTTGGCTCAGTTTTTAATGTGTTATTACTTTCACATTGAATAGATAACAATAATTGATTACGTATTTATATTGAATTGATTTGGCACAGGTATAACAAACACTATTCATATAAGAGTTTAATAGTTCTTAGTATCGATTTTGCGTTGTTCAAAAAATTATTAATAAAATATGATTAAATCATCTTCCGAAATTAAAAAAAAATAAATTTTATAATTCAATTCGTCATTATTGAGTATATTTTTAAAACTCCCGTTTACTATGATAGAACCATTTAGTAGCTTGGCTCGTAGAGTTTACCGTGCTAGAGGTGGAGATAAAACTTGTGAAAAGGTTAATTTAAAGCTAAGGGTAATTTCTTTTTAAGGTTCATGCATAAAAACAAAGATAACTAAACTAATAGTCACAACATTATTAAATAATTGCAAATTAGCATACTGGCACTTTCAGTTCTTGAATCTACAACATTCAATTTGTACTCACCCACAAGTCGCTGGAAGCAGTCTAGGATCCGGCAACGCATTGTAAAACATTTACCGGATTTCATTCATATAACATCATTCATTTTCTCGAAAATCTGATGAATGATCAAGTAAAATAGTGTATGCGTTGGAAAAATAAATGACATAAATTTCTATATTGGTCCAAAAAACTATGCAACAAATTTTCATTATAAAAGCCATTTTTTAATTGAAGACCTAATTTTAACGATAAATTAAAAAAATGTAATAAACATGTATTTATATAAAACAAAAAAAAGTCGTTAATCTAAATTCATTAAAAATGTTAAATCGTATTGTGAATTAGTAGAGCGAAACGGAACTGAAATGATTCCAATTACATCGTTTATAAATTTTCTTAATATGTTGGTTGATCGATAATAAAAATAATATGAAATTTTGTTAGAAATTCATTCTAAATGCGACGAATAACTAACTAACTAATAAACATATTTTAACCTTTAAAAATAATTTATAATTTGTTGACTGAGATATACTCTAAAGAATTTATTTTGTGTCATTCTATAAATATTAGGTCATTGACATTTTAACATCTTAATGTTTCCTTTGAAAATATATATTTTTAATAATATGATTTATACATGATAAATTATAAGATTAATTAATTATTTATTTTGGTTTTAGTTTTAATTATAATTTAATATGTAAGGAAACTTATTAAAGTCTAAGTAGTATTGGCGCGTATGGAAGTACACTCACTAAAGGGTGTCCCCCCAAAATTCATGCAATTGGTAATATAAGAAAATACAAAATTTAAGTTAGCATTTTTAATTAATAGACGAGGACCTAAAACTTTATCATAAAAATAAACCTGAAACATTAAGTATCAGAATGTCGCCGGACCAATTTTTGTCCAAATTTTTAAGTACCCCTCTTTTCAGATGAACTATAAAATTTTGGGTTATTTTAATGATTTTTTATATGATTTATCCAGAGTCAATTTTTAAATTTTCTTTTTTGGAAGTATTTGTAGAGGTATGTTGTTATTTAATATCTATGCGTGGTTTTTTCGTTTAAATATTAGCCACTTTTTGATCAAATTTTTGTTTTTTTGGAGACATTTTTTTTTTTTGAACTTATATCACACTCATGTTGAATTTTTCGAAAAAGTGCTAAAAGTGTTTATTTTTGCCCTTTAAACATAAAACTAATAATCAAAATTGGTCAAAAATATGTTTTATGTTTAATCGACCCAATTAATTTTTTTAAACTTCCTTTTCGTGCTTTCATTGAGCTCTTTATAATTTAAGCTATTTTAAGAAAATTTGAATAAAAGAATGAGGTACACAATTTGTGCATATTCAAATCCATCCAAGTGCTGGCCTATTGTTCATTTAAATATATACACAGTGTAAATAAATAAAAAAATTAAACCCATATAATAAATTTTGCCATTTTCACTATATAAATGTTTATATAAGACTTTCATCATATGACTGGTAGTAATATACGAACTATTATATGATTAAATGAGTGTTATATATTATACATGTTATATATTAGTCACTATATGTGATCATTTTTAAAACTTTCAAATAAGACCTATTATAAAATCAGTTTTGAAATTATAAAAAGTATATAAATGGTTATAGACCCGTTATATAATCAACTTTGACATTTTCAACATCACCTATTTTTATCGATAATGTCAATGTTTTCATAAGAATTAAATTCAATTATTTTAGTGTTCAATTATACACTTAGAAAATGATTTATGCAATGATTGTTTTACACGATCAATGTAGACGATGTGTTTGTTACTTAACAAAATTATTTTGCATATTTATGATTTGCTATCGTAAAATTATTTTTAAAATATTCTCAAAATGTAAAAGTATAGATATTTAATTTTTGTAACAATGTCAGCATTGTCTGTGATACAATCTTATAAATAACATCATGCGTGAATTTTATATCATTGGTAAGTTTCTTAATCTATTCGAATTAAGTTCTCTTTTCAGTGTTTTTCAGTGAAATATTTAATTAAATTATTCTAAAGTACATAAAATTATACATAAGGATGGAAGTGTTATTTGGCATTACATCTTTTTAAACTTGTTTATTGTTCCACATCGTAGACCACGTGTGGTGTACGATTACTTCAATATACAATCGAAATTTATCATATTAAAACAGTAGGACACTTAGTATTAAGACGAATCACTCACCAATTAATTAATTGCTGTCATTGATACTAACGCATTTTGTAGATTTATTTGAAAATTTTTCTGTACAATCGAATTCAAAACATTAGAATTGCTATCTACTAATAATATAATCAACTTTTATATCAATAGATTTGATAATAATTTTACATTCGTTTTTTTTTTTTTTCTTAGAAGCATAAAATTAAATTGTAAATAGAGATATGCCGAATATCCGATTCTGTTTGTTTTTTCTCAATCCTTTTTCTCACGGAACTTTTAAAGTTTTATTACGTATATAAATTTATAAGTAAAGGTAGCAATAAAATACTGTTAAATCCCATTAAAATAGTTTTTATTTTTTAAATATTACATATTAGGCAAAAATTAATATTTCAATCGTTATTGTAGAGAGCTAAGTGGTAATTCTTTTGACTACCCTATCATAAGGTACAAATTAGTAATTACACTATCAAAATTCAAATTCATTATTATTCAAATCATATAATACTGCTAAGTGATGTCACAAATCACAGTCATATTTCAATAATCACATTTTAAGGAAATTCAAAAAAAAAAAACCGATTGATTGAACTGAAAAGTTAAGATTCGTATCCTGATCCTTATTCACGGATCTGGACATTGATTATCCTCATCCATATCCATTTTTAACGATCCGGCACATACCTGATTGTAAATGCTGCGTAATAATTTTTTTTATTTTACGAATGTTTATTTCATTAGCCTTAAGCCATAGATACTGCAAATATCATGACACATACTGCAAATATTTCATAAAAACGTCTTCATTCATACATAGGTAAAGTATTTCTTATCAAGAACAACATATTTCTATAAAAGCAAAAGACTTAAGAAGCAATTATAAAAATAATTTTTTTAAAGAAAATAATAATTTAAAAAAATAGTTCACTAAAAGAGGGGAGCCCTAAAAGAAATGATGTATATTGGTTATATAGCACGCCTACAAACTGTATATCTACACTTACGTAAAGCAAAAACAAAAAACTCATTAGTCATGCAATCATATATGTATACCGATTTTACATTTTAAAAATTGTGCTGAATATTGTAATATAAAATTATTTAACAAATACATACAAAGTATTATAAAAGTATGATCTTTATAAAAATTATTATACATATACACAGTGCTATAAAATTATGATCCTTAAATAAATGTCATTGGCCGAGCGAGTAAAGGCACTAACACCTCTACAAGCTAGACTACTTAGACGGGAAGATTGATGGAGCGGTTGATTGATCGCGCTGTCGTCGTTTAGATAAGAACGAAGGCTCCCCCCAAATCATAAATTTAATTGTATAATGTAATATTGGATGTTGTTGAAATAAATAAATCTTGGTTGTTAGCCTGGAAAAAGTATGGCTACCGAGCTTACAAGTGTACTTCAAAAAGTATCTTTTTCAACATACCTATATAATAATTATTCTCGCCTATTATGACGAAAATTGTGGTCCACGGAATGAGTCTGGCCATTCAATGTTTATTATTTTGTACAAAATTCTCGTATATAAAAACCATTAAGGTACTTAAACGTAGGTTAATAAAGCTTTGAACTGTTTTTACTTGCTACCGATATAAGGGCCCGACTTTTAAGATAAAAAGTATCCACAATTTCTTTAAGGTATTAGCCCATTTTCAAAATTTCTATCTCAAAAATTTTATTCTATAAATTTATTGAATTCCAGTGTCTATTGTTTTAAGTTTAAAAAACATTACATACATAATGGAAGTATTTATAAAAAGTTAATGATACCTACCTATTTTTGATATACCAACCTTTTCACGAATTCAACTCTTAATTATGATGTTTAAAATTACATAAATAATAAGATTTATATAATGTAATATTACATCTTATAGAGTAAATAAAAACGTGAATTCAATATAATATTGTATTAGGGTTTCTAATCTATGTAGCATGATCTATTTATTAAGCAAAGAAATAACAGTATAATTTTTATCTATAATAGAATATCCCAGTAACACAGAAAAGTATATCAATTTGAAAAATTTATTTTTAAAAAGAGACTTTAGGCATAAAGATTACAGGCAGCGATGTACGCCTGTTATTCTTTATTTTGATTTAGTAATACTAGAGTCTCGGTACAATTGTTGAAATTCGACGATAATCATTTGAAAGTGCATCTCACTGCCTTTAAACAAAGAAGTATATACGTGTGGACATGGTAGTGTGTGTTATATAAGTCAGTCCTGCTCTATATAAACTATAAGTCATACTCCCCGTACGCCCAATTTTCGTGAAAAGTGGTACAATGTTTTTGCTACACTTATTAATACATAAATGTACATATTTTGAAAATCAAAACGTGTTGACTATTTTCGAAGGGCTGCGGATATCCTCTACAATATTCCAAGTAATTAAAAGTCGGTTAGACATCAGTATTTATACATATTCTAAATAGAAACTTGGAATTTGTGACAACGTCTTTTGGAAGGACAGTTTTTTTACCATAAAATATGTCACTACAAATTATCATCATTGTTATTCACCGAAAGTGGGTAAAATAATTTAAAACTACCTTCATATTTACGAATTTTGGTCTAAATTAATAAATTTTTTTAATAATTTATTGTAAAACAATAAGATTAATGACTTAAAATAATTCAAAAATCATTTCTTAAATTGTTGATGAAAAATAATATAAATTATTTGGCACTGATTCAAATTAATAATAAAATATGAAAATGCTTTTGTGTTAACAACATTTTCATTGTTTTAAAAGAATTATATTAATTATTATAATTAATGTTCTTTGTCATTAAAGAATGTTTAAAATACTTTACGTTCAATTTTAATAATAATTTGTTCCAGACGAGTGTAATGACTCAACAAATGAAATACAAATTATCCAAAGTATTCATTCTAATTCATTTGATATTTTTAGCATTTGTCTGCTTAAGAATAAATAATCCAGAAGCATAAACTCTTAATGAAAATGAAAGATAAGAGCTCGTTTCTCAATTTCAAGTAGATTGAATTTAATACAAAGAGGGGCCAATTATCTAATTGATAACAAACGATATATTTATTTTACAATTTAGACAACACTTTATAATTCAGATTTCAAGTAGGCTTAAAATAATCTATTATATAAACAAACACGTTAATATAAACAATGCCTAATTGATTCTGAGTAAGTAAATTACAAAATTGAATATCAAAGAAATATCTAATATTAATTTTATACCGATGAGAGAATATCTTCTAAGAATATAACTTGAAACATCGATAGCAAAGAATTTGAGTATGACATAATTCTTTTTTTATTGGTTTGACAGTTTTAACTACCATGGATTAGAGTATTCCTAAAAAATGATGGAAAAACGTTATGCAGAATTTAAACTATTTAAAATAAAAATTATTCATAAAAAGTCTCTTAAAGTAAGAAATAATTTTAAATCAAATATTTTCCTTGTTACAAATTACCTTCCGAAATCGATGCCAGGTATTCAATTTTTAGCTAAGAATATGATGTGACATCAACTTCGAAAAGTAATTGATAATTTTAATATTATTCTTTTATTTTAAGTTTATTTTCCTGGACTATGATCTATTTTAATACTCGACATATACAAAATATGTGCGATTGTATTGATTTTAGTCTAAAGTTTGCTTCGGTAAAAAATATTAACCAAACAAAATTTTGATATAAGTGTTCGTAGAATCACCTAATTAGTCCATATCCGACTGTCCATCCGTCTATCTGTCTGTCCGTCGTAAAAATATCTCAAAAACGGAAAGAGATAGCGAGTTGAAATTTTAGTGACGTAAATATTCATTAAAAGTGAGTTTAAGTTCGTGAATGGGCAAAATCATTTGCTTCTAGTAAAATCCATTATTACATAATAACTTATTTTAAAATGACAATGACTTTAACAATAAAATCAACCGTGTTTGCGTGAAATAAATACTTGAATTCCTTCACTTGAAGATTTATTGAATTGTAATCAATAATTGATTGAAATTGATATTTATTCTGCTCAAGTGCTAATGGATTTATTAGTATTTTACATATATACAAGGTGTGCAAGTTATGTCATAATTTGGATTGTCTACATTTTATTAGAAATAACAAAATTGTACTCTTGGACTGCGTTTTTCTTAGATAGTTTATTTAAAAGGCTCGATTAATCTGAAGTGCATATGACGTATTTTTGAAAATTGGAGAGCACGACCTTGGTATTTTTATTTTGAGATGAGATTGCAGTTAATTATTGTACCCCTTTAGGGTGTTCTCCTCTTTCAATACTAACATGCAACATTCAATAGTTTCGAAAAAAACGATATTTGAATATTTTCGTTTCTACAGCCAATTGCTTTTTGTTTGTAAATCTCTCATACATTATGTAAGAGAAGTATCTTTATTGGAACAAAGGGTGTGATTTTCGTATCTACTGAGAAAATTTTCACCATACTTTTATTCTTGTATGAAACAAATGGGAACATCGAAACATCTTGTTTAAGTCTTTATATTTTAGGCCCTTACTTCTATGAACACCGTTCATCAAAATGTTTTCATTCAAATCTAAGGTTTACTAAATGCTAGTTTATCAATCAAATGATATATAATTCAGTGAATTGTTTATGATTTAACATAGAAAATTTCTCAAAATTTATTAACTTATTTAAATTAATAATTATTTATGTTTACAATTAAAAAAAAATTACTAATGCAATTTCTTCAATCATTCTTACAATTTTCAACCCATAATGTGTCATTTTTTGCCATTATTCAATAATTTTCTTTTGACATTTGCTACATAATTTACATGCAAACAATGAAACAAATAATTATTTTTTCTAGAATCTGAATATTTTATTTCAAATTTTAGACACTCTTTGAGCATCATTCGATTAAGAAGTCCCTTCCACGTACTATATACGGTACGAATAAAATGGATCGAAAGATTACCTCTATAAAATTTCGATAATTAGAATTTTCGGTAATTTAACTGCAATTATAAATTATACATAATATATTAATATTTGAGATACTTTTGTAAATAGAATAATCTTGTTATACAAGTTTGTAATTAGATTACTTACAGAACTCAGTAACAATTAATTAAATTATACATTTAATATGGAATCTATTCAGAGCATAATAATAAATAATAAAATTTATTTTAGATACATAATATAAAATAAATATCAGCACAGCAAATACACACGTTTACAAATCTTAATTGAACTACTCATTAGTAAGTCTATATAATATATTTTATATAAAACAAAGGAATTACATTGTTAATATACTCGAGCTATTATTATTTCATCATTACACAGTATTGATCAGTTTTATTTCATCAGGGCATTAAACTGTTAGACCAGTAGCTGGAGTGTTCATTGAGCACCATATTCTATCAATGGAATTCTATTAAGAAAAGTTTAAAGTTTTAAGGATTCGGATATTGTTAGAACAATTTTTGGTCGAATTTGTTTTACGACTCGACCGTCATTTTTTGTTGCACTGTATGGTTTGAAGCCATTTTATTGATTGTTTTATGTAAATTGAGCAAAAATAAAGATTAGAAATTTTTACGAAAAAACAACTCGTTTAAAGAAGATTTTTCGAATTTAACAAAATTATTCAAAAATATTTGGTGTCTTAGGTATATTGGATAAAAATAAACATTTTCGTGCTATAAACGATTTAATTTCGAAAACAGTTAAAGCATAAAATCAAAATTTTATATTTTTATTATCATAACTGTTTTATTTTTACTAGGCCAAAAAAACTCTTTTGAACTTGAATATCATTGCTTCGTTTTTGTGCTACAAATAATTTAAAATCGAAACAAGAAATAACGATATAAATTGAATTAAAATTTATCTCTTTATGAATACTTCCAATAAAATAATATTAAAAAATTTGCAATTGAATGCGGGTAAATATATTTAAAAATGACAAGTTTTGGCTTTTTGCGATCAATAATATACCTCAATAATTGTATCTAAAGAAACAGGTTCTCCAAAAAAAAAACAAAAATTGGACCAAATATTCGGATCCTTAATGTTAAAACTACAGACAGAATGTGGTGGTCAATTTTTGCACAATCATTGTTCCATTTAGGTCCTGGTCTATGCATGCTTGTTCTTTAAGTCTGTTATAAATATATTATAACGATTAGATAACATTTTATATAAATAAATTTTATATCCAATAATAATCCACATCAATTCTTCAAAGAATTTATATAAATAAAGTGTACTTTTACTCTGACATTTGTGTACAAGACAGTATAAAAGAAATTGAAAGACACTATATAACTAACTGTTCTTCTGAATTGTCGATAAATTACGTATTTATTTCCGTGCTCTTTTTTCACTCCTTTAAAGTGGCTGATAAATTAGCCCATCAGTGGTTTTTTTTTCAGAAAAAAAAAACAGTTTCTTAATTGTATTTGTTTGCACGTGTAATTTAGAACTCTACGCGGCAACTTAGCACGCGTCCATTCACTTTGATATATTTATAAATAAATTACTACATAATAAATAATAAAATTATCATTATCATAATTATTATAATATTATACCTATTTGAATGTTGATGGAAAAAAGTGCCCATTTTTAGTTATGAACCGGCTTTACAAAATACTTGATTTTTCTAGTTGTTCATATTTCATATATTTAATACAGGTTTTAAAATAAAATTGATTTAAATACATCATTTTTGTATTTACCTAAAGGCAATATATATTATAAATACTTTATTATTTACTTCCGTTAACAAAATAACATTTAGGATGATTTATTTTCAGTTTTCA
Source organism: Chrysopa pallens (assembly GCA_020423425.1). Classification (NCBI taxonomy): domain Eukaryota; kingdom Metazoa; phylum Arthropoda; class Insecta; order Neuroptera; family Chrysopidae; genus Chrysopa; species Chrysopa pallens. The sequence goes on along the minus strand of CM035593.1, from coordinate 44,046,302 downwards.
AATCGTTCTCCAGTTTTATTGAGGAGTTTTATTATTTTATTAAGAATGAAAATGACTTCATAATTGATATTATTTAGAAAAAATTATTATCATCACACAGAAAATATTATTTTAAAGTGGGAAAAGCAATTTTATTGCATAATATTTCTGTATCAATTAATTTTAGAATACAACGGATATTACATGTAATAGAAGTCAACAGCTTGTTAGAAGCACATACCTTTATGAACCTAGAAGCTGTAGATAATCCTCTAAATATACTTATAATAGAGCTTAAAAAAACTTATTACACCGTTTTTTCTTTTTTTCTGGAAAACCATTATAGAAATGATTTTTTTTTTATACAAGTCCAGATAACAATTAACACTGTAAATTGTTTAAATACCAAATATATTGTCGATTATCAATATTTGAACTATTAAGAAAACAGTATTGATCTACTCAGTTGCCAAATAAAAGTTGTTTATTTTGAAGAAACGAATATTTTTTGTATTTTAATTTTTTTTCTATGGATCTATTGTTTACAAGTTTTTACTCAATTTTTGGGCTTAGAAAGTACCATCAAAATTTCTCACTCACGATTTATTTGTTTTCGTTTTTGTGTTACCTTGATGACAAACAAGTGGCCAAACATAAATGAGCTAATTAAGCGATTCTATAAACATATATACCAAAGTTACTTCAATATATTTCATTTACTTTGGATATTTACAATTATTCATAGTTTAAAAATAAAGTATTCTAAAGCAAAACCATAAAAAACGTAAAAGTCGATTTAAAAAAAAAAAAAGATTTAAAAATATAGGTAGAAATATTTAAAATAAGAGAAATAGGAGTAGAAAAATTTTGAACTAAATTTAATCGTGAAAAAATAAATAAATATTCCATTTTTTTATATCATTTTATAACTACGCATAGAAGTTATGTGAATTTATCCAAGTTCGATTTATACTAAAAGGTTAGGCTAAATGCATTAGTCAATAGAATTTTTAGTTACATATACTTGAAACACGACTCACATAACACACACATAAATATATCTCTTAAGATAAAATATAATTTTCTGTGTTATTTAAAATTAATAATACGTATAACACAAGATAGATTTTGATAGTGTAAATATTGAAAAATAATGTTGTTGTATAATTGTTACAGATTAAATGTGGAATCAAGCGATAAGGGATGTATTATTGTGTTCAATATGTGAGAACATATTGCACACACCAATTACATTAGAATGTGGTCATACGTTTTGTAAATCATGTATTCATACAAATTGTGTGATATGTTCATATCCAACATCTACAACAGCACCATCAGCACATTCAATATCCACAAATCATCAAAATTTAAATCGTAGTGATTGTTGTACAGGAAGTCATCATCATACACAAAATATAAATATTTCTAATTGTCGGATAAATGTGTTAATACAAGGGTTGGTGAATCGTTATCGAAAAGAATTAAATGGTGATAATGATGGTAAGTTTAATTTTTATTTTATTTTTTTTGTCTATTCTTGATTATTGTACGATTTAGTGAAGTACTTTTGCGAAGACAAAAGTATAGTACTTGAATAATTATCGAAAAAGACCACAAATATAGTTTGTAATATTTACAATTTAAAACAACCTATTGATAAATATATATTGTGTATATCTTCGCTCTCAACGCTGCATCATTATTGCCAAATTTCCAACAGTCGCAGCTAATATCTAATTTTTTTTCTAATCCCTTGTTCATTTTTTTAAATTATAAGTATAAATGAATCATTATCAGTTTGACCCGTTTGTTCACACCTCCATATAAGTCTCTACACCTCCTTACAGTCACATGAGGTTCAGTTAAGGCCCGGGAAAACAGTTTTTTTTCGCGTTCTATTTGATTTATTTACTTAAATTTTCCCAAACTTTAATTTAAGCAATACAACTGTTTTTTTTTAAGATATGAAATAGTTAAAAAAAAAAAACAGGAAAATTTTTTTAAAACTAGCAAAATTTGACTTTTTTTTAAATAAAAAAAACATCGTGTAAATTTTAATTTTAGCAATATTAAAAATAAATTTAAAAAGAAACGCCATTTTGCGCGAAAAACAATATACTTTCAAGAAAAAGTTAAAACTTTAATTATAATTTCGACAAAAAGTATAATTATTTTGAAATAATATCCCCAAAGATTGGCTGGGGTCTACTGGATCCCATTTGATCTTAACGGATAAAAATTGTTGATTATTGTACATACGTATAGAGCTATTTTAATTATCCCAGAAACTTTTTAAAATTAGCTTTTAGACTGATGATGATGACTGCATTGTAGTCGAAATACGATTTATACTGATATATAATGTAAAGAACTCAATATTTAAAACAAAAAGATAATTGCCGAACATAGAGAGTGTCTATGCTTGGTCTGCTGTAACTTTCGAGCACGCGTTTCGAGGTACTAGTATTAGTATTCGATTATTTTTAGTGGTTTAGAGATTGTCGTTTTTGTAACTTAATTATAGGTTCATTTAAAATTCAACTTATTGTAAGATAATAAGTATACGTACGAAATACTCGTAATTGACTTAAAAATTGAATAATATTTGAAAAACATTTCAATTTTCCTAATTTATAAATAAAATAGAAGTTATCAAATGTTAATGTAATTTTTGTTATATTCCATTATCAACTACTTACGTAGCCCATTTTGTAACCTTGTATTGAAAGGTCATTTTTGTTCAAAAATTTTAAATGCATCATACATGTATGCATGCCTTTCACATCTTTACCATAGTCAACAAATCAATTATTAAGACAATGGTGGTTATTGGAATGACACCAACTAAATTTCATCAAAATTTTAATAATTTTAATAGAGACATAAATACTAATAATAGCAAGCACACGATAGGGATAATATTAATAGGGAGAAGGTTATCTTGGCTTTTTTGTCGAAATTATATTGAAATTGGGTAATTGGCTAGGAACATCATTTATACAATTTCTATTCTAGTCGATTTGATTAAGAGTGTGTAGTTTTTTGAAAATATTACCTCAAAATATTGATTTATTCATAAAAAGTCACAAAAAATAAATATTTTTGGAAAATAAGCACGATTTCTTAACATAAAATTACAGTAAAATTTAATCCTTTTTTATTCCTGTAAAAACACTGTCTGCCATTTTAATGACGTAACATAATACCGGTAAACAATATTTAGAATACTGGTACAAGCTAATGCTAAGTTTAGATTGAACTGACAAATAATAATTTTAACCAAAATGATGTCACACCATGGCAGTCTTGAGTTTTAGGCCACGTGATATAAAGATAAAAATAACGAATTTTAATTATAAAATCATAAATTCATCATGTGCTTTTATGACTCTTATTCAGAATATTTAAGACTGTATATAAATTTTAATTTTTGTCAAATTTCCATGATTTAATTTTCAATACCGAAAGTATCCTATTTTGGTGGCCGTATTTCAAAATAAAATAAAGTCGTATTTTTTGGAATAATCTTAAGAGCTCAAAAATGTTAAATTTTATCAATTTTATATAAACTAATCATTAAAATGATTCCATATATTATAATCAAACGGAAATGTCAATTCACATCAATAATTCACAGTTTTACTTAAGAAATATTTTGTTGACAAGTAAATATATCTTATTTATTTTTATTTCGTGATGAAAATTATATATATTTATTTTGTCTCCTATTGTACAATTAATAAGAACGTAATAAAACTTAAACAACTTATTTATCATTGAATAAACATTTTACCTTGAGCTTGAAAATACTTTAGACAAAATGGTTCTATTTGCAAATCACACACATACATACACATATTTGTTTTTCTTAAACTTTATTTTTAACACAATAATAATTAATTTTTTTGTTAACACAGTCTACGTTGTCTACGGTATTTTTACGTAGGATAATAATTATGTTGTTGTATGGCGAAATATAATTTATTAAAAACTGGTTTACATTGTCGTTTAAATATTATTTATTGTTACCTCTATATGCATAGATTGGCTATACCTAGGCAAGATAGCCTCCAGCATATGCTGTCATTGATAATAACACCGCAACAATTATTGTATGGCTTAATTATGGATAACTTATATACTGTTTGCTCCAATTAAAAAAAAAAATTGTCACGTTTGAATACTACCGTCGCTTGGATGATAACGTTGTAACCGGCTCCGCCAACAACAGAATCATAATATAATTGTCACATTGTGCTAGAATGCATCTTTGCATTCAGGTGATGAAGTATTCTAAAAGAAGGTTTACCTTTTGGTTAATAATGAACATATTTTGGTTATTCATACACTCAAAAGTGTTATGTTGTTTTTCTGTATATAGACGGTGTACGATGCATGCCCATACAAAATCTTGTTGAATTTATTATTATAATAACATTTTAATTAATTGATAGTAATAAAATTTTTTTTAAACATATGAAAATTATGTCCAAAATTTTTTACTTTGATTTGTGCAAAAAACAGTTTTTATTAGTTTTCTAATTGGCAATTAATTCCAGCAAGGTTGATTACATGGGAAAACTAAGCCGTTTTTTAGAAATAACCGTTCTGAGTTACCTCGATCTAAAAATAGAAAGGTTGGAGTAAAATAATGCAAAAACATTCACATAAAAAATCATAAACTAATTTTTGAAAAAAGCATCATCTTAATCTTTAAAAACCATCCCATAACTCTCTGCAAAGGGGAGGCTTTTAATAAGGTTTCCTCTTTGTTTAAAAAAAATTTTTTTTTATGATGGGTATTTCATGAAATAATTCGAAATATCAAAATTAAAATTCACGCCGTAAAATCAACAGTACGTTGATTTTAAATACTATAACTAAAAAGTAATTGTAAGCACCTGACATATGCCTGAGTATAAATTTTTGAATTATAATTATTAACATTTACAAAATATACTAAATAAATACTCCCTAATACATTCTATAAGTTTGTTGCCGATAGAAAATTTAATGATTTATATCAATTCGTTTACGGCTATCAAACTATAAATTTTGTTAATGATTAAAAATTATGAGAAAAATTTGCACCGATTTTTTTATTTTATACTTAATTCAATATTATCACTTTACCAACTTACATCTTAAATTCAAGAAACTTTGAATTAATTTGAAATTGTATGCAATTACAATAATTCGTGAAATAAATGTACTATAATTGTTCGTCAAAATTTTGGTTTGCTATTGGTATACTTTGCTTGATATTACAAAATTTATTTAGATCCACAAAAATATGAGTGTTCAATGGTGATATTTATTTTAAACTTGGATATGGCTGTCAAGGTTATTTCAAGGCCACCTTTGTATTTTATTCAAACTCCAAATTCAAAAATACCAAACTAGATGACGTTGAAATAAACTTGAATCCCCGGTACTCCGAACAATCCATTTAAATTATTATACAAATTTCAAATGTTTTAATTCTAATCGATTTATCACGTAATATTATTTCTATATGTAATAGTTTTTTTAATGTTAAAAATAATATGTGACATAAAAATATAGAAATATATTATATAAATAATATTTGTCATATAAATAAATTGAAAAAAAAAAAATGGTTTTTCGAAAGTCTATTTATAAAACATATTATTATATTGTGGAGAAGTAATTAAAATAGTTGTAGCTAAGGTTAAATGGTAGCAGAATTGAATATCCGTATTTTCAAGGTATAAATTACATATATTTATAGGATTAAGATTCTGATAAGTATATATAATGTATCAAAATGTTACATCATATAGGATTTTTCCCATTCTGTTATATATTATTTTATAAAAATATAATAATTGTGTAATTTCCGATACAAAGAGAAGAAAACTTTTACATTATTTATAGTTCTAATTTAAGTCAGTTTTTCATTTCATTAAATTCAGTAAATATATCTTAACTAAAGTCCAAATAGCATCTCTTAACCATTTAATTTCTAACCATATTAAACTTATAAACTATTCTGTATGGTGGTTGAATATATGAATGTGTTACTCCAAAACAGCGAAAATAATCATTAATTGCACCATTTAATTATATGAATTTCATCAAAATTTTATTGGTTTTTTTTTTTTTTTAATTATACAATTATGTGTAAGTTTATGCATAGAACCTCGAATGGTGGACAATTTCGCTTGTAGAACCAAACGTTTTATTCTCCTATAAATGCATGAAATATTGCTTGAAATCGGTTCTAGATATCGAACCGAATTTTAATCACTACTTCAAAAACAACGCATCCATTAATATACTATTATTTTTGACCAGAAATATGGTGAACCGCTTAAAATTTTTGACGCATACCCTGTAACAGACTTTGGAGAACCATTTTTTTAAATCAAAAACGTTATTCTTGGTATATCAATGTGTCGGACGTTCTATAAACTTAAATATCAAATATCACAATAAGTAAAGTATTCTGGTTTAATTGTGATTGCTATAATAACTTGTTAAGTGGAGATTAAATAAAATCATTTTGATTAAAAATTATAAAATTGATATTTTCCCAGGAGATAGAAAAATATATTAAATTTTAATTTGTATAATACACCGACCCTTACTAATCCGCGTCTTCATCATGCATAACAAATTATCCATCTAACTTCCTTATGCAAATTTTAAAAATATTATTATGGAAAAAAATTTATTTTTATTTTCATTATTGATGGTGTTACGCTATTCATGATGTAGATGAAGCTTATTCAGCGGATTTAGGATTAGGTATCGATTATGGGTTTGAATGTTTGAAGATAAAAGTTAGTCATCCGTACAATAGAGAACTGACCAAAATTGTTTTCGAAAATATTTAAATACAAATCTATTATAATACACAGAGAGTTCGCTACTATAATTATAAATCGAATAATTTTTAAGTACTCTTAAGGATAATAATAATTGCAAATGCAAGCTGGTTCTTTTCCTTTTGTAAGTATAGTAAGTTTGAGATGATGACCTCGATCACACCTACCTCATATACATATTGTATTCATGTACAGTCTGTATCTGTAAAATATACATTTAATGTGGTATATTAAATTTTGTCAACGGTTATTATTACAATAAATATATTTTATATAAAATCTTTATATACCCTTCCAGAATTTGTAGGAAAACTTTAATCATACTGCAGGTAGATTATATATTACTGTATAAATTTAAATTATTTTCAAATTTTTTTCTTGCTTGTAATATAAAAGATCTTTCTAAATTAATTTTCCTGGTTTCCATGCTATATATAGTTTTATTCCTCGTGGTTTTCTTACCTCAAACAGGAAATTTTTTCTGATGCAAAAAGGCTAATTAGGTAATTCTATGCACAACAATCACAAATTTTGTTCAATATTTGCCTAAATCCGTCAATATTTTTTAGTTGAGTAAATTCTATTTATGTCGAATTTAAATAAAAATTTAAAAAAAATCATGTTCGATTGCGCTTTAACCTTCAAAAAAATATTTTATTATAAAACTTTTTAAAATATAAATTTGAATGAACGATTAAAAGATTTTAAAAACATACGGTATATATTAAGTACATAAAATATAATTTATACATGTGTTATTTGCACAAGTCTTAAATAAATATGAATAATAATTATTACTGTGTTATATAATGTTTAAATTAAAACTATTGTGTGTTTTTTTATTGTCATATTAACGTCTTCAATCATTTTCAATTAAATGTATAATAAATATATACAATATATCACATTTATTGTATTTTATGCACTTTTCAATCAGGTTCAAGAGTAATTTGGAAAAAAATTCATTGCATTATACATCTGGCAAAATGGGCTTGATATCTTTGTGGTTACATAATTTTTTTTTATATCGGTAAAAGTTGTAAAACATAATTTGTGAACGACAAAACATTTTATTTAAAGGAAATTTACTTTTGTAAAAAATTACTATGTTCTAGGTAGTGGAAAAACAATTATAAGGTTATTTTTACTTCAATAATTACAAAAATCGAATCTTTTTAACTATTGAATTCTGCTTTTTTATTAATAATAACTTAAAATTCAATCCGGATAGAGAAATTCCTGAAACTTTTCAAGTGAAATCTCGGAAACTAGCCAATTGGTAGTAAAATCAATGTTAGTTTTGCATTCGTTAAATGCAAATCATTTCCATTCAAGAAATTCTCAAAAAAATTTTGAAGGTTTTGTAATTTTTAAGGTTCCTCTTAAATTTACAAAGAAACTAGTTTGTTGGGTATTATTTGTAATCATATAAGAAAAAAATCTTTTTTCTGTGAATTGTAAAAGTTTGTTAAAAAATGGTGACTAAAAATCTGTTGAATTTGAATTAAAAAATTCAAATTTGTGTTTAAAAAAAACTGTTGAATTGGCAGGAAATTTTTTACTTAAGAATAGCCAAGCTGCTTCTTTTAAAAATTACTATTTCTTGCTTGCTATCTACTAATTTGATCTCGTACTTTTTCATATTCTATTTAAATCACATTCACAAAAAAATTTCTGACCTAACCAAATACAAAAATTTTAATAACATGATATAAACAAAACCTTGAAAATATAAAAATATTATAGTATTTGATCAAAATTCAACATTTCTATTTACTAAAAAAATTCCATTTTTATGAAGACATTATGCAATACATAATTTTTTTTTACAATTAAATTTTTTGATGTTGTTTTTCTTGAAATAATCATAAATTTTCTCATCAACACAAAAACATGTTTTGAAAGAAAAATTATATAAAATTTGCAACGTACTATTTACGTCTGTAATTTTTTACAAATAACTATTTCAATATAATTTTCATCGAAAAAAAAAATATGATTAAAGATTAGAAAAAATTCCTAGAATTAAATAAAATATGCGCTACAGACACTGCATCACATTCTATGTTCACGATACAAATTTTCCATTAATGTAGGTTTTTCTTCTTCCGATCTTAAGCAAGTAAAGATAAGTACTAAAATTTATTGACAAAAAAAAATTGAAGATGGGAATTAATTACCTAATCGCTTATCTATATATATTAATAAGTGGAGCTAAAACTGAGTTCCCTTTAAGAAAATAGAGCGGACAGAGAAATTTGGCACACTTTAGTTTATATATAGAGAAGAACTAGAGAATACATTTAATTTTTTTTTAATTATGCATAAAAAATATATTAAATCAATTAAAAAAACATTTCACACACATAGATAAGAACTGTTGCTTATAATACACACACTATTATACTCACGCATATATACTATTTTGTTTAATATACTGTTCTGTTTAAAGGCACGAATAAATACTGTTTGGCTTAAAGATACCTTTATTAAAACTGTTCTGCTCTACACAAATTCTCATTTAAATTTCATAGTATTTTATGAATGCTAATTAAAACTAGTCCAAAACAATTATATTCAATCATATGCCGAGTATCTAAACAGTTAACTCTGCTGTTAGCTGTTATATTCACTTGTTTTTATTTGCTATTTTTAGGCTGACAGCGACTGCACTAACAGAAATATGTTATGCATTCGTACGTATGATTGTTTTTGTTATTTATTCATATATAAACAGAGTTATAGAGTAGGTATAAAATTATATACACTCTATAATTAGTTGTCGTATGGCTATTTTTAATGAAAAATAACTAAAAATAGTAACACATATGGGCGTTATACAAAACAGATATATTTTTAAAATGAAAATAAATATATTGGTTGGCAAGCAAATTGTTGAAAGTATCATTTCATTTCTTGACAACTTTGAATGTCAACGCAACATTTTATATAACATATTTGACATCATTATATATATATATAAAATAAATTCAATTTTCTTAAAACATATGCTGGTATCTGGCGCTTGACTGCCGCTGATGATGAAATTGTTGAAATATTTTTTTTAATAAAGCAATGACACGATATAGATTCTAAAAAATAAATTAGCGCTTAAATTAAACAATTTCGATTTCCTTCCACTCAAATTATAATAGTTTGATTTTGTAGACTCAATACGACAAATACAAATCTTCTGATAAGCAACACCACTTATTGCTAGCTAAAAATTAGTTAACAAAGTTTTATGGCAATAGGATATGGCAAATATTCGCAAATATATGGCAAATATATTAATAATTATTTTAAGGCTATTCTTATTTAAGAATTTAATTTTGGATATTTATTGGAACTGTATCATTTTCTATTAGCATTTTCAACCAAATTTATATCCAAATATAATATAAAATGAATCACACGACAATGCACGGTGGATCTAACATAGTAATCATTTTTTTATCCCATGCCCAGGCACATTGGTTAGGTGTCAGTCCAAGAATAGTTCTTTGAAAGAAATTCTCTTATGTCAAGATTTTCTGAGTGCTAGAGTATTTATTTATTAGTACGTATTTATAAAACAAAAAATTATTCTAGGCAAGGCGAAATTTGACATTTTATTATATTAATTGGATTGTATTAAAATAAGTTTTTTGTATTGATATTATTCGATAAACATATATGTTATTGTTTCGTAATACAATTTTATTTGATTTCGCATTAGTTTTTAATTAGTTATTGCGTTTTAATTTATATCTTATAATTAATAAAACAAAATATTTGTATTATATAATTTATTTTGTATAAATATGAAATTGAAGCCAAAATTGTAACAAATAAGGCGTGTGATGCCAATACACATATTTAGATACTTCTTAAATAACGAACTTCTTAAATAATGATAAACATTTAATGATTAAATAGCTAAAGGTATTTCTTACAATAAGTGTTAAAAGTTGTCGATACTCAATACGTGTAAGGATAGGATTCACACATTTTAGTTTTTATTATAAAAGGTTTCTTTGTAAACAAACCTAAAAACTAAATTAACAAATAGTATCCCTTACTTTGAACCTAATTTATATGTTAAAATAAATAATAATTTATTTATTTTTGACAGTTATTTGTTTATTGTGTTTACGTGAATTATTTGAAAAGCGTTACGTTGGATTGCTCTAGTTTTTGATAATTGGGTAAAGATGAGTTTACACGTTGATCATTTTTACGAATGTGTTTCTTGTGTGAAGCCATTCGAAGTGCTCCACTTCGAAATATCCATCAAACATATCATAAGTATTTTCAAATATTTTCCATTTCCTAAACATCAATAAATTGTTTGTAAATTTCCAATATTATGGATTCACATTTAAAAATAACTTTATCAAAACGTAACATTTGCATAATAGTTGAAAACAATAAAACGCTGGAAACAATTACTTATATGATGATTAATTTTATTATTTATGTCATAACTAAACAATTATTATTATCGATTTTTGATTACATAAAATTCCATTTGAATATTATGTGAGCATATAAACAATACTATTTTATCTTTGTTACATTTAATGAAAATATTATTTAATTAAAAATTCAGGCAAAATTATCTTGATTTTCTGAGGAATATGTTTTATTAACGGAAAAATAATTGAAAAAGAGAAAAAACATGGACATAGTATTCAACAATTTTTCTGGTTTTGGAAAAGACCTTTGCTGGAATTGAAAATGAATTTAAAATTTTCTGTGCATCATTCATAGTTTTCCGTGTTATAGAAATGTGTTGGCTTTATGTAGAGTTTTCAAAAATTATCGGATGTGACCTAGGAAGGAGTAATGTTCAGCCTAAATATACGAATTAGAATGAATGATTATGCCAAAGATTATGGAGTTTTAGGAGTTGGCAAGCCAAGTTTAATTTTTCAAACAAAAACCACTTTTCCTAAAATTTAAACCTCTATCTTCGAACCCATTTGTCTCTTTGTTTTTTAAGGCTCACGTATTTTTAAGGCTCCGAGGAAGAGAGTCTGTTATACATTGAAAGCCCTATATATATTAATTTATACGTAACTTCACTGATATTTTGACTGATAAAAAAAATTGTACTCATTGGGGAACATTTAAAATAATTAAATTTGAATAAACTGATAGGCTATTTGGATCATTTGCATCGATTACATAGGTTATCTCAAATTTAATGTAAATAATTAATTAAATTTTTATTATTGTATTTTGTGAAGATCCGGTACAACTAAAATCCGCTCTACATTTATGGCTAACCAAATATTCGGACTACAAACCGTTTTCTGTTTACATCGTTAATCAATTTGCTTATTTTGAGAATATTCATATTTTTTCTAAATTAGTAACATTTCAGGAAAAACTTCATTGATAAAAAATACTATTCTAGAATTTATACTTGCCTACGAAAGGAGCTATCAGGGTAAAACCTACCCGAAGACTTTCACGGAATTTTGTTTAAAAACGATGCATATTACTTCTAGAAGAATTCTTATTTTTTATTTGGACTTCAGAATAATCTTCAAAAACAACCCTTTAAGAAGTCATTAAGACATCTTCTTAAAGAATACATAATTCTGACTTCGCAATAAATCAGAAAGAAAACTATAACTTAAAGAGTTCTTAGACATTACTTAAAACAAAAGTCATCACGACGTCATAATTGAGATATCTGAAAAAAGTTTTAAGAAAGTCTTATTTTTGAAGTCTTTCTTATGTTTTCTGTGTAATTGAATGCAACTGTACATAGCTTTGATCACAATATGATGAAATATAATCGATTTTATTTTTAAATATGTACTTATAATAATACATTTATATAACAAATTGTAATACGATTTGCCCTTGGTCAGTTTCTACAGTTTATAATTTTTTTTCCGTTAAAAGTATTTTTATCTAATATGTTATTGTAATATATATTTCTTAAATTACGCAATTATTTACGGAAATAATATTGATTACACATTCTAATTGGAGTGATTAGAATCAGAACAAGCTCTTTGAGTCGAATCGCTGATTTTTTATTAAAAACGTTTAATGACGATCATCGTCATTTCAATTCATCTGTCGACGGAATAAATTTTAATAATGAATTAACCTTACATTAATTTTTTTTTTAAATTAATATAACAAATGTTACGCCAATCAATAATGGAATAAGTGAATCGATTTAAAAGTAAATAATTATATTTGTTTGTTGATAATAAATATTAAACTTATAACAATAATAATTGCATAAGTGATTTCAAGTTAATGATATGTGAATGTTTTGTTTAAAACCTCTATATATAGTATAGTATAGAAGTCAGGAAGAGTACGATCTTTATTAACTTTAAGTGATTGCAAACATTAATAATGCGTTTATGTTTAAACATAATCTGACATGAGAAATGATTGAAAAAAAATTTTAGGCGTCACGACAAGCCCGACAATGAAAAAGTCGATACTAGAATTCATAACTACTGAAAACCATTGTAAAAAGTTCAGTTTATGTATGCAGTTCAGTTTTTTCGATTTTCAAACTATTTATCTTATTCTTTTTAAAGCGAAATAATAATGATTATTCTTTAAAAAAAAATTGACGCAAAGTTTTTCTTCATCTCGCTCTATAGGCCATAATGTGTATATAGACATTATAAAACAGTTCAGACCAAAGTAATATTTTTATAACTTTACTCAGTACATAATAATAAACATATCTATTGATAACAAGTACATACAAACATAAATTACATTATTATTATTACTATTATTAATAGCATTTATATAATAATATCATAATAGTAATTAATAATAATTAATGATAGATAGTGATAGTGAGTGACAAACAAAATTAAAGGTTATTTTATAAATAATTATGATTTTTATTTTTACAAGTTTTTATTTTGCAAATATTTTGGAAATTTTTTTAATCTCTCTCCGTCTAACTCTTTGTCATACTACTTACTGTATGCTTATTTACTAATTATATCTAGTAAATTTTCATTATTCGTGTAGCATTTTTATATATATATCCTTAAACATTGCAAATGTCGTCCCAAACGTCCCAAACATCCTTAAACATTAAAATATAAAATTGTACGCAGGTTATATAGACCAGGGTCGATAATTTTTGAAACCAAAAACAATTATAATAGGATGAAACCCTACTATAATTGCTGGAAATCGATATAAACCGTGTTTTACCCTTAAAAATTCAACTCCTTCCACTTCCCGACCTCAGATGGCTCGTAAATTATTTTTCCTTTCATTTTTGATATATTTTCTTCCATTACCAATAGATTTCATCCTACTATAATTTTTTTTCACTTTTTACCATTTTTATAGGCTTTTACCCTGGTCTTCTATATGAAATTTTGTATTATAATTCGCCTGTACTATCACAACCCAAAATTTTTACTATTCCTCTGTATAAGGTACAAATGCGTTATTAAGTGATTTGCAATTAAATAAATAAAAATTTAATTTGATACATAATAAATTATGTAAGAAACTTGAATTTATAAATAAAAAAATGGATAAGTCCTTGAATATGTTAAAAAAGTTAATAGTTACGAAATAAATGTTATCCAACCTTATTGATTATAGATTCATTTATTAGTCATATAAGTTTCCACGCATGATTTGATAAATCTCATACGGACGTATACTTAATCTTACGTCAAATTCTAATTATCCGCCAGAATACCATAACAGCGATAATACTTACAAACCGCCGATACAAAATGAATATAGTAATAATAGTAATCTTGCGAGAAAATATTTTAACCCGGATAATGATAAAAGTCAACGGTTCATTTAATCGTGGTTCGTATTGGAAAAATTTAATGGTTTAAAATGTATAATTAGTATTTTGTATTTCGGAATATAACGAAAAATAATTAAAATTCATAGAAAATTTAAACATTTATTGTTCCCAATTATAATTCTTAAAATGTTTATTATACTATTAAATATTTTTAAGTTTAATCTTATCAAATTTATTTATTATCAAAATTTTCTTAAAAAAATTATTATATAACTTTTTAATTTATTGATTATTTGAAACGGTGGGATGTTTAACCAATTCACTACATCAAATATAAACGATTTTATTCATGTCTCATGATTGCTATAAAATTTTAAAAATTGGCGACTAAACTGATTTATTTTGAAAAAATGACATTTAAATTGAATATTTTTAATTTAGTTAATAGTATAGATTATTATTATGTTGTTAAACGGAAGTGGAAATTAAATGATAAATTTTATTACCTAGATTAGTCAATATATGTATTATTAAAAATATTATTGTATAATAATTTTTTTATGCATAAATATACAGGATCGGACACAAGTTTTCACGAACAACAATAATTTTATGTGCAGCTCGAAAGGACAGTTATATACCGATTATATTCGTGATTCATAATTAATGACCGTAAGCATATGAGCGATTAATTCAGCGCCCGTTGCTTCCTGTTTAGGCGAACTGTAACTGTACATTCATAAACCATGCTTAACAAAGCATCGCTCGAATAGTGATAGCAAAGAAATTGAACAGGGGATCTCTTAATGCCGGTCGCTAGCGCTACCAATTACATCATAGTTATTATGTACACAAGCGAACTATTTCATTTTTTTGTATGTAATTGTTGTCAGATTAAACAATTAAAAATCGATATACCAATCTGTTCCTTAAGAGGATTTGGAACGAAAAACAATATCTAATATAATATACATAGAATACGTGTGAGCCCGTCTAGCTCTTAAAAACATTTATATTAAACTTTTAAGTAGTTAAATAATTCAATAATACGTTTTGTAATCAGAATCGTATTTCATATAGAAGAATTCGTAATATATTAAATTTTATTACTTTACATTAAATAATAATTACATCAAAATAATAATATAAAAAAATTAAAATTAATATTACTACATTAGAATTTTATTTCTACATCACCGTATGAAATTGTTATTGTTAAGTAATATTCACTTACTTAAACAATAGTTGGTTTTATAGCATATACTTAATACAATACCAAACGTCTTATAAATTAATATTGAGTAAACTAAAATTATTAACTGATAATAAACTATATAGCAAGTTACCATATAAGCATTGTAAAGTACTAATCCTACAACCAATTAATTTTATTAATGATCAATCTTTCTAACAAAGTGTTGAATACAAAAGTCGTATCTTTTTAAATATATAGTGAACCTTTTTCAATTAATCGAACACGTTGTAGTAATATGTCAAGTCAACTTCTTTCCTCTTTTACCACATAATAGTAAAAAGAAGAATCGGACGTTTTCAGATAAAATTTTTGATATCAAGTTTATAATAAACATACAAATTTTAAGGCCCCCTTAGTCCCACAAAAATGTCTGCCTGCGGTTAAGATATCTTCTAAAAGAGCGTGTCACAAAAGCAAGATAAAAAAGATGTTTTTTCTTTTCATTCTACAAGATAGCTGTAGCCACGAAAATTAATTGAAATTTACTGAAAAAGTTAAACATTTGCAAAGCCTAGTTGAAGAAGCCAAATCGGAGCATATACGAAGCATATTTTACTTGAATATCAAAACATAACACCTTAAGCAATGCTTATACAAAAAATAATACGACTGCTGAAATTTATGATAAAATAAATATTACAAAATTATTTATTAACTAAATCATTCAAATCTGTTGCTGTTCATTCTTATCAAAACAAATATTATTTAATAATTATTGTATTCATTGTTTGAAGTTTTTAAACACAATTGATAAGAAATGTAGTCTAAACTAAAAGTCATCGACACCTACATGTTCCAATTAAACTCGAATCTATTATTATATATTATTAAATAATTGGACGTTTATTTAAAATGAATTTCTTAATAAAATTCGATTCTGAAGTTCAGTTATACGAAATTTTTACAGATTTGTAAAGGCTGAAATGAAGTGTCGATATGAGACTATGTACATTAGATTCGTAATCGTTCGTTGATGGTTCTACACATTTCATTTTTTGAATTCTATAGATTGCATATTAAATTTGTCCCTCTTCTCGGTTTCCAGCTGGGCTGAAATTTCGTATACATATGCAAACATAACATAATAAAAAAATATGGTAACACTATACAACTGAATTTTTTTAATTTCATTGCGCTTCCATCATTTTTAATAGTAAATACACGCCTTTATTATAACTTTTATTTTTATACTCGATATACATAATATGTCAAAAAATATTAATTTTAGTGTAAAATTTGTAACGCTAGAAAATATGGACCGCCAAAATCAAATTTCGATATATGCGTTCAGAGAATCACCTTATTAGTCCATTCCCGATTGCACGACACCAAGATAGCTCAAAACCAGAAAGAGATAACTACCTAAAAAGTAAGATTAAGGTCATGAATGAGCAAAATCGGTCCATTAGAACCAATGATAAAAGAAAAATTTAAATAATCATTATAAGATCTTCTTATTATAATAAAAATTCAACAAAAAATTATTTTTAATGTTTTTTACCTCTTAATACCATAAAGCTTGTGTTTTTCAATATTTCTTTCTACTTAACTTGTTTTTATTATATATTTAAAAATTCTTATTAATAAACAAGTCTTTTACCTTTCAACCGCATAAAAGCTTGTATATATTTTCTTGTAAGAAAAAATTTATTTTAATCAAAATAAAATACAACGAATCTCTCCCTCTACCATTCCTAAGTAAAACACAACATTAACCACATAGAACATACGCACTCATATACTTCCTGTTTTTCCAATGTTACCGCATCATCATTTGAACTATACGCTCATTAATTAATTGATGAGTAATGTGACTTATGGACAACCGCGCTAATAGCATAGTAATACAATTTTAATTATAATACATACATTATTATTATAGTCTCTGTCATACAACAAATCTTTAGTATATTTACGTACCTATGTACAAAAATTTCCTCTCACTTTAAAATTGTTATATAAAAACGTTATTAAAACAAATTTCATATATCTATATAATCAAACTAAATACAGAGTGTTTCCAAAATGCACGATTTATAATTAAAAAGAATACATCTTAAGTTATGTCAATCTTTTTGATTTTTCTTTTCAAAAAGTAATGCAATTTCAAGTTTATTGCCACTATTGTGTTTTTAAAATTTCAGTTTCTTATAATAGACTAAAAACTCGTGAGAAATTTGAGTAAAGTTCTTTCTGTATGGCTGAAATTTTTTTTTTCGGCGTTGAATCGTAGTGTGATAAGTACAGAAACCACGCTCTTATCCCGTTTTGTCCTAACTAAATTACTCTCTAAATTGATCGGCAAGGTACACAAATTTTTGTTTCATATAATAATATGTTTCGTTAACTATAACACAATAAAAATTCGGCATTCATAATCTACTAATTTATTTTTGCGATTACTGCTGAGTGGATTACTTGCCACTCTATATATATTGTTAATGTTATAAAAAAAGATGTGTTTATATTAAGAAGATTGACTGACCCAATGTATACAACACGTACAGGTGAATATAGTATTTAAAAACATTCATTTTTTTGCATTAAACGAAGCTGTATAACATCCAACCGTCGTTGTGTTACGAAAAAATTACAAATTACTTAACAAACAAAAAAAATGATTACAAAATCTTTTTTTTATTTCAGTGTATTAAATGATATTTTTGTATACAATTTTTTTGTTTTTTTTTTTTAATATAATAAAGTTGATTCTTATACAATAAAATGAAATTATTGAAAGTGGAACAAGGCCTATCACAAATGAAATAACTAACTCAACATGTAGTATTTAAAATGTCTATATATATAAAATATATACTCGAACTCTAGTATAGCCCCATGTATAAGAAGGCATTTATTATATTGCATCTGTGTTTAGTGTGTAATTGTTTATAGGTAATGACCTACTTCATTTAATTCAATTTATTATATAATTGTATTATTTAATTACTTTATTAAAATTAATAATTGTTTATATGTTGCGTATACGCAGCAAAAATTATTTTTTTAATTATTTTATTATGTTCTATCTCTACTGACATAGAGATTAAAGGATAAATTATTATGATATTTTTAATTATTGTATTTTTATACTCCTCAAGAATAACAAAATATGACGAAGACCCGTTTATACAATTCTATTATATGCCCATTTAAAATTATAAAAACCTGGATTTTTATAGCTATTTACCAGTCTTAATTACTCATTGTTATGAATCTGAATATATTATAAAATTGTCTATACATATAAAATGTTTTGCCATGAATCAATGACTCATGGATCAAGGCACAACCTAAGCCGCTGATTGTAAAGATCTAATACTTGGAACATAGGTATCCGTAAAGAATGGATAATCCGAAATTCTACTCCTAAACTGGTGAAAACGGGGGAATGCTTAAACACAATTTAAAAAAAAAAAATTATTTAACTCATTTTGATATCCATGCAGAAAAGTATTCGCTTTTTGTATTATTTTTTCTTTTTGTCCGAAAACCCATACACTTCGACGCAAATTGTGCGGATTGTCCTTTATCGTTGCTTTCCAATAGCTTCGATACTTGCCAGCCATAGTAATTGATCGTGTGTCTAAATACGTACAAATACTTTGAACGTTTCTTTCTCACTATGTTTAACATTAAATGTAAAAGCAACTGAATCGCTTAGGATGTTTCATTTTAAAAAAGACAAATGCAATTAAAAATTTTGGAATTATAGTTAGCCGCGCTAGTTTGCTAATTATTAGCATATTTAGCAGAAATTATAATCATTGTTCTCAAATGATTTTCAATATACCAACGAAACGTTTTGTTTGTATTTATTCAAGTAAAATTTTTCCACTTACAATTAATATTGCGCATGCCTTGAAGGTAATTGAACTATATTATAATAATAAATATTAATATACCGCTTCAATTTACTTTTTTTATGTATAAAGGAATACAGTTAAGAATAAGTTAAGAATAATAGTTTATGATTGTTTATTTATTTTTATCTCTTACTGAGAAATAAAATTATAATATCTATTAGAAGAAGTTTTATTGACATGTAAAACATAAAATTGGAAATAAATGAGATTAGAGATACTAAATTTTAGTTCTGCGTATTTATATATCTACAAAATATTTAAATTGTGAAATAAAATTGACTTACACCAGCTTCCTTTACCGGTTTCTTGACAAATTGAAGATTAAAGAATTTACTGCACAATTTTTCCGGGATTGATTTATATAAAAAAAAGACGAAATGTAAAGTGCTTGAAATTATTTTATTTTAAAATAGTTAAGTTAAGAACATTTCCGAATTTGCCTGCATGCATGTTACTTTCGGTTGCCAGATCCATAGGCTTTCACACGACTTAATCTTAGGCCAATAAGGAAATCTTTTGGTTCGATATACCATTAATCAGAGTGCGTTAATTTAATTCATTTTTAACAAATTGCGCTAGTTTAGACCCATAATTGAAGGTTTCGCTTATCATATGGCAAATTTTCTGTTCACGTAAAATATTTTTATTATTCGTATGTCCTTCCACAGAAACACCTTGGGAAAATCGTACAAATCTACAATAGCTAATTTTAATCCTATTATTATATAAATTCTTAGAATATTTAGCGAATTTAAGGACTTTTACTAAAGCTTTAATAATAACTTTTGTATACTCTTTTTAATCAGATATGTAATTTTTATGAATATTATTATAAATTGTTATATAAAAACTGGTTTAGATAAATTCAAATCAGTGTTTGAAAATCTAAAATTCATTGGAAAACGTAAACTCTGATTAAACTTGTGGGTTCACACTCTCAGATTAGACTCGTTTTATAATAAATATTTGTCTACTTTAAACAGTTTCTATTTCTCATGCCGAGAATTTATTCAATAAATGATATTTTATCTTTTATTGATTAATATTAAAATTGTACAAATAAACTTATAATACGATAACTTTTATATACCCGGTACATTCATAATAAATAGATGTTTATTATTTGTATTCAAAAATGAGAATATTATTATTATTGTAAAATAGAATGAATGATTTTGCACAATAATTATTAAATATAAAACTTAAATATTACACAAAATAAAAATAAATATTACAAAATATATTTATATCCATGAATTTAAGAAAAATATAAATAATTACTTTAATATGTTATACAATCGCATTACATAAACAATTACTACACATAATATAAGGTATTATGTTACAGATTAATTCAAAATTATATTTTATATACGAGTTACGATTTAAACAATTCCATAAACATAATATTCCAATATTCGATGAGGCATTCATGGAAATATCCTATTTTCTTCACGTTTTTACATAAATATATAGTGTGTCTTAGAGACCAAAAATTTAAGTGATTGTTTCTAATAAATGTACATCAAACAAACCTATCAAATGGTGGTCTATAGAGAACCATCTGTCTCTTAAATTAATTTATTAATTTCATATTTTCGTACACACGTACAACATTTGTTCGTAACGTAACACCGTATTTTCACCCTGTACTGTACGCGTTCCATGTCACATCTTATAACACCAATGGTTTGTAGGTCTTGCTATGTTACGTTGTTGCTATGTGTTGCATAGCGTTCCATCTGCTTACCAAGCAGAGTACCTACCTTCACTTACAGTATTTGTTTATGTTGATAAATTTCAATAAATTGTATTGTATTCTGTTCGTTCTACACAATACCGAAATATTTAAATACAATTAAAATTAAAATAAATAATGTTTACATCTTGTCTTTGCAAATATTGCGTTATCAACTTCTGTTAACTAATTGTTTAACAATTCATTAAAAATAACTTATTTCTCTACTACAAAACTGAATAATTTGAATGGAATGATTTTGTTTGTAACAAATGAAAACGATACCATCTATTTGCATATTAGAATATTAAAATATCTATGAACCCTAAAATCTAATGATTAAGATCATGGCAGCTTCTCATGAACTGAGTTTGAACTATCATTTCATGACTGGCTGTGATTTGTGAAATGGAATACCGTCATTTCAAAATCAATATATCGTCAGCAGTATTTAATCAGAAAATAATTTTTGCTTGCAATAAATATTTGATAATAATTTCAAATGTTATCTGAAAATTAGTAAATATAAATTTTTATTATTCTAATAATTATAGTGAATAATAATAATTTCGTTGATAAGAAACTATAAAAATTATATTTACTATTTATATGGTATGATTGTATTTTTTTAATTGTTTTTCCCATAATCCGCATGGGATGTGTATTAAATGTATATTCTCGGAATCTTTAAGAATAAAAGTGGGCTAGCCAATCTTTAGAGCCGACTTTTCATTAATTCCAACAGGCTGATGTGTTTCTATTTAAATTTACAATTATGTCGTGGTCCGAAAGGCCAGCAGGTTTTATAGGGATGCATTAAGGTAAAATTTGTATGTGACTTAATTATGATTTGTGTAAAAACTTTTTCTTCTTCGAAAATTTAGAAAATCTAGCCATTTTATTTTCCGAAGCCTGTAATATTTACTGGTACTTTTTTCGTTTATTTATTTTTGAAAGCTTGCAGATAATTTTTCCACAATTTTATCTAAAAAATCCAATAGGTGTCCACGACGCTCGTGTAAATCTCCATTTAGCATCGTGATTTTCCTTACTATAAGCGTATATTGTTTCGAAAGAAAATTGGAAATTAAAAACAATATAAAAATATAAAATTAGTAGAATTTTCTGAACAAAAAATGTATTATAGTATTATGAATAATTTATTTTTATCGAAATAGTTACTGCAGGTTATAATATTATTCTAGGAAATAAATTAATCATTTAGATCTATGAATCTATAAATAAATTAATTTCTCTATACTATTAACTATGACTACACAACACTAAATCCTGTATCAATAGTGTATATATAATATTGTCTGCCCCCTCAATCATGAATATTAAGAGTACGGATTGTGTAATTCAAATAAATATGCACTAAATAATTATATCTAATATATAAAATTATCGTGTCAGAGTGTTTGACACCAAACTCTTACGAATCCGGTATACTCTTATTGAGTATTAACATCTTTTAAATAAATAATTAATATAAATAAAAAAGTTCTAAATGCAATTAGTAATAACTATCTTGTATTCAAATGTTTCCATAATAAATGTTTATTATCCGACGCAAAATATTTTTTTTCAGTTATCATTCTTTTATGTTTTACATAATATTATCATTCGTTGGTAATCACCCATTATAATCTATACATAATTTATCAAATTGTTATCAATTCATTTGTGTGTGGCTTGAATACTGTATCGTACTATGGCCAATCAACAAGTGACAACTATTGGGCGATATAAATATATATACATACATATTACGGAGATTGTATTTGTCAAAAGTTAATATAATTTAAATAACATAAGTGAAGTAGTCTGGTTTACTATTATTGATGCATTTTAACACTAATATAATTTTATATTTATCAAATCAATGTTTGAAGAGGAGCAAAATATCATCGTGTGATGATTTACTTTTACATAGGGCAATGACTGTATACACACATCCTGTTATAATTTATGACGTGTACTGTCTCACATACATACTACATGTCATGCATTTTAATGTCGACAAAATTATCTAACTATATTCATTCAAGAAATATTAAGCATCGTACATATATAGTGTACACTACAGATAATGTAGACAAAAAGGTAAACAAGATTTTTGAAGTAATAATTCTTTAATATTTTGTTGTCTCAATGAAACGAAAATGCTTGACGATAAAGAAACGAAACATACAAATATATAGGATTAAGTCAAATTACAGAAAACATTATTTGGGACTTTTCTTATACACGGTCGACGAATTCTTTGCTGATTGGCAATAATATCACGATTTTCCACTGTAGTTAGCTTACAAGCCAGAAAAGTAATTGATAAAACTACTAATTATATGTAGCATTTCAAACATGTTTCTTAAAAATAAATAATTTATACCTACAAGGGCGAATTGAAAGTAGATGATTGGTCCTTAATAAATGAAATCTATAAAATAATAGTAGAACAATAAAGGAATGTAAAATAAAATATAATTTAAAAAATTAAAAAAGCCACGACTTCTGAACATGTGCGCTAAACAGTACAATTTGTTTTGTAATATTCAAAGTAAAAGCGTGGGTTGCTCTCTGCATGTGGTCTTATATTTTTTTTATTTAATCAATTTTGAGCTTCCTACGCTATTAACAAAATACCGTTATGATATAAGATAAATGGTACCTACTGTTGTTGGATCTTAATTTTTAGATCATAAAAAACTAGTTGAAGGAATATATTTCATCTTTTGATTATAGGAATATAGTGGGATGCTCACTGTAAAACCTTTAAAAGTTATATATATGTATAACACATAAATATGTTGACTCGCAAACGTATTATATATATATTTGTCTAATTTATTTTCCCTATATCAAAAGAAGCAAAACACTATCTGTATATAATTTCACAATAAATATCTTACTAGAAAGATTTAAACCCTATATTCAAAGTTTTCGTTTTTGTCCACATTAAAACAGTTTAATTATAGATAATTCATATATGTATTTGATAATTTTTGAGTAGTTACTAATTTATTATTACATTGAAAGGTCAGACAATGACTAGCATATGCTTATTATATTTAGCACGATGATGTTCAATTTATTGTCTTCAATATCCGTACGAACAGAAAACAGAATTCTTTTAAGGTTATTTAGTATATTTTTAATAATTACTCTATTAATTTACCGGCAAGGTTTCATTTTTCTATAATAATCGAGGGCCTTGTTTAAAATTGGATAAATGAGCAAAACAAAGTAGGATAAAATCGTCAAATAAAAAAATGTATATTTTAAAAAAAATTTCGGTTGAAACATTTCAAGTTTATTTTTTTAGCTACAATTCCATTTAGTTGCTATTATAAAATGTTGGGTTTTGTTTGTACCAATTTAATCCATTTTTTATTATTAAGTTTTCATACACAAACAGTTTTAATGATTTGTTTTATACCATTATACCGAGAAAATATCTGTGATATATTGAAAAGTTCCGAAACGAAAGATCCCAAAGGAATTCATTAAAAAAATGTCGATATTAATATAGATATACAAATTTAAGAACCAATTTATCTTGAGAAAAACATTAACAAAGAAAAAACTAAAAAAATATTATTTTACTCGAACAGCATAAATAAATCGTATACCTATATTTACAACTATAAACTTTTTTTTTATATTTACTTAAAAATTATCAATGTCTCACGTGAATAGCATACGATATAAGGTCAATGACGTATGAAAAAAAAAACATATAAACCATGATTGTAGTTCAAGCATTAGGTAGTATTACCTGGAAAGTTTTTTGGAAGTTTTGACATTATTATTACTTTGTCACTTCGTATCCTTTCCGTTCGGGCTAGCATATTAAAAAATGGCGCCAAAAATCAGATATTTTATAATATCTACTTTCCTGTCATTAAATTTTTTTCCGTTTGTAAAATCAACTTTAGTGTATTTTTCCGCAGCAGATCTGGTAGACAAATGGCCAACATCAAGTAAGACTACGGATTTCATTACACCTGTGGAAGGCTTTACAAGCCATGGTAAGCGAGTTCAACGCGTAGTAAAACACTTTTAGAAAATATACGATGCACTCCTGTTGGTGTAAATGTATAAGATATGTAAAAGATATTGATGAAAGGTCGTTGTTAGACGAATTTGGTGGGGTGAGAGACAAAGATACTAGGTAGTAAAATAGAAATTCGGAAAAAGCAAAATCAATAAAATTACCAATTTTCAAAACTCCCAAAAACTTTCTAGGTAGAATTACCAAATGTTTGAACTACATAAATAATAAATGTTTTTTTGCATTTCTTACATCATTGACCTTACATCGTATCAGCAAACTATTCACGTGGGACAATGATAATTTTTAAGTATATAAAAAAAATTTATACTTGTTAGATATAGACATACGATTTATTTATACTGTTCAAATAAAATAATGTTCTGTTGCTGTTTTTTATTCGGCTTATTTAATGTTTTTCTCAAGATAAATGGGTTTTTAAATTGTTATAAAATATCTAGGTATATATGAAAACTTTTTTAATAAATTCCATTTTATCGTTTTTGTACTTTTCAATCAATCAGTGTAGCATTTATTTTATTACGTCTCAATAACCTATCGACGGTAATTTTGACAATATGGTGGCGTTACCGACTAAAATACGAGATGGAAAAGAAATTCGAAAAGAACACATCAAAAACAATAAAATTACCAATTTTAAAACTAAAAAACTCTTTTTTGAGCACCAAATGATTGTACTAATGCAATTATCACTTATCTAAAGAGTAGATTTATTTTTAGAAAATTATATTTCTTATTCTTATTTTTAGAATATTTTTACTTTCAATGGAGTACCAATTTCAAAAAAAATATTCTGCAAAAGTTTAACCTACTTCAAAAAAAAAAAAATAATAATAATGATAAATAATTTTAAGTTTAATAGATTTCCTTTATTTTAATTAATTTCCTTGTGCTCAATTACCTTTTAGATCCGTCGCCAATTTTAAGCGAAGAATATCATTAGCGCCAACTATGCAAGGTCATTTGTCTTAACGAAGAGAAATATTAAATTCAATATTATTTTTTATTTGTTAGTTCATTTTTTAAGCAAGGTTTATTTTTTCCAAGAATAGATATTTATTTTGTTCTATTCAAATATTAAAAATTTCTTTTCCAAGTTTCATTGATCAGTATATTTTCAGTCCTGAATCCCATCTGTTAAATCATATCCGATTAAAGAAAAGTTCTTCTCCAGAGGATTTCTTTAAACAATTATCTCTGTTAGTTGCTATCACTTGTTTGTTAAATATGTAATTATTTATGCATAAATGAATACATACTATATTTACTTGACAAATTCAATTATATAAATGGTTAATATTTAGATGACTAATAATATAACAATGTATAAGATTTACTTTAATTTATAGACTATGCGCTAGGTGCACATACATTTTGAAAAATGTTCTAAGGATAACTTTACACTAAACTTTTATTAGTTTTCAAAATGTTACAATGTTTAAATTTTCCTTTGAACAATCATCAAATTTATACATTCGTAGTAATAATATTTTCATTCCATATCATTATTTATAAAGTTTTTACAATTAATGATTTTGTATCGGTGGTAGACAAATTTTGGATATATTTTTGAAGCTTTCAATTCGTTAAAAAAAATTAAAACACAAAAACAAGTGTTAAAGTATGCAAACCATTACATCCCATAACACTTAATTTACGGCATTGAGACTGTCTGGCTGGATTGGTCAATCAGTTATAGATTAAAAATATAAAACGGTAAAACTAACAAAAATTTAACCAAACGATCGAAAAACGAACGAACGAAATCAAACGATCGAGCCATCTTCAATATGGTGACTAATATTTTGCACTTTTTATTTCTATGAATTGCCGATGTATACTATAAAAGACCGAAGTACTATAATGGATATGATTTTTTGTATTCGTTTAATGTAAATATACAATAGGTACTAAATTTTTGAACAACAAATAAAATCGTTTTCGATCCCGAAACATATTTCTGTCTTAAGAAAACTATAAATTGCGAGAAGTTCATAAATTTCGATCTTAAGGATGTCATAAATTTTTCTTTAGTCAGTTAAAAAGCTTTCCAACAAAGAAAGCGTTAGTAGAGCCAATTAGAAGACTTTTTTTTATAGAGCTTTAGAGTTTTTTAGTCATGAATTATTCTTAACTTGATGTTTACCTATCATATTTATAAATAAAAATATTTTTCGTATCGATGTATTTCAATAGCTCCTAATCTATAAAAACTCACATACAACATAGTGAGTACCCATTATATTATCATTTGGTTGCAAAACAATTACAACACGTGGTTAAAAATGTGCATTAGAAAATGTGACAAAGAATATAATTTATACACAACCAGATCCAGATAAATACATACATTCATTTTATTCTTATATTGAGAATGTATTTTGTACACTGGATATTTATTTATGCATAGATATGTATGTATATTCATTTAAGTATAAAAATAACATGTTAAGATTACAATTAACGGTGTTAATTGTTTAGATACCCGATATATGGCGTATAAATGTTTGAACTATTTTAAATTATTAATTTCATTGAAAATATTCTAAACATATAGTTCATACATTTATGAAGAATTAATCAATCCTTTCTTATCATATAATGGTTTTTAAAGCAATTTTATCAATTGCAATATTACACTGACCCATCCAATATTGATTAAATTATGATTATCCTGCTGAAATATTTTTGATAATTTTTACAAAATATTTGTTAATAATTGGCTATTAAATATCTAGGTTCTTGTATTTAACAATATCTTTTATATCAAGTTATATATCAATTAATTAAATGGATAAAATATTGGATGGATAAAAATTTGTTTTAATTTACGATAAATGATAAGATGATTGGTGCTTTTTAACGTTTTTAATCAAGTATCTCACTTTAAAAATATATGTTTTAAATGAATGTCTTATCGATTTTATGATTCTTATACAAAACTTTGCTTATTAAAAAAATTTTAATTTTACATGTACAGTTAATCAGTACTAAAATAATGACACGAAAAAAATTTAGAATTATAATTATCAGACAATTGTATATATTATATTTAAAAATTAAATAATATGACACGTGAAATCTATTTGTATTTCACAGCGACACAATCACGTGATAAAGCAATACGACAAAACTTATATAACAAAAACTTTGATAAAATTCTTGATTAAATGTTGAATTATTTATTTTTCACTGAAATAATCATAACAAACCTAATTAAACATAATTAAATACAATTTTCATTATTTAAACACCTATTTATACTTTGAAGTGCATAAATTGCAAAGATAAGCCTACAATGGCATAAAAAACCGATAATTCAAATTGTTCGAACTGATTTAAACAATCAAAGATTTTAAAACTAGAAAACGAAATAAACATATTTGTCAATTTCGATGAAATCCAAAAAAATTTAAATTTAAGTTACTTAATAATCTTTCGTACGTTGTTTGATCAAATGTTTGATCAAAAAGAACATGTTATACAAAAAGAGTTATCAAACGTGCACTAAATATCATTTGGAATTTCTCAATTGATAATAAATAGTACAATTAAAAATTTTATAATAAATTTAAAGAGATAAAATCACTATATTATTTAAATTTTTCATGTGTATAAATATTTATTTGTATATTAAAACACACAATTTGGAAATTTTTCGTTGATTCTAACAAAATCTTATATACATATAAAAAGCTTTCTTTGTCCTGATTGAATGGATTGGAATGTGAATATAGGGGTCAAAGTTTGTATTGGACAACGTGATACCTTGATCCAATCTACTTCAAATTTTGCATGCATTCGATGTAAAATCGTTTGATAGAATAGGAAAATTCTTTTTTCAAAGTTTTTTCTGTGAAAATTGTCACAATTAAACTTTATACAAGTAATAATTAACGCAGTACAGAGTTGAAAATGAATTGAATTACCAGCTTCATCGCGAACAACAACGTTAAACACTTCGTTAAGCTTCTTTTACAACGAAATTGATAAAATTGCCGTGAAACAATTAATATTTCGCAATTTATTTTTAAAATTCAAACAAAGAAAAATGAAAGTCTAAAAATATTGATGCTGTATCATACATTGTATATAAATATAATGATTATTTTCAATGTCGGAAGGTCATTCTCATCAGCAGACGTTTGTTGATGTTCTCTCCAACGTTGTGTGTTTTGTGCACTGAAAATGTGTTGTGCATTCTCAGACAGATAATGTTTTTTTTTTTTGTACTAAATTCTGATAATTCATTTATTTTGTTGTTTTATTGTCTGATTTAGTTTTAAACATTCTTAAAATGCTTCTATAATTAACATAATTAAGGTACACAAATTTGTAAATTAAATTTGGTTTATTTTGTCAAAATATAAAAACATCGTTAATTTTTCTTTACGTTTAATCACTTTTCAACTACTAAGGTTATACAGTCACTACGGTCGGTATATTCTATACAACAAAAGTACACAGGGTTCCTAGGCGGCCACCCATCCGAATACTGACTGTTTCTGATGTTGCTTTGATGAACTTTGGTCATCGGTTGAAATCAGTAATTACATTACGTCAGTGGGGGGTAGAGGTTGTTCAATATCATTACTCCATACTATAAATTTTGAAAATAATAAATATAACATCCTGATTAGAATTCGAATTCAAGTCGAATTTGCCACAAGAAGTTTTCCTTGGTTGCTTCATATTTAGTCCAAAGTTGAAAAATTACTTTTTGAACAAAAAACGGTAATAATTTTTTTTTTTTTTTTGTGTAGGAGGGAATGCATGATTAGATAATTTAAACTCCATATTCCATAGTATTAATTAATATGAGAAATATACCTTAAACAATTGATAAGCAGAACTGCATGATAGGTTCTAGATTGATTGCTAACTAAGCGTATAATCTGTTAATTGGATAAGATGATCTGGTGATATTTTATTTAATTTTTAACAGATCATAAATGGGAAAAATATTATCTATTTATAATTATCTTGAGTACTTGAATGATATGAATTAAATTACTTTTTAATTATCCTGTAATTTTATTTCATCTATAATTATTACCATATGACTTATGTTATAAAATAATGATTACCTGCATTAAAAAAATTTTAGTCCCGATACCCATAAGAGTTTCATATCATTTATAATTAACCATATAATTTACCGGGTGAGCCATTTAACTTAACATATAGTTAACAATTAATACCTCGATTGGTGTCGATTATTCCTGATAAATAAAAATTATGAGGCGCTATGGTTCATATTAACCGCAAGCTGTATTTATCAAAGGGAATGCACTTAGGGAACAACCATTTTTCAGAGCAGAATTTGTATGCAAAAAGCTTAAGAATCTTGAGACAGCGGGGTTTGTTTGGATAAATTATGGACCATTAAATGGCGTCCTTGGCGTCCCACAATTATTTCCAGAAACTTTTTATTTACCTGTACCTATTTGAGAAAATTTGTTTACTTACAAATTTTATTCTATCAAATTTTAACTAACCAGAAATATATATTTTCGCAATATACAAGTTTTTTTCTATTCGTCTGTCCAAAATTATGGATCCAACTAAAAGATCGGTTTTATTTAGTTTTTTTTTTTCAAACTATATTAAAAGATATTAAAATCTCAAAATGTCTCAAAAACATTTTTTAAATAAAATTACTTAAATTAAAAACTTCAAGAGTTAATTAACTTCCATTTTTGTTTCGTCGGTACAGGTGTTCGATTTTGCCTTTAGACATTACAAATTTTCTAATTTTCTCAAATTTCTACCAACTCACCCATTATTCGACCACTGAATAAATAAGCCAATTCCAACCAATCACCTTATATAAGACTTAAGTAACACTGGCTGTGTGTGTGTCGTCTTTATGACAACAAGAACATTATATTTTATATCAAAGTATCTCCTTGAAATGTAATTTATGATACTTATTACTTGCAGTTATATAAACTTATAATAATAATAATATTCAGACTAAAATAATTATAAAGCCGATTATATTGTATATATAAGTGTATTGTGTACAATTCGAAGTCCAATCTTGTGCAATAATCATTTCGTATAGGTATGTTTATAATAAATTTATTTGATATTTCTGTGTTACACAATAATCATATATTTTTAAACAACACGTAATTTAATGTCTAAATGAAAAATTTATTTAAACGTAGTTTAAAATAAAAAATTACGCTTTTATTAATTATGATGCATATAGAAATAAGCAAAAAATCGCACGAATGTGATTATTAAAGTTTCATAAATTTTGGCATGCACAATATAAAATCGTGATAGGGAGAGTGATGTCTCGTTTTTTTTATAAAACCTTAAAAAGTGTATTTGTTTTTTCTGTTTAAACATTGTGCTTTTTCATTTGTATGCATGCGAAAATTAATCATCTCATCTATTGAATTAATTTGCCAATTAAAATATTCATATATTTTTGTAATATTATTGGAATTGTACAAAATTTGCTTACGTTAAGCTATGGACGCTTTCAAACAGGTGTGCCACATTCCATACGTATGTTTGTGTGAATATTTGTTCATTTATTTCTCTGAAACTAGTAATTGAATTATAGTAAATCTATTTTTTTGGATGGAGTATATTTCATGTTAACAGTATATTTCAACTTAGGGACAATGGAATGGGATATGATAAATCAAATTTTTAATGATTTTATGTCAAAAACACAGTCAACAAAAAAATCTCAGATTATATCGTGCCTAATATAGATAGGGCACTCTCCTAGCTCTTTGCATGATAATAACACTTAATTTTATCTATCATCTTTTTGAATACTTTTAAAAAAATTTAAATGATTATTTATTTTTTATTATTCTTAAATTGAAGAGTTTAATTTCCACCGTAAAATTTTCCCTTGTACTTAAATATTCTATGTTATAATATCCTTCTCTGCTAATTAATTGGGGTTTTAATTTTATTCTGGTTTTGTAGACTCACTTAAGTGTCGTCAAATGTTATTATGTTTGTTAATATTACTAGATCGATTTATCAAATAATTATTTTATGAAATCAGTGTTTAGTTTTAATCGTTTTTATTCATAAATATATTTTCTAACAATAATACAAAGTTAATGTACAATTTTTTAACATTGTAATAAATTTATAAAAATAAAATTTAAAAACAACAATCGATCCGAAACCTAACCATACATTATTTCTCTTGGATTCAAACCGTTTTTTTTTTAAATAGTTCAAAAAAATCGTTGGTAGATTCATCAGATTCTTAAATAACATTTGTTACGATTGTATATTTTCAACTTCAATAGGTAATGAGGTACAGAAAAATATTTATATTTATAGACGTAATTAATTTGAAATTATTTTTAGTTGGATTTTTTGGATTCGATTCTATTTTTATTTTTTTGGAAAGATATACATCACATACTTGAAATTTATTAACAAAATAAAAAAACAAAATAATACCTTCTCATTTATTATTCACGTGATGATGGCACGTTTTATTATGTAATTTAAAAATAACTTTTTACAGTTGACTGACGGTCGTGTTGATTAATAAAAAAAAATGAATAAATAAAATTACTACTATTTCAATATCAAATAATTTTTCAACATGATTTAAATTATTAGAAAATAAGTTAATAACTTAATGTTTTCTATACCTTATACAGATGTGGTCCGAGAGCCGACCGATTCAATATACTTTGTATCAGATACATGATAAATTTTTGGTGTGTTCGTAGTATTACTATACGACCAAAGGTCGACACCCCTAAAATTGTCCAATCTTACTTTATAAGATACATGAGTCAAATTCATTTCAAACTAAGGTTTCGACGAGCTAGAATAGTATTTTAAAGAGGAATCGTTTACATGTGTATATTTTTGTATGTAACGTATAAACTTAAAAACTACTGGACCGATTTGAATAATTCTTTCACCGTTGGGTAACTACACTACCCCCGAGTGTCTTAGGCTACTTTTTATCCCTGTATTCAAGTTGCGTGACGTCCGCGTGTAATCTTTAAAATTTAATTTCGCCAAATGTTCTTGATCTTGTTTTTAAATTTTGCATTAAAGGTAAATTGCAATATAAAAGCTGCCATCTATAAGAAACTCTCATACTTATTTCGTTCGAAGTAGTTAATTCACTTAACACCGCAAATGGAAAATTTACCATTTATTTTGAACAAGCGTATCTATTATCCGTAGGTTTAAAAAAACAAATGACTGTTCGTCATAATTATGGGAGGTTTATTTATTTGTTACCAAGGTTACATTTTTTAATTATATAATATTTTTAGGTGTGTTACTTAAACAATGAGGAAATTATGATTAATAGTGTGTATATGAACGAACATACAAATTCTTAATAATATAAGTCGACTGACTACACCACACAGGTATAAATTAACCTTTTCGCCATTGTACGCACATGTGTATGAATGGTAAGAAAAATGTGCCATACTCGTGGAAAAAATTTTATTAACTTGAAAATTTTATTAAAGATTATGTTTTTAATTGTATCCGCACATATTTTATACAGAAATATATTGATATGGCCGAGTATACAGGCAGGGCTTAATATCTTACTTGTCATAAGTAAAAATTACAACAACAAAAAATACATCGAAAAAATTGTTGCAAACAATAGTTATTTTAAACAAATTTTCTTCAATTAAAACATAATCCGTACGTAATATTTAATGTTACATCTGTAATTAAACATAAATATCTATATTACACTGTGTATAAAAACTTGTATCCAAATAACTCTATAAATATATATACATAGAAATGATTCTACGTTTATCTTCATTTATTTTAGACCACTCTATATATCTGTATACAACAGTAGGTTCATGCCCATCATAATAAATGATCTATAATTATAAATGAATTTCATTGTTTGTCTTCAGACATTGACAATATTTAGACAAATATTGTACACAAATTAATTAAATTTACCAAAAATCAAATAAATGAATTACACAATGTTTATTTTTAAATTTTAGGCATTAATGGTCTTGTCAAACATGTTCTTGTTAATTATTAAAATTGACTTAGTTGATAAAACACAATTTTTTTTAAATACAAGTCTAAAAAATATAGTTTTTCTAATTTTTTTTTTTTTTTTTTGGATAAAAATGGAATTTTTAGAGTAGAGATAAAATTGAAATGTTTTCTAATGAAAAGTATAAATTATTAAAATCATAATAATAGTTAATACCGCATAATTATTCTACCAAATCAAAAAAACTTTTTTTTTTGCATGATATTATTATTGAGTTCCAAAAGGCAATTTTATTTTCATTTTCAAAAAGCCATTACGAGCATGAGTCACATCTGAATCGTCTCTCTTTTGATTAAGAGCTTCGTTCGTGTTCATTTAACATCCCCTCTGAATATTCGACCAACTCGATTAAATTTTTTTCTATTTTCATGTGATTTTTCTTTTATACATTTTTACGAACCTGTAGACACTACCTCAGCGATCAAATGGTATAAATCATGATCTTTTTGCTCCCTACCTTTGAGGTAGTTCCCATTTGGAATCGTGCATTCGCCTATTATAATGTTGAGTTGATCAAATAATTTTTAATATTCAAATTTATTTTGTGCAATCACTGAGTAAAGTATCTATATATTTCAAATATTTTCCAACAAACTTGGCCTTTCTCATATTTAACGCAAAAAAATTCTCAATCGTAAATAATATGATAAATTTCAAATCACCTAAATTTCAAAAACGATTTTTTTCAAAATTAAATGCCAAAACAATTGCGAAAATTTAGCGTGATTAATGAAATAAATAAACACGTATTTTAACTTATTACAACATGAAACATATTTTTCTTAATTTTTATTTTTATAGAAAACATTTCATAATTTGTAAAAATACATTTTCCTTATATAATTCGATTTCGTGTATATTGAAAATTTAATTTGGCCAATTTTCAAATAATTTTTTTTTCATTGTTACAGAATTATCATTAACTGCGCCTCCAAATACTGAAAATACAAAACTTAGACGAAGATGGAGTAAAGCATACAGGCGACGAGCAAAAGTACATCTTGAAGAAAGTATTGCTGCATTCTGTTTGGCCACAATTTATGAATCTCAGAATAGATCGTTTCGTCAAGTTGTTGAAAAGGTAATTTTAATTGAGCTTTTCTTCTATCCTTTATAGTTTAATATTTTATAGATCAATCATCCATGAGACCCAATGGACCGATTTTGCTCATTCACGAAATTAAACTCACGTTTTATGATTAGAATACGTCACCAAATTTCATCTCGCTACCTCTTTTTGTTTTTGTGTTATCGTCATAACGGACAGACGAACAATCGAAAATGGACTAATTAGGTGTTTCTATGAATACCAGTACCGAAATTTTGTTTGTGCGGTCAATATTAGGTAGCGTTACAAACTCTAAAGTAAAGTTGATAATACTCTGTCATATTATGTATGTCGAGTATAAAAATGATAACGGACCATTTGTTTTAGATTAATTTTGTGCAGAGTTCTTCAACGAAAATCTCATATTTTCATTTTCTATTGTTTTATCGTAATATGTATTGTTGGTATAAAAATAGAGTTGAAGTAAGAATAAAGTCGTTAATCAGTATAATAAATGCTAGAAGATTAAAATTTGATTCCTAGAATAACATACAAGCTACAAAACAAAAGGTCGTGTTTCAATGCACGTACACATATTTCATATTTAAATAATGACAATTGATTTAAATCAATTTTTAACCTATTATTAACGTATCTTATCAATAAAAATCATAAACAAACATAATTAAATAAAAAAATTATTTTCAAAAGAATTTAATTACATTTTATAACTAATAATAGATTTTCATTTTAAAAACAATATAATAACAATATTGATTTTTTATTAAAGGTACTAAATAATTTACTGTCTGCAAAACGTTCACTACGAGCACGTTATACAGCTTCGGGTGTGTTTCCATGTACCCGAATTGATAACCGAAATCATGTACCAGTTGCAAGTGATTCAGATGAAGCATCTAGTGGAGATGAAGATTTTATGCAAGGCATTTCAAATTCTACTGACCTACGGAAACTTGTTGAGAGAATTGTTCGTGAATTAGAATGTGTTAGGCGTAAGTATTTTTTTAAATGTATTTTAGCGTTTTGTTTATTTCATAATAGATTTTCATATCCATTTTCATACTTTATTCAACAATTCCAATGTGAATTATAGCACAATAATTTGAAATTGAATCATTTACAATACTATTCGGTTTCAAATTTCTTTTAAGTAGAAATTTTCTCGTAAAATAAGGACACTTACATATTGAAAATAAATACCATACAACTTTTTTTTTGTTTTTCCAAAAGATTTGATTATGGTTTTCGAAGGAACGCCAAGCAATAATTTCATTAAAGAATTCACCTAAAATCTAAACGGAAAGTGGATTATTAACATTTTAGATTGACATGCATTTTTGTTAATAAATCAAAGAAGTCAATTTATTCTCAATTGTATTATCATATTAATTTGACTTTTTGAATAATACAAAATAAATTAATGCTTATAAACAAACTCGAGGAATCAATTTTCATCAAAAATGGTCATAATATCATATTCATAATCATCAAGCTGAAAATTGCTGAAAATATGTATTTGGTAGCTGTAATGGAAAATTCAATTTCTAAAAATTCAAAATAAAATACAAATCACTATAAAAACATTTTTCTTAGTAGCTGTTATTTTACAAATTAATAGATTCCGAATAATGATGCTTTCGCGGAAAAACTTAGAAAATATTTTTGCACATTTCTTTCACCCCACCCCACCTTTGACACCAGGAAAACCTTTGTCGATAATTAGTAAAAATAAAATGAATTTAAATTTGAAATTTCCCAGTATTTTTCTTAAAAATGATTGAAATAAAAATTTTTTAATAATAATTATTCTTAAAGTGGAGTAAAAAATAATAATTTATATTCGGCTCATAAATATTTAAAACTCTATACAGGGTCATAAACTCTTAAAGACTTTCCTGGAAATTTTTAATTATGAATTTTGATTAGCGTTGAAAATATTAGTAATATTTAACACGAAATACATTGGGCGCAAACAAGACATAACTGTAAGGAGTATTATTTAAAAATTATTTTTTATTTAAAAATAATTAAGCAGTTAGTTGAATATCACTTAAAAAATTACACACGAACTGAAACATAAAGAAATGAATTTATCAACTCATTTTATGATTAAAACTAGATGATTTTGCATTTCCTTTGGTTATCTATCTAGGTTTGTTCTACTGTAACTTTCCAACGCGTTGTTCGATTTAGATGACATTGATTTATTACATTCAAATAATTCACTGTTTAGAGGAAACGGGAAAACTAGGATTATTCCATCTCTACCCCACATAGGAAAATCTCCAAAAATATCAGTTTTTTGTATGCCAGCTTTAAGATGCGGTGTTTTATGCATTTTTGAGTAAAGTCTAAACCTCACAAAACTACTAGTATAAAATTTCCCTGATAAAAAAGTAATTCCTATTAAGTCCTATAGAACTTGAATAGAAATGAATAGGAAATTCCTATTCAATCTTATTCAAATTTTTAATGAGATTTAATAGGAAATCGTTTCTTCAATAAAATTTCCTATTCAATCCTATTGATTTCCTTTCAATTTCTATACGATTGAATAGGATTTTTTTTATCAGGGTTAGTTAACAGCCAGTGTTCAATAATTTGTGTCGATGATACCTTTAAACAATTACTAATAAAAGTGTTTTTTGATAACATAAACAACAATTTCGAGATTCTGGTGATTGTATCGAAGGTACTAAAATTTCGATGATTTTGGATTTGAAAACATTCGTTTATTTACATGTAGGAATATATATATTTTACTAAATATATTTGTTATTCCTTAAACAAATGTTTATAGGAATAATACTAACATTATTGATTAACGATTTAATTTTCTTTCAGGAATACCACCAAATAATGCCTCCCGATTAATATCTTCAGTAGAATTAGATTGTGTGTTATGTAGTCGATGTTTACTAGAGCCTGTGACAACCGTATGCGGGCACACATTTTGTAGAGAATGTTTAGAAAGGGTTTTGGATTATGGTAATTCGTGTCCATTATGTGTTGCTCCAATATCTAGAGCTGATTTATCGAGGGGTTCCACAGTTGTCATTGAACGATTACTCCGACTTGTAATACCTGCTGAATATAATGAACGATTAAAAGTTCGTCAACAAGAAATTGATAGCATTGATTCTCAGGTAATTAGCTTTTTGGAACATTTAACCAAATCTCTCCCATTTTCAGTAGAAATCATCTATTCTATTATTCTAAAAATCAATTTTTTCAAAACTGAATGTATTTATTAAAACGAAAATACGATTTTTTTTTTAAATATTATAGTTAATTTTAGTGCGTAGAAGATATCCTTACAAAGTATAAAAGTTACATTTGGTTGAATCTAATTCCAAATTGTACTGAATTGGTTCGCCAGATACCACATATTTGGGTTGAGCTAGTACCAATTGGCAATTGTTGATATACTGTATTAAAAGAGTGATACATATTGCAATTCAAATAACTTTATATTGTAACGATATTATGTTTTAAGGACATCAAAGCCTCTTTAAATTTATATAATCGTATTTGAGTAATAATAATTACAAAGAGTGGTTATGATAAAAAATGGTTTTACAGACTTAGTAAGAATGTATATTCGTTATTTTCTCATACTGAAAATAATTTTTATAATCATTTTTGAATAGTTTTATTAATAAAAAAAAACTATAGATTGTTGCTATAACTATTGTTTGTATTATTAAAGGTTCCAGTTTTTGTCTGCACGACAGCTTTTCCTGGCATCGCATGTCCTTTATTTGTTTATGAACCAAGATATCGATTATTAACACGAAGATGTTTACAATCACCAAATCGAAAATTTGCAATGGCAGCTCCGAGTGTTAATCCTAATGAACCATTTGCTAAATACGGAACAATGTTAGAAATAAAAGATGCCGTAAGATTACAAGATGGGTGTACTATTTTAACAACTATTGGTATTAAACGATTCCGCCTTATTGAATCTGGAGAAAAGGTAAAAATTTCATTTAAATTTTTTTAATGAACTTGAAATTAATTTGATATTTCTATTTTTCTAGGATGGGTATAATACCGCATCTGTCCAATATATACAAGATACACCAATATCAAATTCTCACTTGCCATCGTTAATTCAACTCCATGATCAAATTTATTACAAAGCAAAACTATGGGTAAATTCTTTAAGTTTAAATATTCAATCAGAAGTCGAACATTCATTCGGTGCCATGCCAGAACCTGAATTTAATTGGCATAGATTACCTGATGGACCTACATGGACTTGGTGGTTAATGGCTATATTGCCTTTTGGATTACAATTGCAAGTAAGTATCAACATTTCTAACCGTATTTATTTTGATAGTTTTCTAAAATTACTTGTTTTTTACTATATGGACACATAAAATTTAATTTGAATACCTAATTATACCATTTTGTGTCGCCCTGTCTGGTTATTTTAAAAAATTGATTCGATATTTCATATTCTCATATTTTTAATAATATAGTAAATATTGATTAAAAGTAAAATTCTCGCTAATGCGAAAGGTCTGTTCCCGACTTTTGAGTGTATTATTTTCATTTAATTTTTTATAATGCGTTCAGTATAAAACTTTTTTTGTCTAACCAATTATTTATTTATTTCTAGGTTGGAATTCTGGGAACTACAAATTTAGAAAAACGGTTGCGTGCAATTGATAAAACTTTGGAACATGTAATCGCTCGAATGAGTACGGTAGATAATAATCCTACATATTGTAGCGATGAATCAAAAGATATGAATATTTCTTGTAATACTGAAAATAATTTACAACATCGCTTAGAAACTACATCATCGCAGCAAGTCCAGCCTATTAATCTGTGATTGGATGTCAAATTTTGTTGGACTTCTTGATAAAATTTTTATGAGGAGGATCCATTTTGTGTTAAACAACTGAGAACATACTTATAAATTTTAAACAATTTTAACAAAATCTTTAGCACTATGAGTAAAATGCTCAATAATTCTATGGAATAAGAGTTAGCTGTCAAAATTGCGCACATAATTTGTGTACATTTAAAGCAACTAAATAATTTATAAATAATTAATTCAGCAAAATCGTGTTATGTATGACATTCCGATAAAAAATTCAGTGATTAAATTATATTTTTGATTGTTAGGAAAAACTTGCTGTATGATATTCTAGCATGTAAAATTTGGAGGGAAATAAATTGGGTTAAATTTAAGACAGTCTAGCTCTTACGTTATTAGTTGAGTAAAAAGATTTGTGTATTTAGATTTAAATATATCATATGCACTAAAATTAAAGAAAAAATTGTGCTAAAGTCTGTTAACCATAATCAAAAGCAATACATTTATATGAACTAGCAAATTTCAATTCATTGTAGTAAATAAATTTAATTTCGATGAGAAAATTAATTTCAGACTCATGTTATCTTATACGTCTTTATTTTTATAAGCATTATATTTAAACATAAATATAATTTTTTTTTTTTTAAATGGTTAAAGGAATAAAGCCTAATAATCTTTCCATTTATGGCAAAATACAATCTGAGCAATTTTCAAAGTCGTACATACCTTCTACTTTTAAATAAAATCACGTTTCTTAAACCAGATAAGGTATTTCTAGGCATGTATATGTATTGTTTTTGATTTTGACCATTTATGTAAAAAATTAGTATAAAAAACTATTCCAAATAAAAGTCGTCACTAAAAAAATGCAATAACATTGATTTTTGTATTTTTATTTATTTTTAAGTTATTATTAAGGAAGATCAAATAAAATATATATCAAATAAATAGGAAGAAATAGTTAGACTTTTTTTTAAATGAAGCATGTTCTTTGGACCAAAATTTAAATATATTCCTTTTTATTTGATAGTACGCTGCTTATATATTTTTTTTCCTCTTGTGATAATTTTCTTCCACAAAAATTGAATAAATTATATTGATATTTATTATTATTTTCCTTCTATTTTTATATTATATTTTTATTTTAGTAAGTATTGTTTTTTCATATTTAATTACTATCTACTTTATTATGTATATTATGAATAGTATTTAAAGAATGATTATTTTTCATCAAGAGTAAAAATAGTATTTCTAAATTTAAATATTTGTATTTTTATATTACTGAAAAAAAGATATTAAAATTAAAAATTAAAAAATTTAAAAAATTAACTAAAATCTAGTAAAAAAAAAAATAATAATAATAAAAATATTTTTTTAAAAACAAAAACAAAATTTTATCCATATAAAATTATTTTCAAATTACTTTTTCACTAAATTATCATAAAATACTAAAATTATGGGTAAAAATTTTGTTTATTTTTTTTATATATGTAATAATTCAATACATACATAAGGTATACATTTGTGATAAACTTCGAATTAAACGTTCATACTTTACATGTAAATATTGAATTTACAACATAATTGTAATATTTAATTTTAATAAATCATTTAAACATTACATCCTTTAGTTGTTTTTTTTTTAATATCACTAGTCAGGCTAACCACGCAGCAGAAGTAACAAATGCTACGATACCCGCCTCTGAGAAAGCCCAGCCTCTCCGTACTCACGTACTCAAAAAAAAAAAAAAAAAAAAAAACTAAAATTAAGACCATTATAGGACAAGACCGCTTGAAAAACCTTTATATTATGAATCGAACCCTTCTTTTGATATACATTTGGTTCATTTGTCTTATAAAGTAAGATGATCATTTGTCTTATATACTAATGCTCGAAACCACCAACCGAAGTGGAGTTGTCGACCTTACTGAGGTCGACCCTTATTATTCCGTAATACTACCCTCACACCCAAAATTGTTTATGTATCAGATCTTTTTAATACCGGCTCTCGGACCAATAAACCTTTTCACCGAAATTGCCGATATCCGTGACATTTTATTCACACACGGAGCAACTTATGTGTAGCAATCATTAAACGACCAGCTATTATATATATATATATATATATATATATATATATATATATATATATATATATATATATATATATATATATATATATATATATATATATATATATATCACTCCGTTTGCGATGTCCTTATTTGTTGAACCCATTGTAGGATAATAAGTACGTTTCAAAACACAATGTTGTTTTGCCCAGAACAAAGAACATTTCAAATGTACAATATTGATGACATCATTTCTTGTTAGTTGCGATTTTTGGAACGCAATATATGCATAAGTAAGATATTTTAATCCTGCAATGCATGCAAGGAAATGTGTAAAGACTAAAACTGATCAAAATTATAACAAACTACACGTTAATATTGAATAATCTATGTACTATAATTTTGCTCAACTTTTACTCAAAGATTGAATTCAATTAATTTTTTAAAAAATAACAATAACCTTTATTTGAATGGTTTATTTTTTTAAATTATCACCCTCACTAATAAAGTAAGTAAACTAATTACAATTTTTTTTTTAAACAATTAAATCATGATTTGGATACTATTCGGTTTTGAGTGTGCAGAAAGAAATAGAATATAAATATATACAAAACACTTAAAATATAAAACATTTTACACAAAACTTCACGATATGAAAGATATATTTTGTTCCAGAAAACCTCCTAGAAAGTTAAATGTATTATAAATTTTTTCTTTATCTCACAATTTTTTTAAGATTGATAAAATTTAAAACAATGTTCTAAAATTTAAATTTACTGGGTAAAATTTTTTTTTCCTTCTTATAGTTTTTTAATCTGAACAAAAAACGGTTCGACCAATATTGATGAAAAGTCCATATCGATAAAAGTGAAAATTCCGAAGGCATGTATATAATCTGACATGTTGATTACTCTCTAGTATGTTTCGAGTATTCCCAAAAAACATGTTCTCTTTATCAGACTTTGGCAGTCTGATAAAGCGCTTATTGTTTTTTGTATACTCAATAACATCTAGCCCCTGTATCTACTGTTACTTATTTAATATTAAAAAATGATCTAGAGTCACATAGAGCATAATGATTACATAAATAATA
Organism: Chrysopa pallens; assembly: GCA_020423425.1. Taxonomy (NCBI): domain Eukaryota; kingdom Metazoa; phylum Arthropoda; class Insecta; order Neuroptera; family Chrysopidae; genus Chrysopa; species Chrysopa pallens. The sequence continues at coordinate 44,002,652 of CM035593.1, read as the reverse complement.
TTATTGTTTTTTGCATAAAGTAATCGAAATATTATTTACAAAAATATTTCAAACTAAAACCTGTTAATAATTTTCCACATAAACATAAAAAACTCAAATAAATATAAATTTTTAGCATCTGGTAATTTTATTTATAACGTACTCATAAGTTTAAAATTAAATTTTAGATATTTGCATTAATATAAACAGATCAATAATTTATGAATTGTATCAGTTAATAATAAATTAGTTTTAATTATATAAATTAAAACACTGTCGATTGTGTTCGCATCTGCGCTTATGTTATGATTTTAAGGCGTTCCATCTATTTAACGTTATGTATGTAATATCAATATTTTTTTATTTCTAGTATCTATTAAAAATACAACACCCATCATTAATTTTTAAAAGATAAATATTCGCAATAACAATTTTTAAGGAATGATTTAAGTGCGAAATAAGAATTTGGGATTAAATTAGCACCATGAGAAAAGATGAGCGTTTACAACCAGAAACATTTCAAATATATGGTACATCTCCAGCACCTAGTCGGGATTATCATGGACTGAGTATAACACATGAGCTTGTAAGTAATATAAATGTATAAACCATATGTGTGTACATTTTAGGACAAATTTACAATGAGGTGGATTATAAATTGGATAGTAAAAAAAGTTAATTTTTCTTTTTCTAAGCTGAAATATTATATTTTCCAGATTGTTTATTATAATTTAGGAGCTTCATGATTGAAAAATAAATAAAACAGTTTTAAAAAAAAATATCCTAATATACTCCTACTCTTTATTGATGCTAACTATAAAATCTATTTCTTAACTGGAGCTCTAACAAAAAAATCAATAAAAGAACAGTTTTTGCTTTAATCTGTTAAATTACAATTGTCTCCAAAAACTTACAACAATAAATTTCTTAGAATTTTTGTCTATTTGTAAACATTTTCGTAGGGTTGATAAACGTATAATACAAAAATCATTTTTTATTTTTTACATGTAAAAATTAATGTAAATTAGTACTTAAGTAGTTAATTATGTAATATAAATTTTATTACATTTTTTTGTTGTTCTTCATTGTTTGCATGCATAGGCAGAGATATCAGATTTACTCGTTTATATTATAGAAACGAACTATTCTGGTATATACATACATAGTTTCTACGAGGATTATTAACTTCCTTATAAGGAAGTTATTATGATCGCCCCGAAAATCAAGACCGAGACTGACGTCATATATTCAAGTGTTTCTAGCGATTTCACAAAATTATGTGTGTTCGTACGTTTGCTGTTTGTATATGCCAAATTTGGGACACAATTACTCGCAAAAATCGAATGCAATCAATTTGAATTTCTAACTGTAGATAAGTGACCGTGCAAAAATTGATCATATGGCTCAGATTAATCATCCAGGACCATACTTATAAAGAGAAATTTATAAAATTTCAAATACAAAAAAAGTTTGTTTTTTTTTAATAAAAATCTCTTCTATGTATCATATTATAATAAATTGTTTGAATTAGCCACAACTCCAGCCTAATTCAGACAATTTACAAATTAATTATAACTAGAGTTCATCATCACATCAACATACTGCAAGTGAGAGGAACAATAAATTTAAGAAATAGTCAAATATCTTGAAAATTTAATGAAAACATGAAATAGTTTTAAAATTTTTTATTGGTAACACTAATAAATGACCAAAAAATAAAAAGGAAATAAAATCGGCTTACAAACAAAAATATAATCAAACTATAAACTTTGCTTTTAAAAAGAACTTTGAAACTCTTTGACTTTTTTCTCATTGTTCCTCACACTCCTGAATTTAAAAAAAAATATATATATAATTATTATTATACTGATTTGTAGGTAACTTTAAATTCATGGCATATTGCACATGGACCTTATGTGTTTCCAAAAGTTAAACGGTGTAATATCGAGGATTATCCATTTGATACTCTTTTACAAACGGATATAATCAATGTCTTTGGAGATCATTTGCACTTTTACATTTTGGATTTAGCAACTGGGCAGTATACGTTAACTACTATTCCAAATAAGTTAATGTTGAGAATTTTACGTATGTTGTCATACCATGATATTTTAAAGCTGTCGGAGACATCAAAAATATTTTGGGAGGTGGGTAAAAATAAACTAATGGCGATTTATTGACCAAAGCAATCATTATTTTGTAGTACATTCCAAATATATGTATTTATTATACATATCGTCTCCAATTCTAAATATATATCAGGATTTTCAGTGCCATGTGAAGTTTACTGAGCTCATTTTTTTCTATCCCTAAAGTTCCTATCCTGATTGACTGTCCATCAAATCAAATGCCATACGCTTTAAACTACACCGCATATGGCGCCTAACCTCACCTCATATACTTCCATACATTTACACGTGAACCACTGATCTGTTATATAGAGGTCAGTGTCCTGATCCTATGCATTCGAAAACTTGGAATGACTAGACATTCTATGCCTTTCACCTATACTCAGATACTTTTTCCAAGAAAATTTTCTGGAAAGTTTTCATTAATAATCATTAATAAATATGATAAATTGTAAAATGGCAAAACTTTCTATTCATTTTTTGACTACGGCTTTCAGATTTGAAATATGTCTAATTATTCACAGCTATAGTTCCAAATTATTTGTATTTTGAGTATTTGGTCAATAAGTCGCCGTAGTATGAGTTTCGAAACCCTGGCAAGTAAGGTACTAAGTCATCATATATGATATTAAACATAACAAATATACAATGTTTATGACATCAAACCTTACTGTCCAATAACACTATCATATTTCGAAATATACACATAATTATACAAAGCTATAAATACTTGTATATTTTGATATATTTTATTAAAATTTTTTAGCTGTGCAATACAAACGCTGTATGGAAATTAATATTTAATAAACGTAGAAATTTTCCAATGAGTCGTGATGATTTTCGTCAAGGTGAAACTGTTGGTTGGAAATCTGTATTACGATCGAAACTAAAAAATCGTGTCATACAATCATTAAAACAATCGATGTGTGGAACATTTGTACGACCATTTGCCATAACAACAGACTATACGAAACCGATCTTGCATCATCATTTTAAACCACATGTCTCTAAATCGATTATTCCTCCAATAACACCCGTAAAATCTTCAAATGTTAAAATGATGAGAAATCATGATTTGCAATCACGTGATACTGAAAAATCTACTATGAAGATACCATTAAATAAAACAAAATCATTGAGCAATGAAAAATCAAATAGAAATCAACGTAATGAAAGCTCTAATATGATGATTCAGCAAAAATTAAACATGGATATGAAGTACCAATTAAAAATCCCAAAGATTTTAAATGTTAGTAAATCGGCTAGTAAATTTATTGACCAAGATAAATTATATACAAGTTCACTAGCATCAAAAAGTTCCATTTTACTTAAGAAGTCAATATCAACGAAGCAGAAGTCGGATTCTCAAAAACTCAAGCAAACAATTTCGAAATTTACCAAGTAATTTTGTATTTTAAAAACTGTTAATTCTTCTAATATATTATGTTTATATTGTTTTATATGTACTTTATATACAAATTAAATTTAGTTACCTGTATCCATTTCAAAAGGGAATCCTCCTTTAGGAATTTGTGTAAGGGGAGGTATACCCTTCCATACCTATATTCCACAAGTAATTCCGCAAAATAAGAAATGTCCCAACTTCTGTTAATTCAGTAGCAACTTCTGTATGGTAAGGAAGAATCAACATGCATAATACTTGGTGCCATCGTTATAATTCTCATTTTTGCTTTTTTCTCCCATTTAAACAAATAAATTTTAATAAATAGGTAATGATCGGAAAAATCGATTTCTATTCAACCATAAGCACCCTTAAAAATTAATAACAATTACCTCCTAATAAAAAAAGTTTAATTTAAACCTATTTTAAAATTTAAATTCGAAATAAATCATGTTAAATCGGAAATAATTATTTGAAAAACGATTTCGATTCACTTCGATTAAAACATTTAATCAAAATTTAAAACCAGAGAAATATAGCAGTAGACCAAAATTAATTATTTCATTTATTCTGAAATTATTAATTTTCAATTTTGATAATTTTTTGAATTTACTCTATTTTATGCTATATGGCAAGCATTCTTGGAAAAATCTTTAAAGAATAATGTTTGCAATAATTATTACATCTATGTCGTACAAGTTACCTATATCTGTTCAAAATAAACATGTATATCATTTAATGTTATGTAGGATTATTTTGGATAATAATAAATTAAAGGTAGGTTATGGATTTAGATCTATTGCCTCCATCCGTTATACTTTTACACGAAATTGTGGTTTTTAAATTCCAAAACTTGCTACACCAATTTCTACTCCCTCTCTCTTTTCATTCTTTAATTTTCCCACTGCTAGGCAGGGATTGATTACAGGTATTTAAGGAAATCACAAAAATTTTATGATTTTTCCAAGCAAACAAATGTATACATTTTTAATTAATATTGTAGCTAAAAACAAAGTACGGAAGTCTGGTTAAAATAGTACAATTTTCATTTGGTTGATTATTAAATTTATCCAGAAAATTGCAAATTCTTCAATTTTACATAGGCAAAATTCTACATTTGAGCAATGTTGTTTTTACAACTACACAATCATCAACAAAAATCAATGAATGGGTAATTAACATAGTTTAATCACAGAATTTGTGATTAAATTCAAATAACGCAAATAAATTAGTATAATACAATCAATTACTCGATATTATAAAATAATAATTTAAATTATGTGCACCAATAATGGGGGGAGATATGTGGAATACTAAAAAAGTAATAATCGACGCACGCGTGTACTGGTTGACAGATTGGAGGATCGAACCATAAATTATATTAGAAAATAAATTCTAAAATAAATATTTTTAATAAATAAACTTCTAAAATTATTCGAATTAATAATTGTTTTATGTTCATTATAATCTAAAGATTGTGTGTGAATATAATCAATGTGATAAAAGTTGAAGTTATTAATACTAGTATAAAAAAATTGTTTCAATAAATGGCTACGCGATATTAAAATTTTTCTGTAATAAATACAGATTTTTGTAATTTTGTGATTGTTGTATTGATAATGAAATTTTTGATATTTAATAAATATAATATACAGTTTTTAATATAATTTTGGTTTGTTATACAATTTTATAATGGTGTTTAATATAGTATTTAGTTGTAAGAAATTACAATTTTTCCAAATTTGTGAATATGTGTCAGTTAATTGTAATTATTTTTATGTGTTGGAAACATAAATTGAAATTTTTTCTATAATGTCTGCTAGTAGTTTCATGAAACGTTCGTGCCGTCGTTCTAAGTGAGTATTTAAAAAATTGTTGACATTGATCTATAGACTTACTGTAGTTGTTAAATTGTAAGGTTAGAATGATAAAATTGTCTTTTAAATAATTCTAATTTGTAAATTTAACAGGCTGCATTAACAATTTCAGAAAGTAATTAAGATTTGAGTTAGAATTTTAAAATTGGTTTTGTTTCTAGGATATATTAAGTTAGGTTAATTTTTTTAATATCTACTTGTTCAACCTTGTAAAGAAGCTTACTTCCTTATTATATTGTTTCAATAAAACTATGTAAAATGTTTATAATTATAAAAATGCATTTTTATATGCATATATAAATTTTATAAATTTACAATAAGTATACCTAATTTCTTACATTCAATCAATTTAAGAAAACTAATTGCCTATACTCTCTCTTATATAGTAAGAAATTTAAGACTAAATATTATATATATAGTAGGTATTTGCTAACATTGAAATTTTGAAACTTCTATGAAAAATTGTATATTTGATAATAAATAAGAAATATAAAATCATTCTGAATAATTACATTAGTATTATGTAACCATGATTTATAAATACATTTAACAATTATTTTATATGTGCATAATAAAATTTAAAAAAAAAATTTTTTTAAGAATGTTATAGAATAAATATTGAAACTAAAGAATTACTTCTAGAATACCAATCACAATGGTATTGTCAAAAAAATTATACTATTCAAATTTTAAAATTGTATACATGAGCGTAATGCTGAATTGCATCATTTATCCAATTCAAAACAAATTGCAGGATGCATTTATTTTTTTACGTATGTGCAAAAAAGTAAGGAAAAAAAATGTATAAGAATACCTTATTTTAAGTTCTTTTGTATTCTGATCAGTATAAGAACAATTTTATTATATTGTTACTATTTTCATAAAACTACCAACAGGTGGTTTTCGTTAAAATAGAATTAAATTTCGGTAGAGCTTGAATTATGAGCCCGGATCCACATTATAATGATGATTATAGTCTTAATTCGTTATAAGTTGATCTGGTAAAATTCTTTTCATGTTTAAATTACTTCTACAAACTGACTTCTATCTCAATACAGTAAATAATAGTTTAAAGTCGATTATCTTTATAATACCATGTGGAATTTTTGGCTTATAATTAATAATAAAATTGAAAATAATAAACTTTATAAGAATATTAAATATTTTATTGTAATATTTACGGCCGAATATGTCGTTTCATTGGATCGGGATGAAAGTAGTTCTCTTTCTTGATGAAGTCTATTATAAATTAAGTAAAGGTGTAATAATGAAAAGTGAGTGCATCTAGGGATAAAACATTGTTAATAAAAATATCGATGTTTTTTAACTTTTAGATGTTGACATGATTTTTGATGACGTGAGTTTTGACAGGGTGTTATAGTTCTCTAATGTTTATTTTATGTTAAACACAGATTATATAATACCTAATTTATCTATGATGTTAAATTAAATATATTAAAAGGATTAATCAAAGTAAGTTTGCCTACACATACAAATTTATGTGAACTTTTTTAAATCGGAAATTTAATCGAAAATCTAGACTTAAGATCAGAAATTACTAATACAGTACAAAAATCGATGTATTTATTAAACTAAAATTACTTCTTATCAACAAATTTAAGATATCAATCAACTCTAAAAATGATAAAATAATTCTGTTCAAACTGTGATAATGATGATTTTCAAATTTGCACTGGTAATTTTAATTGGCAGTCAGTAACTATATTGTGCTCTACGGAATTGGTGTAACTAAAGTTGAAGGTAATTAGACGCTTATCCACGGAATGTGTGATGATCAATATATAACAAGCGCCGCTCGTCCTATGAAACTGCAAATCACCAGTTAACGATTAAAGGGGAACGTTGATGTTTTAGAACGATATATCGATGGCGCGATCTTTTTTATGTATAAGTTTGATTCAATTTTTTTTATAAGGAATTCTAGGATTTTAAAAATAAAGATTTTTTTTTACGTAAAAATATTAAAATAAAAATTCACAGACTTGCATATCTATGTAGACACTACCACTTTGTTGTACATATAATATGTAACAATGCAATGACCGCATGCGATTTATACATTAATAATATAGCGTAAATAATTGTATTTATGTACAGTGGTATAATAACTCAGAATTTAAAAATATTTTCAAGAATTCTGGACATTATATAGTCAAATCCAAAAAAAATACCGCACCAACGTGAATTTTCCATGTTTTTCTAAAACTAAAAAATACTTGATTTTTATGGTATATTTTATAATTTACTCAGTTTAAAACAAAAGTAATGCTTTGATAAACAAAATTAAATCTGATAAAGACCTTAAAAAACTATAAAAAAAAGTATTAAAAACTATCCTAGCCCCAGGCGTCTACTTTAAAATTTTAATATTCTTATATCTTGAAATTTAATTAAAATAGATATAATGCATTTACCAGGTAGTCTTCAACATCACCATATTTGTTTGACATTTTAATTGTAATTGATAAATAATATATGTACCTTACCTGTTATTGCTTTATTTGCTGAATGTTTTTATATTTTGACACATTTATGGTGTATAGTAATAGCATGCTGTCAGTCAGTCCATAGATGATAATAAATCAAAAATAGATTGGCGACTGGAAAGGAAAATTGGCGACCTTTCCCCCCTACGAAATATTTTTCTTTGAACTATTATAAAAGAAAAAACGGTTTGAATCCAAGATAAATAATGTTTGGTTGAGATTAAGTTTGATTAAGTTTGTATTATTGTTAGTTAGAAAAGATATTCATTAACGCGATTAAAACTGACCTCAGTACACAGTACTGCTAGTACCCATCAAAATACAGATTGTGACTGCTGTTGCTTAACTTTATTGATTGGTCTGTCATTACGTTACGTCAGTCCGGGGTCGAACTAAACTCTTATATCACAAAATAATTATTTGATAAATCGATCTAGCGATATTAACTTATAATAACATAATAACATTTAATGACACTTAAATCAGTCAACAACACTAAAATATAACAAAAAACACAATTAATTGACAGAGAAAAGAAATTATAATAAATGATTTAAATATAACGAAAATTTTTACGTTTGGCATTAAACGCTTCATTTTAAGAATATTAAAGTTACGAAAAAATCATGTACGTAGTAATTAATTTCTATATGCTGAAAAGTGAATTAAGAGCAATATATTAACTAAAAATATACTCTCCATCTCTCCATTAGGCGACACTATTCCCATTTACTTTCAAACCTATTATCACTATGTGAAGAAAGTATTTGGTGTTCATATACTTGCAATGGAAACAATTTAAAGTGTAAAATTTGCCTCTATCAGAATATGTAGTGAATTATTATTGAACTTGGTATAATTTAAGAGTAATATTTCATTCAAGAAGACCATGAAAAATTTGACTTGTAAATTTTTCTAACGTTTTTAAAACATGTAATGTTGTATTTGCTTTTTGACTCATGTTCTATTTAGTATTTATAATTTTTTTATCTGTTCTATAATATTCATGAAAGTTCTTTTACGATACAGTCGAATGTAACTCTATCTTTTTTTTGAAATTGAAGTCGGTTAAAAATTAAGAAATTCCATTAAATCACATCGCTAAATATTATATTAAGATTATATCATTACTTTTCTTTTTTTACCAATACTTTTTCCTACCACATGCTTAAATTTCGCTCTGGATAGTATTCACTCACTATACATAAATTTTAAGAAGTTTGAATTAAATTATGAACAAATGAAAAAAATTGTTTATTTTATTCATTTTTAATTTACAGTGATATGGAAGAAGATAACGATGATAAGGATGACACAAAACGAAAATCTCGCAATTTGAGTGAGAAAAAACGTCGGGATCAATTCAACATGTTGGTTAATGAACTGAGCTCAATGGTGTCAACAGGTAGCCGTAAAATGGATAAATCAACCGTACTAAAATCAACTATAGCATTTCTTAAAAATCATAACGGTAAGTTAAAATTCATTTTAATATTTTAGTTTTATATAAAAAAAATTACTTTTGCAGAAATAGCTGTAAGATCGAGAGCTCACGAAATTCAAGAAGATTGGAAACCTGCATTTTTATCAAATGAAGAATTTACTCATTTAATATTAGAAGCGTTGGATGGTTTTATGATGGTTTTTTCATCATCAGGACAAATCTTTTACGCATCTGAAAGTATCACTTCATTGCTAGGATATTTACCGGTAAGTTACACATATCTCACCCGGAAAATTTTTTTATTGATAGTGTTCGATTATTAACCCGTATCGATTTACAGATGAAAGTGGATTAATTAAGCGGTCCTTTTATCACATTTACCAATATTAATTCATTCACTTAATACAATCACTCAATTAACCAATTTTTGTCTGTTCGTCACCAGGATTATTCAACGACAAGAGATAGCATATAGACATTTTGATGGTATATTTTAGACCTTAAAACTGAGTTGTTTTTAAATGACCAAAACCGTTATTAAGAACAAACTCTTTTTCATTATCTGTTTAGATTCACCACAAAACATATTATTATTATACTATGTATTGTAATTAATGTATTCTAATAGTTATAATACACATTTTTATGTACAAAACTCTTAATAGATGTACGGGCTTTGTATCTACTATATTTCATTTTAATAATTAAAAATAGTTATATTGATTAATTTGCTGCGTATTTAAACAATTACACTTTTAAGTTTTTATCTTCACTTGTCTTATTTTATTTTTAGAATGACTTGCTAAACATGACAATATATGATATGGTTTATGAAGAAGAACAAAATACATTGTATACAGCATTCCTAGGCCCTGTAGGCCCAGATAGTCAAGTATCATTCTCTTGTCATTTACGGCGTGGTGGACCTCCATCAGAATCATCATCCTATGAATTAATTCATTTTGTTGGCTATTTTCGTAAGATTTAAAAATCGATTTTTATAATATACTAAAGTGATAACCTTAAAAATAATTTGTTATTTTTTAATATAATTTTTATATAATATTATATTAAAATTTTTCACAGGATCTGATATTGAAACTCCAAATGCAGATAATAATCGATTTAGTGGCTTTACTGGTGATTTAGATACAAGGTAATAAATTCACTTCTGAAAATATTGTACTTATGATTTATCTATTTTTCTATTTAAATAGGTTAGTTTTTGTTGGAACTGGAAGATTACAAATACCGCAATTAATACGTGAAATGAGTGTTGTGGATTCGAGTAAAAGTGAATTTACGTCGAGGCATAGCTTAGAGTGGAAATTTTTATTTTTGGATCATAGAGCCCCTCCAATTATTGGTTATTTACCATTTGAAGTACTAGGAACGTCTGGTTATGATTATTACCATGTAGACGACTTAGATGATGTAGTTTCTTGCCATGAATCTTGTGAGTATTTCAATCACATATCTACTCATATTTTTCGTTAAAAAGATGTTTTACTTAACGGATGTTAATTTTTTAGTGATGCAAAAAGGTGAAGGTACTTCATGTTATTACCGTTTTCTTACAAAAGGTCAACAGTGGATTTGGCTTCAAACACGTTTTTACATTACATATCATCAATGGAATTCAAAACCGGAGTTCATTGTTTGTACACATCGCGTTGTTAGGTATAATAATTGTTAAATATAATAAGCTAGCAACGTTTTTGTTAGAGAATAAGAAAGCTGGTTCTTTAATATATATTTCCGTATGCTCTCTCGAACAGCGTGCTGGTTGTCTGGCAGCCGGTAGAGTTTGCGTTCACTGTGGTGTATCACATCTGTGCAGGTATTTTGAAATAAATTAAAGAAGATAAGAGTTAGAAAAAATAAGTTTCAGAAAACAAAGTAGAATCATATTAGAGAGCTTTAATATCTGATATTCCATATTGTTAAATATGTTATGCGAATAAATTAATTTTATTATATATTATAATTTATTAATAAAGTGGTGAAGCAAAATTTAATTTTTTGTCTTTTTTGACTATTATTAAAAATAACGCAACTGGGGTGTCTAAAAATTTTTACACATACACATAGAATTTACATGCATATAAATGTATGTGAAATGTATACATGCGGTGTGAAAACTTCTAGACGCTCTGGCTGCGTTATTTTTAATATTACCCAAAAAGACACAGAATGCTTTATAGTTTAATGCTTTATTTTATTATAGTTTTTATTTGAAACATTTTTCTATATCTTAAAATTATTTCAAATTACCTGTACAGAAGCTGTCCCGCACGCTGCTTATGCTTGAGAAACCATAAGGGAAGATATTCTTTAAGAAACAGCTTTCTTAAAATTATTATTTTTCAGACGTTCCCTATAAAAAAAAAAAAATAGTTTGAAGCTAATATAAATTTGGATTATTTGTAGTTATGCAGATGTAATGAAACAAGATAGAAAGAATTCGGCTAGCTTAGGTACAGATATGTTGTGTGTATCACCTGGTGCTACAACTGTTGGAAGTAATAATGCACCATCACCTTGGCCATCACAATCACAATCATCTAAAATGAACCGATCTCACCGATCTCAAGCACCTCCATCAGATTGTTCGTCAATGCCAGCTGATTCGCCAGCATCTAGACAAACTATTATGACTCATCATTCCTCGGTAGGTATCATCATATTTAAATCAATAAAATTTTTTCATTCAATCTATATACAGATTGTTTACGTAAATAAACCCTGTACCTACTAATTCAATGTTGAGTATTATTTCGTAGAGGTCATAGTGGCAATAATAATTATTTGTTTAATGACCAAATCATTAAAATGGATAAAAAACACATGTTTTATAAAAAATTTGAAAAATTTAAAGGGAATTAATTTTACTATTGAGAGAATCATCCAACGAACATAACCTCTACTACGTAAATATAACTAAATTTATTATAAATTTTAGCAATCACATGTCACCCGGAACTCCATTCGAAATCAAATTGATGTATCAAATTCAGTACCAATGCACCAAACGCCACAACAAAATCATCAACAATCGGTGCAACAACAACATAATATACAAATACAACCCACCTCAACACTGCAATTTGTTGAACCACAATTTGTTGCTGCGATTCCAGTTCAGCCAGTTTTGGCAACGTTTACAGCACCTGTGGTGTCACCATTACAAATTCCACAGGTAAGAAATCATGAATTTATGTAAAGTGGCTCAAGTTCCATAAAAATGTCAGTATTGCAGTCTTTTGATATGAATTTATTATTTTAACAATTAATCGATTACTCTCGCAATCTTATTCTTATTATTTTATAAAATCAAAGATATTTTTCGATTTTCTATAGCGAAAACATATACTAAGCCAAATTGTTCATAAGTTTTTAGTGCTTAAAAAACTAAAGTACTTTTAAATCGTGGCTTGGAAATCCCGTCAATACACTTAGGACTCAAATTAAATGCGATTTTCTTGTTTAGCTCGTTATATATAAATTATTTTGTTCATTGACATATATTTTTGTGTCCAGTCTGTTTCAGCAGATAGTAGTATTGTATTGACCAATCCTACAAGTCAACAACAAGTACAAGCGCAATTACAACGAAAACATGCTGAATTACAAGCACTTATTGGACAACAACAAGCTGAATTAAGAAGAGTGTCAGAACAGCTAGTAATGGCACGATTGGGAATTCTACCTGGTAATCCTAGTCCACAACAGCCGTCAGCCCCATCTGCTTTGGTAAACTATCCTAATTATATTACATATTAACGTAATTTGTTCTATGCCTTTTCAACATACAAGTTCTATTTCGGCATGATTTAATTTGGATTTTTATTATATTTTTAGATTTGAGGTTGAAATTATTAAATTAGCTATAAATTTTGGCTAACTGAAACGAATATCGAAATGATTTTCTTATTGTTTACAAAAAAGTAACACTCGTTTTATCATTAATTTTTATAGAAGCATTCATTGCAGTGATATTTTCTTCAAATTTAATCTAATTTAATTGCTCAAATCTAATTTATTTAAAAATTGTATCTCTGTAGTCTAAGTTTAAAATACATTTTGAATTATCAAAATTCACTTTTATAATGTTTTCATTTTATAATAGCACAGATGGAATTTGTATTATTTCTGTCTAATTTACATATAAAAGTATATATTTAAAAATTTCGTGACATTATGATATTGTTTTAGGTAACAGTACCATACGTTTGCTCGGGTGGTGTAAGTAGTACAACAAATACAATACAAGGAACAAACCCAGGAATGGCGAATGTACAAATGTCAGTACCAACATTGGAACCTAGTTTAGTAGCACCATTATCGAGCGCACCAATGGATGATACAACAGCATTTTCATTAACGCAACAACAAGCTCAAATGTTGTTTGCGTCACCAAATCACAATGTATCTCAACATAATAAGTGAGTTAGAATTGTAGCTAATTATTTTTTTAAATTATTAATTGCAAATATGAATGGTGATAATTTTGATCAATTTAACTCATATAGTTTTGGTTTTTATTAATTGTATTGTTAGTAATGTTTGCGTTTATATAAATTTTGTATATAGTAAAGCAAAGTTTTTCAGCTTTTTAACCAAAGACATTTTTATTAAATTCATTTAATAAATATTGTTAAATTTATTATTTTTGATTAGCTTTGAGATAACTAGTCAATAGATATGTATTTAAAATAGAAATAAAACTTTTTTGCCAACTACATATTTAAGATCAAATCATTTCATCTGCAAATTTACAATCCGTTATACGTCTTGGAAAACGTGATATTATGGGTATAGTAACTAGTTAACCAATTTATTATTTAACATAAAAAGCAGCGGAAAATGGTGAAAGAAGTTTTGTTAATATATGTTTTAGTTTGATTTGTTTTTTTATTCATTTTTAATAATTAAAATAAATTTATTTTATTTTTGTACAGTTTAGTTCTATTTATTTTATTTTCTGAAGTTAGTTGAATCCTTTTATATTTTGATCTTGGACGACTTTGAAATTACTATTAGTCGAATAAGTTCTAAATGTAAAATAATAGATCTTAAACTCCTAGATTTTTAAAACATGGCTTGAAAATTTTTCAAATAGAGAGTTTATGACAACCACTATATATTCAATATAAAAATATTCAATATATTCTTATCGTCTATTTTTATTGGTATTCATCTATTATAAAATGAAGAAAAGCTAGCAAAAGTTTCTAGCCATTTTATTTGTTAAAAAGGGCTTTAGATTTTTACAAAATTTAAAACTTAAAGAGAGTTTGTCTTGTATACAAATTATTACATCGTAGTTCTCATATAAAAAGCATATGGGTATGTTGGTTTACAGCATGTACAGTAGGTTTCCTTTTGTTCTATTTAGAAATTGTATTTTTTACACTACATGTATATCGTACTACACTATTCTAGGTTCAATTGGCTAACTCACAAATAATTTTTATTATTTTTACTTTGGTTCTTGGAAACTTTCTGTCTGTTTTTTTCGAGTTTTATTCATTTGATTTTTTAGTACTTGAGTGTATAATAACTAGAAGTATAAGATCTATATTTTGGCGACAAAACAAAATTGATTCAGAGAGTAAAATTTTAATAATAGATTTAGTGAGATGGATTGAGATAATAATAAACTACAATTTGATTAGGTGAGACTTTTTCATATAATATTTTAATTTAACAATATTTTTCAAATGTTTTTATAAAATTTTATTGTCAAATATTAGCTCATTTTATATTTAATGATACTAAATAATTTTGTAGATTTTTGGTATATTTTTAATACTTTTTTTGCGAGTAATTGAAAACCAGATAACGACCGGTTAGAAATTATCAGCGAAGTAAAATAATGAACTACATAATTTATTTTCTTAAAAACATTAACTGTGGCTATTTATTCATCGTCCATTTTCTTTTTGAGTACTCGCAATGGCTCTGATTGGCTAATCTTATTCAACGATAAATGAGTTATAATTTGAATATAGTATGTCATGAAAATTACTTTAATAAATTGAACCATGATTAGTAAAGAATTGAAAATATACATTTCATCCTTAATATGTAATCACATATTTTATAATCATCCAAAATTTCCAAGATTTTAGAAATTAAATTTCCTCGTTTTCTTGAACTGTCATTAGATTTCATAGCCATTTGTTTTAAAAAGAATCCTGATTGATTTTGCCTTAACCTCACCATGTTAAACTTTAAGATTTAAAAACCACATTGCTTACTAGTGTTTTTTAAATATTAATCTCAATATCTGATTTACCAGTGGTAGTCAAATTATAAAGTTCAATTAAATTATGATCATGGTTTATTTTCAACATCACGTAGGAAGACTTAATGTTATATAGTTTCATTAATGTAATTTTACAAACAATATACTAAATATAATAAATGGAAATAATAGTACATCTAAAACATAAACTTGCAATTTTGTACTAATACCTGTAAATTGCTTTATTTTTTACTAACAAATTAAAGATACATTTTGTCTGTTATTCATGTAAAATAATGGTTTCGTTCAGAAAAATTACAACAATTAATCTTAGCAACAAAATAAATTAATCTTAGCTACAAAATATATAATACTAAAATATGGTGATTGAATAAAACTTTAATTTTAATTTTTAAATTTTCTAAACGAAACTAATAATGAAAAAATTAATTTTTTGTTTGATATGTTTAAGGTGGTTTGGTAGGTAATCAATTTTAAAAATAATAATAATTATTATTTAAATAAGAAGTATAGAAACAAGAAGTATCGAAATCAAACCTCGCAACAATTAATATTTTAATTATAGAGAAAAATTGTTACTGTTTTGTTTTTATATAGTATCGAATCGATTTCTTTATTTTATTATATTTTTTAAAATAATGTATGATTTAGATTTTTAATTCTTTATGAAAATTAAATGATTTTAATGAAAGGAAATGCTATTGCTTATGCAAAAGAGTTTGTATAGATACTGCTTAGTACAATTAGATTAAGGATCTTAAAACATTTTTGTAATTGTTTTTTACTTTAAGTTTTTACCTTTAAATACTAAAAAAAAAGGCCATTACTGTTTTTCTGGTAATGCTTTAGCTTGAAAAGTTATATGTTTTCTAAGGAAAGAAGTATAGCAACGCTTATAGTTCACACGAGGATTATACACAACATTTTTGTTTAATATCGTACTCAGTCACATTTTCCTACTTCGTTGAAACAAAATTTGCATTAATTCTTTAATCAATTTTGTGTAGCTTTAAATTTACACTTGATCATATTATAGGATCTACGTTTTCTGCTTCTTTGATTCTTAGCTAGCTATCTATGTATCATCAATCTATTTTA
The DNA here is from genome assembly GCA_020423425.1 of Chrysopa pallens. Classification (NCBI taxonomy): domain Eukaryota; kingdom Metazoa; phylum Arthropoda; class Insecta; order Neuroptera; family Chrysopidae; genus Chrysopa; species Chrysopa pallens. The sequence continues at coordinate 43,985,945 of CM035593.1, read as the reverse complement.
TCATTCCTTCTAAATTTGAAATATTGTATAGCTATTTCATATCAAACCACCTTAAATACTTTCTCATATTCTCAAATTTATTTTTTTAAACATATTTATTTAATTTGAAGAAAAAATGAAAACAGAACAGTAAAACGAAAACGTTGAAATGGCAAAGAAGATTGAACACATCTGATAGTTACTGTATTTTATATTATAAATAAGCTTTGTTTAAGAAATTTATTAACGATTGATTCCCAACGTGATTTTTTACGCTGTGTACTGCCAAAGAAAAAATATTTTCATCAAAAATGATTTAAAAATTTTTATAATTAAAAAATAGAGCATAATATTAAATTCTTAAAAAAACACTTCAGTATATTTTATTATTAAATTTTATAAATAATTTCAATGTAAATATTTTTATATTTAGTAAGTGGTATTTTTTAAAGATTGAAAAAATAAAATATATTTATTAATTTAAACATAAAGTTACCAATAAGTAATGCAATTTTTTTAAATAAGTATATCAATAAATATTATAAATTTGAGATACTTTTTGCAAATAATTAACAAACAATTATAAACTTTAAATAACATAAGTTGATGGTTACATTTATTTTTAAATTGAAATACATCTTTGAAAATTATTTTAACATTATAAAAGTTTAAATTGGTTGTAATAAAATAAAGGATGTATGCAGATAAATATTGCTAGCTTTTAAATTAGGCCACAACCTACTTCCTATGAATATATTGAGCGGAAAAAGTTCAAAGTTACAGAATTAGATGGCCCAAGCTCGAACATAACGTAAATTAATAACATAATTCTGTTTTTTTTTTTAAAGATCAATTTTGATTGAAGAATTTTTATGATGAATACAAATTTCTTTTTGTTTTGATAATTTTAAAATTTTTTTCTGCATTTCTTGCCTGTTCCTGTCTTTATTATCAGTTATCTTCATTCAATAAATCATTCATCATCGCAATTTTTAAAATGGTATCTTAAAGATAGTATCACTCTTAAAAGCTAGAAATATTTATTCTAGAACACAATATTGCAGATGTGTTTATTTCTAAACGTTTAGCGTCATATATTTTTAAATAAATTGCATTTAAATAAGGCCGGCCTTAACTTGATATATTCAAAGGCCTGAATTATAATAATAATAAAAATTTTGTAAATTCGACAGATATTGTATGTGTTGGTTATGTGATGGTAATTATTTTTAATTTAAAAATAAAATTTATGTGATATCAAGAAATGTGTTTGATTCGATTAACAGGTGGACTTTAAAAAAAAAATAACCACAAATCTGTTACTATTTTTTGAACATATTTTTTGTACAATGAAAAATAATATAATAACTTGATATAAACAGTTTTTTTTTTTCTAAATAGGAAATCAGGGTACAATTTTTCAAAAAATGTATGTAGGAATTGTATATTTTTATATAGATGTTTATATATATATATATAAATATAGTTTATTAATGGGATATAAATTTTTCATGATATTACGATATATATTGGGTATTAAAAATATTATCTATATGTAAAGTATTCTCATTCGTATTTAAATTATTCATGGATAAAATATAACCATCAAATTATTTATTTATGTACTTCTTTATAGCTTGTTTAAATTTTTGTAATGATTGTCTATTTAACAGTGATTCTCAACTAGTATATTGTTCTTTTTAACCGTTAGTACAATATTGTTTGATATTTAAGTAACGATATAAATTAAACTATGTACTTAAAAGACTGTATTTTTTGATTTTTTTCCATTTGTAGTTATCGATATGATTTATCGAATTTAGCAAAATGGCGGAAAATATATTGCAACGCAATTAACTATAAATATGTCAATCTATGAACTTGGATTGCTTGTTTTGGGGTAGGTTTTACTTTTTTATACTTCTTATGCTGTCTACCGACTCTATGTGACTCCGAACTTTAGTTTATTTAGACGTACGTAAGTACGTCTTTTAGTACGTTGAAATGACAAAACAATCATAGAACAGTTTTGTTTTTACATCATTTGGCTATTTATATTTAATTTCAAATGTTTTTATAATTTTTTAAACTAAAAATAATGGTTTGTTGAAATAAAAGAACCAAAATTAGATTTGTGTAGTTATTAAATTCTAATTTAGTTTTCAGAACTACAAATAGAAGAAATTTTGTATTGTAATTGATAAAACAGAATATCAATTAAAAAATTATATTTATTCAATTTTTTATTGAGAACTCACAATAATATATATATATATATATATATATATATATATATATATATATATATATATATATATATATATATATATATATATATATATATATATATATATATATATATATATATATATATATATATAATATATATATATATATATATATATATATATATATATATATTAATTTGTAAAAAATGGCAACTTAAAAGAATTAATGGGTGGTTTTTGAGATAAATTCACGCGTTAGTTTTAGTTTTTATAAAATACAATCTTATTTTAAGTCGATATCTTAAGTAATTTTAATTTCATTATTTAAATTTATTTTATATATTTAAAAATAATAATAATTCATGATAAATAGTTGAGAACTACTGATTTATTTTGTATATATTTAATTTTTATAAAAATGTTTCTATAAACATATATTATATATACACAAAACTAGGAATAAATTTTTATGGTTAATAAGCCGAAAATAGCAGAATTTCTTTTAAAATATTTTGCTAATAGAAAATCTGAATATTTGAATATAATTATTACATTTGAAAATATAATGTTTCATTTTATCAGGTAAAAGTACACGGATTAAAATTCAAAATTTAAATGGACTGTAAGACCTCAGGGAAATGTTTACTAGCACATTTTTATTGTAAAAAAGTAGAAACTTAATTTTGATCTTTTACCTGATATTTAATTATTATAAAATTGAAACAAAATGTATTTGGATTCAGGTTTTAGTGCCATGTTATGCACATTATACAAACCCTATTAATTAAATACAAACGACATTTTTGTCTATATATGAAATGTACAGAATAATGATTTTCAATCATATTGATTCATTAAATAAAGGTCTTGGATAATTTTACAATGGATATTGGCATAAATCATCAATTTTTCTGAGACAATTCACTAGTATAGCTGAGAAGACAAGATTTAATTGTATTGCATTCTAGTGTCAGTTAACTTTTGTTAGCTAGTAAGAGAAAATTGCTATCGATCATTCTTTGTATGCATTTCTTGATTTGTATCATTTGAGATATATTTGTTAATAACTCAGGTTAATTAAATCGGAAGTTTGAAACATACATAAATAGTTTGAAAATATTATATAACCAACCTTTAAAAATCATCAATAATAATTTATTTTATTTTTTTAAATCTGACTTGGACAGAAAATGACTTCAGTGTATGAAGTAACTTATTTGACTCAAATATCCATGACCGAAGATACGATTTAATACACTTGAATCAATTTTGCAAATAATAAAAATTTAGAACCACCTACATGGTTCAAATTTTGATCGAAACCTGAATTTATATTTTGAACTCTCTATATAGAAAGGTGAAATGGAGAAGTTAAAAGAGTTGAAGCTAGTAATCTAAATTTAAAAAAAAATTGAATAAATTTATAAACCTTTAAAACTATTGTTCAATTAACTGTTGATCTTTAGTTTTGATTGAAATCAGATCATTTTCTGTATATTAAATTAATAAATTACACACATATTTTCAAAATTTGTAATTAGTAAAGGATATGTAAAAATGATACATAAATGAGCGATTTTTTTTGTTCATTTTAACACATTTTTTGAAGAAACAGGTTTTAAATTATATAAATAAAATATTACTATTTGTTTAAAAGCCATTAATATTATTGAATCAAGTACAAATCTATTTAAAACAAATTTTAAATGAAAAATGGACCAAAATAAAGAGCTATTAATAATTAATAGAAACAATTTTTTTTATAAAGAAAAATTAGAAAATTATATTTACTTTTGTAATCTAAATATATGTTTTTAAATTATGAAAAAAACAATTTTGTATAATTTTATTTATAAGAATCTCATTATTTGGTTTTTTGTCAAGATGGAATCATTTTAATTTAGACGCTATATGGGTTTGATAAAAATTAGTTATTTTAATTGACAAATAATTAAATTCACTTCTTTATTTCATGCTTTAATTCATTTCTTAACTTAAGTTTTGTGGGAAATAGATTATTTGGAAAAATTACTCATTTATAGAACGGTTTTGTTTACCTATTTTAATAGGTTTTTCTGATTCATATCAAGTCTTACATCATTTACTTATTAACAGTAAAATTCTTTTTTATTTTCTTCAATTATCGGGGGCACTTAAAAATTGGTCATGATAGTTTTTATGCCCTCAAAATATTTATAAAAATATATATTTCTAATTTATATTTTAAAATTGTCCCTTATTGACAAAATTAACCGCGTATCCAGTGTTGAAATTTTCCAACAATCTTTTAATGCTAAAAAACTGAATACTGATTTAAAAATAATAATAATACTGTACTCAACTTGTTACTAACTGAATATCGCTTTGACTAAAAGGGGAAATGTAGCTAATTTTGGATAAAATACCAAATCGAACACCAAAAATCATCTCTTCAATGTAATCACTTTCTGTTACCTATCAGTAAGGTCCAGATGTCGTCATCTTAAGTATTTTATTAGAAAATAATTTTTCCTTTCATTCGGAATTTTCGTTGTAATGCTGCTTATTAAATTACTGAATATTTGAGTGAATAATTTTGTCGAACATTACACCAATGAAAGTAATACAACTGCAAATGGGCTTAATTCAAAATATATGCTCATTAATACAAAAACAATTTTCATCAGAAACGGGATCAGAATTCTTTGTTGAAATAAATGAAGAAATTAGAAAACAAATATTGATCGAAGACTATGACCAAAAAATTTAACAAAATCAACGACAATATTATAATTGATATTAAAAAGCTTTGCCAAAAATACAATTATTTTAATGAATATGAATCGCAAATTTAAAACAGAAGCCGAAATTACAGAGTTAGATATCTGTTAGAGTCCTTAAAAATCAATTTTATACCGAAACAAAAATCAGTTTATTATTTGTATCTTTTGAATTTCATTTGTGGCTTAAAAATTAAGTTTTAAATTCAGTATATACAAGTATTAAGAGTTGCTCGCCTGTTAAGTAGATATTTATCTTCAAAGCAACAAATTTGGAGTAATAATGTGAGACTAAATAAATATTTTTAGAACAAAATTGAGTTCATTTTTTAAATGTCTTTTTACTTACCTAGTGGGTAATTTAAACATATAAATAAATATAAATAACTATACACATTTGGAATACAAAAGTTAAAAACTTTATTAATATGTGATATTTGTATAAAATAGTAAATTTTTATGTTCGATTATATTAAGTTTCAAAATGAAAATAATACTATTATGTATACAAATCAAATACCTAGTAGTAAAAAATATTTAAAAATAATATAAATATATCATATATGTTTTCAAATTGTATAAAAACAAATCTTTGTTTAATTTTAAAGTAACCTTTAGTTCTTGATTTCAGTTGATCAGGTAAGCTTGGCTTTAAATGGAAAATTTTGATAAAAATCTCTTATGATATATGAATTTTAAAAAAAAATACATGTTATAAATTAAGACATATACATTGCTTTTACAAAAAATGTTATTATAAATTGTATGTTGCTATATTTTAATTTAAGTTTTTATATTAAATTAGAACTTTGGAAAAGTCAATTCTGTTAGCAGTCCAACTTAATAATACAGTTCATAAAAGTTCAATTAACACTTCCAATCATGACTGCGAATTTCAGGTAGCACAAGTTAAGTAATTTATATTAAAATACCATTGAATGTAGTTTCTAATATTGCACTTTTTAAATTTTTTCTTAATTTTATTAGAAAATATCTTGGATTTACGAAATTAATTATAATTTTCTTAATGCATCCATTAAAATTTCCACTTCTTGATTAACGTTACGGACTAATGATAAAATTTGTTCTTTTGAATCAAGAACGTCAATACTTTGTGTATAAGAATTATATCGGACTCCAAATCCTCTAGGTATTGTTTGTGCATATTTTCTGTATAAAAAAAAAAAAAAAATTGAATATATATTTAATACAAGATTTAATAATACTTTCTTACATCATTCGATCTTTGGCATCATTAAAACTTTCGGCAACATAATAAATAGGTTGATAAGTTGTGATTGGGTATTTCTGAAGTGCTGTTTTTGATGGATCGAATGGTCTTAATTCGGGTTCACCACTTAATGAATATTGTAATTCCCCATATGAACTTAATAGTCCTGCGCCGTACGCTTTTAATTTTCCATCTTGTGAACATAATCCAAATTCAACAGTAAACCAGAAACACTAAAAAGAGTGAATAATTAAAAAAAAATAATATATCAATTTTTTATTGATTTAGAGTCTAGATGGTTTTTAATTAAAACAGAGGGTCGAAGTAATCAAAAGGTATTAAATTCCTAATGTAGGCAACACAGAAAGAAAATAAAAACTAATTCAATTCATAAATATCATACAAAACAATAAGAAATTCATCAGAATTGTTAACTATTTTTTTATGACCCCTTTTGATTCTATATTTACAAATAATGAATATTTACCGTTGCTAATTTTTCAATGAAATCATCGGGGGCACCTAGCGAGGCTAAACCAATTTCTTGTGAAAATTGTGCAAAATCTGGATCTGCGAATAATGGTACGTGTCCTAATAACTCGTGACATACATCCGGTTCTGGCGTATATAAAGGTCGACTTGGATGTCTAATGTATTGTGTTGAATGGAACACTCGAAACGCTAAGCCAGCAAGGAAATCTCGTGATGATAACAATCCTGCTACAGGTCTCAAAGTAAATCCAGTACAATCTCTTAAAAAGTTGGATACATCTTCTAATTGTGGAATATTATCTTCTCGAAAACCGCAGTTTTCCATTAACAGTGGGAAAACGTGATTATGTTCTTTGCAGGCATGTGTAGGATACAATTCTGTTAATTGTCGAAATACTATTCCCCAAGTATTAATTTCTTCTTCTGTATAATCTACATGTGGTAATGGTTGCCCATGTTTGTAATTGTATGCCATATCTGCAAAGTATTTTCTACGCTCTCGATACTTTTCATCAGTAAACCCCGGATGATCAGAATCTAATTCAGCTCCATACGATAAAATTTGGTTTGCAAAACGATCTAAATCACGAATACGACGTGGAAACCAAGGTACAGTATCTGAATTATTCTTGTAATTTCTAGATATAACACTAAAGTATTCAGTTTGTTCTTTAAGTGCTAAGATAGCTTTTCCAAGATCACCGGTAGGTGCACATTCTACCATAAATTCATACTGTGATGGATACCTTGATGACGGACGAGATTCAATATACATAAGATTTACTTTGTTTTCGGAAAATATTTTGAGATAACGTTCTAAAGCTCCAACTTCATCTTTGGTATGTGGTGAAAAAATTAAACATGTACTTTTTGCTGAATCACAACCTTCCTTGATGTAATTTCCACCTTTCATTAAAGTCGGCTAAAAAAAAAATTTTTTTCTTAAGTTTTGATGAATTTTAAACGAATTATAAGAAATTATTCTATCCTTATTTCCTTTCACTTATATATGCAGATATTTGTTTTACGAAACTAGAATCTAGTAATTGATAAAAAAAAAGGTGCATCTATAGACGCCTATAAATTTTTGAAGACTTGAATTTGATTTTACAGTAAAATAGTTTTCTTGTTATATATCTACCTTCTATCAGAAAATAATTTTAGTTTTGCCTCAAATTTAAAATTACGATTCTGGTAGAAAAGTAAAAAGAAGAAAATGTAGTTTTTTGTTTTTTTTGTTTTATTATAAAATTTACATTCTGATTAGAGGAAGGTTTACTAATAATTATGACCTATCAAATATAGGCAATTTCCGCATTAATAAATAAAAATAATTATATTCAAATATGTATTTATCCATACGCACAATAAAAAGACAAGATATTGAATTTTAAGGAAGAAAATAATTAAAAAGAAAAATTTATATGTTATGTTGGCTAAAAAAAACTTTTAGCGTGTGTATTTTCAAAGTTCTTTTGAATCTAATAGAAATTCTGAGTCCAGTGAAATTCGAACTTTTCATCTTTTTAGAAAACATAAGTAATTTTTAAAACATCGAAGAGTTTAGGTAGGTGGTAATTATTATGAAAAATTAATATTAAAAAAAATTCATCTTAAACTTTGGTCTTCTGTAATACGATTCTAGTAAAAAAAACCAGTTTTCATTAAAAAAATAAACTTGACCTTTATTTGAACCTTGAAATTTTTGCCAATCAAAATAAAACTGATAAACTATGTTTGTAAATTGTAACTTTTGAAGACATATTTTAATTAATTAAATAAGTTATGAAAAAACGCATGCCTTCCGTAGATATGTCATTGATGAAACTCCTGTGTCTGAGTAGACACGCCAAGTCATTAGAAGTTTTCGGGAAGTGTTTAATAAATTTGGTTACACTTGTAAATACATTTAGACTAAAAGTTCTATAGAATGTATTACTCAGTCACGTTCTTTTCATATGAATTTACTATTCTATTAAATATCAATATTGAACATTTATATGTTCCACGTTGCTCCTTTTACACTTATGTGTCCACCAAATTTCAACAAAATCGAGAAATACATTCGAAAGTTCCAGCGGAACAAACTTCTTTAGTTTGAAATTATAGGTAAATACACAGATAATGCGAACGAATTGCAAAAACGTCAATTAAAACTAAAGATACGTTTACACCATGCGATTACTAGCTCGAGTGCTCAATCAAGTAAAGTTTTTAGGGGAATAAAGTGTATGTTTACTCGGCCGCGTTTTAAGACATACTTGGCCGAGTGCTCGCATAATGAATACGTATCCTTAGAACTAAATTCGCTAGTTCATACGTCATAATCTGCAAATAATTTTAAACTTGTTTTAATTCTGCATATACGCACATAAACGCGTGACATGTTTAATTTACAGTTGCTAAAATACATTTTTTAATGATAAATCAAAAGCCCAGAGGGGTGACCATTTAACATTTTTAAAAGTGTGTTATAGAGAGTAAAAATAGTTTGAATTCATAAATAAGTAAAATTAATAGACGAAAAATCGTACTTTTTAGAAACCCTTTAAAATTTATATGTAATTTAGTTAATTTGATTAACTTTGGTTGCATCGACTTTTATGGATTGCTTTTGTCTTTGTTATTAAATTATGAGAATTTTAGATACTTCTTTACAATAAAATTGTAAATTCACCAGAATATATATCTATAGAATAATTTTTTTACATTTTGGATACATATTTCGATTACAATTATTGTTCTGATTATTAAAATCATTATTATAAGCCTGAATGAAATTTTACTTCTTTATTCTCTTTGGTAGTTCAATTTATAACAGTTTGAATAAATCATTTGATTGTTTAGTGAAGAAATTTATTGAAAAATGATATTACTTTATAACGGAAATTGACAACAAAAATGGGAACCTTACAATGAAGACAATCTCTAATATGATATACATTGAATTTATAATACAAAATATAATTAAATTCCATAAAAGAAAATTTTACTTTAAAAATTTGTTTCGGGAAAGACACATATTCCATTTTCTTGACAAGATTGTAATACCAAACTCCATGATATTTTGAATTATTTTTGATCGCGAAAATTGGAATAAATTCAATGTATATCATATTAGAGATTGTCTTGACAATCTCTACAAGAAGAAGACAATCTCTAATATGATATACATTGAATTTATTCCAATTTTCGCGATCAAAAATAATTCAAAATATCATGGAGTTTGGTATTACAATCTTGTCAAGAAAATGGAATATGTGTCTTTCCCGAAACAAATTTTTAAAGTAAAATTTTCTTTTATGGAATTTAATTATATTTTGTATTATAAATTCAATGTATATCATATTAGAGATTGTCTTCATTGTAAGGTTCCCATTTTTGTTGTCAATTTCCGTTATAAAGTAATATCATTTTTCAATAAATTTCTTCACTAAACAATCAAATGATTTATTCAAACTGTTATAAATTGAACTACCAAAGAGAATAAAGAAGTAAAATTTCATTCAGGCTTATAATAATGATTTTAATAATCAGAACAATAATTGTAATCGAAATATGTATCCAAAATGTAAAAAAATTATTCTATAGATATATATTCTGGTGAATTTACAATTTTATTGTAAAGAAGTATCTAAAATTCTCATAATTTAATAACAAAGACAAAAGCAACCCATAAAAGTCGATGCAACCAAAGTTAATCAAATTAACTAAATTACATATAAATTTTAAAGGGTTTCTAAAAAGTACGATTTTTCGTCTATTAATTTTACTTATTTATGAATTCAAACTATTTTTACTCTCTATAACACACTTTTAAAAATGTTAAATGGTCACCCCTCTGGGCTTTTGATTTATCATTAAAAAATGTATTTTAGCAACTGTAAATTAAACATGTCACGCGTTTATGTGCGTATATGCAGAATTAAAACAAGTTTAAAATTATTTGCAGATTATGACGTATGAACTAGCGAATTTAGTTCTAAGGATACGTATTCATTATGCGAGCACTCGGCCAAGTATGTCTTAAAACGCGGCCGAGTAAACATACACTTTATTCCCCTAAAAACTTTACTTGATTGAGCACTCGAGCTAGTAATCGCATGGTGTAAACGTATCTTTAGTTTTAATTGACGTTTTTGCAATTCGTTCGCATTATCTGTGTATTTACCTATAATTTCAAACTAAAGAAGTTTGTTCCGCTGGAACTTTCGAATGTATTTCTCGATTTTGTTGAAATTTGGTGGACACATAAGTGTAAAAGGAGCAACGTGGAACATATAAATGTTCAATATTGATATTTAATAGAATAGTAAATTCATATGAAAAGAACGTGACTGAGTAATACATTCTATAGAACTTTTAGTCTAAATGTATTTACAAGTGTAACCAAATTTATTAAACACTTCCCGAAAACTTCTAATGACTTGGCGTGTCTACTCAGACAGGAGTTTCATCAATGACATATCTACGGAAGGCATGCGTTTTTTCATAACTTATTTAATTAATTAAAATATGTCTTCAAAAGTTACAATTTACAAACATAGTTTATCAGTTTTATTTTGATTGGCAAAAATTTCAAGGTTCAAATAAAGGTCAAGTTTATTTTTTTAATGAAAACTGGTTTTTTTTACTAGAATCGTATTACAGAAGACCAAAGTTTAAGATGAATTTTTTTTAATATTAATTTTTCATAATAATTACCACCTACCTAAACTCTTCGATGTTTTAAAAATTACTTATGTTTTCTAAAAAGATGAAAAGTTCGAATTTCACTGGACTCAGAATTTCTATTAGATTCAAAAGAACTTTGAAAATACACACGCTAAAAGTTTTTTTTAGCCAACATAACATATAAATTTTTCTTTTTAATTATTTTCTTCCTTAAAATTCAATATCTTGTCTTTTTATTGTGCGTATGGATAAATACATATTTGAATATAATTATTTTTATTTATTAATGCGGAAATTGCCTATATTTGATAGGTCATAATTATTAGTAAACCTTCCTCTAATCAGAATGTAAATTTTATAATAAAACAAAAAAAAAAAAAAAAACAAAAAACTACATTTTCTTCTTTTTACTTTTCTACCAGAATCGTAATTTTAAATTTGAGGCAAAACTAAAATTATTTTCTGATAGAAGGTAGATATATAACAAGAAAACTATTTTACTGTAAAATCAAATTCAAGTCTTCAAAAATTTATAGGCGTCTATAGATGCACCTTTTTTTTTATCAATTACTAGATTCTAGTTTCGTAAAACAAATATCTGCATATATAAGTGAAAGGAAATAAGGATAGAAGAATTTCTTATAATTCGTTTAAAATTCATCAAAACTTAAGAAAAAATTTTTTGTTTCAGCCGACTTTAATGAAAGGTGGAAATTACATCAAGGAAGGTTGTGATTCAGCAAAAAGTACATGTTTAATTTTTTCACCACATACCAAAGATGAAGTTGGAGCTTTAGAACGTTATCTCAAAATATTTTCCGAAAACAAAGTAAATCTTATGTATATTGAATCTCGTCCGTCATCAAGGTATCCATCACAGTATGAATTTTATGGTAGAATGTGCACCTACCGGTGATCTTGGAAAAGCTATCTTAGCACTTAAAGAACAAACTGAATACTTTAGTGTTATATCTAGAAATTACAAGAATAATTCAGATACTGTACCTTGGTTTCCACGTCGTATTCGTGATTTAGATCGTTTTGCAAACCAAATTTTATCGTATGGAGCTGAATTAGATTCTGATCATCCGGGGTTTACTGATGAAAAGTATCGAGAGCGTAGAAAATACTTTGCAGATATGGCATACAATTACAAACATGGGCAACCATTACCACATGTAGATTATACAGAAGAAGAAGAAATTAATACTTGGGGAATAGTATTTCGACAATTAACAGAATTGTATCCTACACATGCCTGCAAAGAACATAATCACGTTTTCCCACTGTTAATGGAAAACTGCGGTTTTCGAGAAGATAATATTCCACAATTAGAAGATGTATCCAACTTTTTAAGAGATTGTACTGGATTTACTTTGAGACCTGTAGCAGGATTGTTATCATCACGAGATTTCCTTGCTGGCTTAGCGTTTCGAGTGTTCCATTCAACACAATACATTAGACATCCAAGTCGACCTTTATATACGCCAGAACCGGATGTATGTCACGAGTTATTAGGACACGTACCATTATTCGCAGATCCAGATTTTGCACAATTTTCACAAGAAATTGGTTTAGCCTCGCTAGGTGCCCCCGATGATTTCATTGAAAAATTAGCAACGGTAAATATTCATTATTTGTAAATATAGAATCAAAAGGGGTCATAAAAAAATAGTTAACAATTCTGATGAATTTCTTATTGTTTTGTATGATATTTATGAATTGAATTAGTTTTTATTTTCTTTCTGTGTTGCCTACATTAGGAATTTAATACCTTTTGATTACTTCGACCCTCTGTTTTAATTAAAAACCATCTAGACTCTAAATCAATAAAAAATTGATATATTATTTTTTTTTAATTATTCACTCTTTTTAGTGTTTCTGGTTTACTGTTGAATTTGGATTATGTTCACAAGATGGAAAATTAAAAGCGTACGGCGCAGGACTATTAAGTTCATATGGGGAATTACAATATTCATTAAGTGGTGAACCCGAATTAAGACCATTCGATCCATCAAAAACAGCACTTCAGAAATACCCAATCACAACTTATCAACCTATTTATTATGTTGCCGAAAGTTTTAATGATGCCAAAGATCGAATGATGTAAGAAAGTATTATTAAATCTTGTATTAAATATATATTCAATTTTTTTTTTTTTTTTTTTTATACAGAAAATATGCACAAACAATACCTAGAGGATTTGGAGTCCGATATAATTCTTATACACAAAGTATTGACGTTCTTGATTCAAAAGAACAAATTTTATCATTAGTCCGTAACGTTAATCAAGAAGTGGAAATTTTAATGGATGCATTAAGAAAATTATAATTAATTTCGTAAATCCAAGATATTTTCTAATAAAATTAAGAAAAAATTTAAAAAGTGCAATATTAGAAACTACATTCAATGGTATTTTAATATAAATTACTTAACTTGTGCTACCTGAAATTCGCAGTCATGATTGGAAGTGTTAATTGAACTTTTATGAACTGAATTATTAAGTTGGACTGCTAACAGAATTGACTTTTCGAAAATTCTAATTTAATATAAAAACTTAAATTAAAATATAGCAACATACAATTTATAATAACATTTTTTGTAAAAGCAATGTATATGTCTTAATTTATAACATGTATTTTTTTTTTAAAATTCATATATCATAAGAGATTTTTATCAAAATTTTCCATTTAAAGCCAAGCTTACCTGATCAACTGAAATCAAGAACTAAAGGTTACTTTAAAATTAAACAAAGATTTGTTTTTATACAATTTGAAAACATATATGATATATTTATATTATTTTTAAATATTTTTTACTACTAGGTATTTGATTTGTATACATAATAGTATAATTTTCATTTTGAAACTTAATATAATCGAACATAAAAATTTACTATTTTATACAAATATCACATATTAATAAAGTTTTTAACTTTTGTATTCCAAATGTGTATAGTTATTTATATTTATTTATATGTTTAAATTACCCACTAGGTAAGTAAAAAGACATTTAAAAAATGAACTCAATTTTGTTCTAAAAATATTTATTTAGTCTCACATTATTACTCCAAATTTGTTGCTTTGAAGATAAATATCTACTTAACAGGCGAGCAACTCTTAATACTTGTATATACTGAATTTAAAACTTAATTTTTAAGCCACAAATGAAATTCAAAAGATACAAATAATAAACTGATTTTTGTTTCGGTATAAAATTGATTTTTAAGGACTCTAACAGATATCTAACTCTGTAATTTCGGCTTCTGTTTTAAATTTGCGATTCATATTCATTAAAATAATTGTATTTTTGGCAAAGCTTTTTTAATATAAATTATAATATTGTCGTTGATTTTGTTAAATTTTTTGGTCATAGTCTTCGATCAATATTTGTTTTCTAATTTCTTCATTTATTTCAACAAAGAATTCTGATCCCGTTTCTGATGAAAATTGTTTTTGTATTAATGAGCATATATTTTGAATTAAGCCCATTTGCAGTTGTATTACTTTCATTGGTGTAATGTTCGACAAAATTATTCACTCAAATATTCAGTAATTTAATAAGCAGCATTACAACGAAAATTCCGAATGAAAGGAAAAATTATTTTCTAATAAAATACTTAAGATGACGACATCTGGACCTTACTGATAGGTAACAGAAAGTGATTACATTGAAGAGATGATTTTTGGTGTTCGATTTGGTATTTTATCCAAAATTAGCTACATTTCCCCTTTTAGTCAAAGCGATATTCAGTTAGTAACAAGTTGAGTACAGTATTATTATTATTTTTAAATCAGTATTCAGTTTTTTAGCATTAAAAGATTGTTGGAAAATTTCAACACTGGATACGCGGTTAATTTTGTCAATAAGGGACAATTTTAAAATATAAATTAGAAATATATATTTTTATAAATATTTTGAGGGCATAAAAACTATCATGACCAATTTTTAAGTGCCCCCGATAATTGAAGAAAATAAAAAAGAATTTTACTGTTAATAAGTAAATGATGTAAGACTTGATATGAATCAGAAAAACCTATTAAAATAGGTAAACAAAACCGTTCTATAAATGAGTAATTTTTCCAAATAATCTATTTCCCACAAAACTTAAGTTAAGAAATGAATTAAAGCATGAAATAAAGAAGTGAATTTAATTATTTGTCAATTAAAATAACTAATTTTTATCAAACCCATATAGCGTCTAAATTAAAATGATTCCATCTTGACAAAAAACCAAATAATGAGATTCTTATAAATAAAATTATACAAAATTGTTTTTTTCATAATTTAAAAACATATATTTAGATTACAAAAGTAAATATAATTTTCTAATTTTTCTTTATAAAAAAAATTGTTTCTATTAATTATTAATAGCTCTTTATTTTGGTCCATTTTTCATTTAAAATTTGTTTTAAATAGATTTGTACTTGATTCAATAATATTAATGGCTTTTAAACAAATAGTAATATTTTATTTATATAATTTAAAACCTGTTTCTTCAAAAAATGTGTTAAAATGAACAAAAAAAATCGCTCATTTATGTATCATTTTTACATATCCTTTACTAATTAAAAATTTTGAAAATATGTGTGTAATTTATTAATTTAATATACAGAAAATGATCTGATTTCAATCAAAACTAAAGATCAACAGTTAATTGAACAATAGTTTTAAAGGTTTATAAATTTATTCAATTTTTTTTTTAATTTAGATTACTAGCTTCAACTCTTTTAACTTCTCCATTTCACTTTTCTATATAGAGAGTTCAAAATATAAATTCAGGTTTTGATCAAAATTTGAACCATGTAGGTGGTTCTAAATTTTTATTATTTGCAAAATTGATTCAAGTGTATTAAATCGTATCTTCGGTCATGGATATTTGAGTCAAATAAGTTACTTCATACACTGAAGTCATTTTCTGTCCAAGTCAGATTTAAAAAAATAAAATAAATTATTATTGATGATTTTTAAAGGTTGGTTATATAATATTTTCAAACTATTTATGTATGTTTCAAACTTCCGATTTAATTAACCTGAGTTATTAACAAATATATCTCAAATGATACAAATCATGAAATGCATACAAAGAATGATCGATAGCAATTTTCTCTTACTAGCTAACAAAAGTTAACTGACACTAGAATCCAATACAATTAAATCTTGTCTTCTCAGCTATACTAGTGAATTGTCTCAGAAAAATTGATGATTTATGCCAATATCCATTGTAAAATTATCCAAGACCTTTATTTAATGAATCAATATGATTGAAAATCATTATTCTGTACATTTCATATATAGACAAAAATGTCGTTTGTATTTAATTAATAGGGTTTGTATAATGTGCATAACATGGCACTAAAACCTGAATCCAAATACATTTTGTTTCAATTTTATAATAATTAAATATCAGGTAAAAGATCAAAATTAAGTTTCTACTTTTTTACAATAAAAATGTGCTAGTAAACATTTCCCTGAGGTCTTACAGTCCATTTAAATTTTGAATTTTAATCCGTGTACTTTTACCTGATAAAATGAAACATTATATTTTCAAATGTAATAATTATATTCAAATATTCAGATTTTCTATTAGCAAAATATTTTAAAAGAAATTCTGCTATTTTCGGCTTATTAACCATAAAAATTTATTCCTAGTTTTGTGTATATATAATATATGTTTATAGAAACATTTTTATAAAAATTAAATATATACAAAATAAATCAGTAGTTCTCAACTATTTATCATGAATTATTATTATTTTTAAATATATAAAATAAATTTAAATAATGAAATTAAAATTACTTAAGATATCGACTTAAAATAAGATTGTATTTTATAAAAACTAAAACTAACGCGTGAATTTATCTCAAAAACCACCCAATAATTCTTTTAAGTTTCCATTTTTTACAAATTAAAATATATATATATATATATATATATATATATATATATATATATATATATATATATATTATATATATATATATATATATATATATATATATATATATATATATATATATATATATATATATATATATATATATATATATATATATATATATATTATTGTGAGTTCTCAATAAAAAATTGAATAAATATAATTTTTTAATTGATATTCTGTTTTATCAATTACAATACAAAATTTCTTCTATTTGTAGTTCTGAAAACTAAATTACAATTTAATAACTACACAAATCTAATTTTGGTTCTTTTATTTCAACAAACCATTATTTTTAGTTTAAAAAATTATAAAAACATTTGAAATTAAATATAAATAGCCAAATGATGTAAAAACAAAACTGTTCTATGATTGTTTTGTCATTTCAACGTACTAAAAGACGTACTTACGTACGTCTAAATAAACTAAAGTTCGGAGTCACATAGAGTCGGTAGACAGCATAAGAAGTATAAAAAAGTAAAATCTACCCCAAAACAAGCAATCCAAGTTCATAGATTGACATATTTATAGTTAATTGCGTTGCAATATATTTTCCGCCATTTTGCTAAATTCGATAAATCATATCGATAACTACAAATGGAAAAAAATCAAAAAATACAGTCTTTTAAGTACATAGTTTAATTTATATCGTTACTTAAATATCAAACAATATTGTACTAACGGTTAAAAAGAACAATATACTAGTTGAGAATCACTGTTAAATAGACAATCATTACAAAAATTTAAACAAGCTATAAAGAAGTACATAAATAAATAATTTGATGGTTATATTTTATCCATGAATAATTTAAATACGAATGAGAATACTTTACATATAGATAATATTTTTAATACCCAATATATATCGTAATATCATGAAAAATTTATATCCCATTAATAAACTATATTTATATATATATATAAACATCTATATAAAAATATACAATTCCTACATACATTTTTTGAAAAATTGTACCCTGATTTCCTATTTAGAAAAAAAAAAACTGTTTATATCAAGTTATTATATTATTTTTCATTGTACAAAAAATATGTTCAAAAAATAGTAACAGATTTGTGGTTATTTTTTTTTTAAAGTCCACCTGTTAATCGAATCAAACACATTTCTTGATATCACATAAATTTTATTTTTAAATTAAAAATAATTACCATCACATAACCAACACATACAATATCTGTCGAATTTACAAAATTTTTATTATTATTATAATTCAGGCCTTTGAATATATCAAGTTAAGGCCGGCCTTATTTAAATGCAATTTATTTAAAAATATATGACGCTAAACGTTTAGAAATAAACACATCTGCAATATTGTGTTCTAGAATAAATATTTCTAGCTTTTAAGAGTGATACTATCTTTAAGATACCATTTTAAAAATTGCGATGATGAATGATTTATTGAATGAAGATAACTGATAATAAAGACAGGAACAGGCAAGAAATGCAGAAAAAAATTTTAAAATTATCAAAACAAAAAGAAATTTGTATTCATCATAAAAATTCTTCAATCAAAATTGATCTTTAAAAAAAAAAACAGAATTATGTTATTAATTTACGTTATGTTCGAGCTTGGGCCATCTAATTCTGTAACTTTGAACTTTTTCCGCTCAATATATTCATAGGAAGTAGGTTGTGGCCTAATTTAAAAGCTAGCAATATTTATCTGCATACATCCTTTATTTTATTACAACCAATTTAAACTTTTATAATGTTAAAATAATTTTCAAAGATGTATTTCAATTTAAAAATAAATGTAACCATCAACTTATGTTATTTAAAGTTTATAATTGTTTGTTAATTATTTGCAAAAAGTATCTCAAATTTATAATATTTATTGATATACTTATTTAAAAAAATTGCATTACTTATTGGTAACTTTATGTTTAAATTAATAAATATATTTTATTTTTTCAATCTTTAAAAAATACCACTTACTAAATATAAAAATATTTACATTGAAATTATTTATAAAATTTAATAATAAAATATACTGAAGTGTTTTTTTAAGAATTTAATATTATGCTCTATTTTTTAATTATAAAAATTTTTAAATCATTTTTGATGAAAATATTTTTTCTTTGGCAGTACACAGCGTAAAAAATCACGTTGGGAATCAATCGTTAATAAATTTCTTAAACAAAGCTTATTTATAATATAAAATACAGTAACTATCAGATGTGTTCAATCTTCTTTGCCATTTCAACGTTTTCGTTTTACTGTTCTGTTTTCATTTTTTCTTCAAATTAAATAAATATGTTTAAAAAAATAAATTTGAGAATATGAGAAAGTATTTAAGGTGGTTTGATATGAAATAGCTATACAATATTTCAAATTTAGAAGGAATGATAAAATAGATTGATGATACATAGATAGCTAGCTAAGAATCAAAGAAGCAGAAAACGTAGATCCTATAATATGATCAAGTGTAAATTTAAAGCTACACAAAATTGATTAAAGAATTAATGCAAATTTTGTTTCAACGAAGTAGGAAAATGTGACTGAGTACGATATTAAACAAAAATGTTGTGTATAATCCTCGTGTGAACTATAAGCGTTGCTATACTTCTTTCCTTAGAAAACATATAACTTTTCAAGCTAAAGCATTACCAGAAAAACAGTAATGGCCTTTTTTTTAGTATTTAAAGGTAAAAACTTAAAGTAAAAAACAATTACAAAAATGTTTTAAGATCCTTAATCTAATTGTACTAAGCAGTATCTATACAAACTCTTTTGCATAAGCAATAGCATTTCCTTTCATTAAAATCATTTAATTTTCATAAAGAATTAAAAATCTAAATCATACATTATTTTAAAAAATATAATAAAATAAAGAAATCGATTCGATACTATATAAAAACAAAACAGTAACAATTTTTCTCTATAATTAAAATATTAATTGTTGCGAGGTTTGATTTCGATACTTCTTGTTTCTATACTTCTTATTTAAATAATAATTATTATTATTTTTAAAATTGATTACCTACCAAACCACCTTAAACATATCAAACAAAAAATTAATTTTTTCATTATTAGTTTCGTTTAGAAAATTTAAAAATTAAAATTAAAGTTTTATTCAATCACCATATTTTAGTATTATATATTTTGTAGCTAAGATTAATTTATTTTGTAGCTAAGATTAATTGTTGTAATTTTTCTGAACGAAACCATTATTTTACATGAATAACAGACAAAATGTATCTTTAATTTGTTAGTAAAAAATAAAGCAATTTACAGGTATTAGTACAAAATTGCAAGTTTATGTTTTAGATGTACTATTATTTCCATTTATTATATTTAGTATATTGTTTGTAAAATTACATTAATGAAACTATATAACATTAAGTCTTCCTACGTGATGTTGAAAATAAACCATGATCATAATTTAATTGAACTTTATAATTTGACTACCACTGGTAAATCAGATATTGAGATTAATATTTAAAAAACACTAGTAAGCAATGTGGTTTTTAAATCTTAAAGTTTAACATGGTGAGGTTAAGGCAAAATCAATCAGGAATTCTTTTTAAAACAAATGGCTATGAAATCTAATGACAGTTCAAGAAAACGAGGAAATTTAATTTCTAAAATCTTGGAAATTTTGGATGATTATAAAATATGTGATTACATATTAAGGATGAAATGTATATTTTCAATTCTTTACTAATCATGGTTCAATTTATTAAAGTAATTTTCATGACATACTATATTCAAATTATAACTCATTTATCGTTGAATAAGATTAGCCAATCAGAGCCATTGCGAGTACTCAAAAAGAAAATGGACGATGAATAAATAGCCACAGTTAATGTTTTTAAGAAAATAAATTATGTAGTTCATTATTTTACTTCGCTGATAATTTCTAACCGGTCGTTATCTGGTTTTCAATTACTCGCAAAAAAAGTATTAAAAATATACCAAAAATCTACAAAATTATTTAGTATCATTAAATATAAAATGAGCTAATATTTGACAATAAAATTTTATAAAAACATTTGAAAAATATTGTTAAATTAAAATATTATATGAAAAAGTCTCACCTAATCAAATTGTAGTTTATTATTATCTCAATCCATCTCACTAAATCTATTATTAAAATTTTACTCTCTGAATCAATTTTATTTTGTCGCCAAAATATAGATCTTATACTTCTAGTTATTATACACTCAAGTACTAAAAAATCAAATGAATAAAACTCGAAAAAAACAGACAGAAAGTTTCCAAGAACCAAAGTTAAAATAATAAAAATTATTTGTGAGTTAGCCAATTGAACCTAGAATAGTGTAGTACGATATACTTGTAGTGTAAAAAATACAATTTCTAAATAGAACAAAAGGAAACCTACTGTACATGCTGTAAACCAACATACCCATATGCTTTTTATATGAGAACTACGATGTAATAATTTGTATACAAGACAAACTCTCTTTAAGTTTTAAATTTTGTAAAAATCTAAAGCCCTTTTTAACAAATAAAATGGCTAGAAACTTTTGCTAGCTTTTCTTCATTTTATAATAGATGAATACCAATAAAAATAGACGATAAGAATATATTGTTGAATATATTGAATATTTTTATATTGAATATATAGTGGTTGTCATAAACTCTCTATTTGAAAAATTTTCAAGTCATGTTTTAAAAATCTAGGAGTTTAAGATCTATTATTTTACATTTAGAACTTATTCGACTAATAGTAATTTCAAAGTCGTCCAGGATCAAAATATAAAAGGATTCAACTAACTTCAGAAAATAAAATAAATAGAACTAAACTGTACAAAAATAAAATAAATTTATTTTAATTATTAAAAATGAATAAAAAAACAAATCAAACTAAAACATATATTAACAAAACTTCTTTCACCATTTTCCGCTGCTTTTTATGTTAAATAATAAATTGGTTAACTAGTTACTATACCCATAATATCACGTTTTCCAAGACGTATAACGGATTGTAAATTTGCAGATGAAATGATTTGATCTTAAATATGTAGTTGGCAAAAAAGTTTTATTTCTATTTTAAATACATATCTATTGACTAGTTATCTCAAAGCTAATCAAAAATAATAAATTTAACAATATTTATTAAATGAATTTAATAAAAATGTCTTTGGTTAAAAAGCTGAAAAACTTTGCTTTACTATATACAAAATTTATATAAACGCAAACATTACTAACAATACAATTAATAAAAACCAAAACTATATGAGTTAAATTGATCAAAATTATCACCATTCATATTTGCAATTAATAATTTAAAAAAATAATTAGCTACAATTCTAACTCACTTATTATGTTGAGATACATTGTGATTTGGTGACGCAAACAACATTTGAGCTTGTTGTTGCGTTAATGAAAATGCTGTTGTATCATCCATTGGTGCGCTCGATAATGGTGCTACTAAACTAGGTTCCAATGTTGGTACTGACATTTGTACATTCGCCATTCCTGGGTTTGTTCCTTGTATTGTATTTGTTGTACTACTTACACCACCCGAGCAAACGTATGGTACTGTTACCTAAAACAATATCATAATGTCACGAAATTTTTAAATATATACTTTTATATGTAAATTAGACAGAAATAACACAAATTCCATCTGTGCTATTATAAAATGAAAACATTATAAAAGTGAATTTTGATAATTCAAAATGTATTTTAAACTTAGAATACAATTTTTAAATAAATTAGATTTGAGCAATTAAATTAGATTAAATTTGAAGAAAATATCACTGCAATGAATGCTTCTATAAAAATTAATGATAAAACGAGTGTTACTTTTTTGTAAACAATAAGAAAATCATTTCGATATTCGTTTCAGTTAGCCAAAATTTATAGCTAATTTAATAATTTCAACCTCAAATCTAAAAATATAATAAAAATCCAAATTAAATCATGCCGAAATAGAACTTGTATGTTGAAAAGGCATAGAACAAATTACGTTAATATGTAATATAATTAGGATAGTTTACCAAAGCAGATGGGGCTGACGGCTGTTGTGGACTAGGATTACCAGGTAGAATTCCCAATCGTGCCATTACTAGCTGTTCTGACACTCTTCTTAATTCAGCTTGTTGTTGTCCAATAAGTGCTTGTAATTCAGCATGTTTTCGTTGTAATTGCGCTTGTACTTGTTGTTGACTTGTAGGATTGGTCAATACAATACTACTATCTGCTGAAACAGACTGGACACAAAAATATATGTCAATGAACAAAATAATTTATATATAACGAGCTAAACAAGAAAATCGCATTTAATTTGAGTCCTAAGTGTATTGACGGGATTTCCAAGCCACGATTTAAAAGTACTTTAGTTTTTTAAGCACTAAAAACTTATGAACAATTTGGCTTAGTATATGTTTTCGCTATAGAAAATCGAAAAATATCTTTGATTTTATAAAATAATAAGAATAAGATTGCGAGAGTAATCGATTAATTGTTAAAATAATAAATTCATATCAAAAGACTGCAATACTGACATTTTTATGGAACTTGAGCCACTTTACATAAATTCATGATTTCTTACCTGTGGAATTTGTAATGGTGACACCACAGGTGCTGTAAACGTTGCCAAAACTGGCTGAACTGGAATCGCAGCAACAAATTGTGGTTCAACAAATTGCAGTGTTGAGGTGGGTTGTATTTGTATATTATGTTGTTGTTGCACCGATTGTTGATGATTTTGTTGTGGCGTTTGGTGCATTGGTACTGAATTTGATACATCAATTTGATTTCGAATGGAGTTCCGGGTGACATGTGATTGCTAAAATTTATAATAAATTTAGTTATATTTACGTAGTAGAGGTTATGTTCGTTGGATGATTCTCTCAATAGTAAAATTAATTCCCTTTAAATTTTTCAAATTTATTATAAAACATGTGTTTTTTATCCATTTTAATGATTTGGTCATTAAACAAATAATTATTATTGCCACTATGACCTCTACGAAATAATACTCAACATTGAATTAGTAGGTACAGAGTTTATTTACGTAAACAATCTGTATATAGATTGAATGAAAAAATTTTATTGATTTAAATATGATGATACCTACCGAGGAATGATGAGTCATAATAGTTTGTCTAGATGCTGGCGAATCAGCTGGCATTGACGAACAATCTGATGGAGGTGCTTGAGATCGGTGAGATCGGTTCATTTTAGATGATTGTGATTGTGATGGCCAAGGTGATGGTGCATTATTACTTCCAACAGTTGTAGCACCAGGTGATACACACAACATATCTGTACCTAAGCTAGCCGAATTCTTTCTATCTTGTTTCATTACATCTGCATAACTACAAATAATCCAAATTTATATTAGCTTCAAACTATTTTTTTTTTTATATAGGGAACGTCTGAAAAATAATAATTTTAAGAAAGCTGTTTCTTAAAGAATATCTTCCCTTATGGTTTCTCAAGCATAAGCAGCGTGCGGGACAGCTTCTGTACAGGTAATTTGAAATAATTTTAAGATATAGAAAAATGTTTCAAATAAAAACTATAATAAAATAAAGCATTAAACTATAAAGCATTCTGTGTCTTTTTGGGTAATATTAAAAATAACGCAGCCAGAGCGTCTAGAAGTTTTCACACCGCATGTATACATTTCACATACATTTATATGCATGTAAATTCTATGTGTATGTGTAAAAATTTTTAGACACCCCAGTTGCGTTATTTTTAATAATAGTCAAAAAAGACAAAAAATTAAATTTTGCTTCACCACTTTATTAATAAATTATAATATATAATAAAATTAATTTATTCGCATAACATATTTAACAATATGGAATATCAGATATTAAAGCTCTCTAATATGATTCTACTTTGTTTTCTGAAACTTATTTTTTCTAACTCTTATCTTCTTTAATTTATTTCAAAATACCTGCACAGATGTGATACACCACAGTGAACGCAAACTCTACCGGCTGCCAGACAACCAGCACGCTGTTCGAGAGAGCATACGGAAATATATATTAAAGAACCAGCTTTCTTATTCTCTAACAAAAACGTTGCTAGCTTATTATATTTAACAATTATTATACCTAACAACGCGATGTGTACAAACAATGAACTCCGGTTTTGAATTCCATTGATGATATGTAATGTAAAAACGTGTTTGAAGCCAAATCCACTGTTGACCTTTTGTAAGAAAACGGTAATAACATGAAGTACCTTCACCTTTTTGCATCACTAAAAAATTAACATCCGTTAAGTAAAACATCTTTTTAACGAAAAATATGAGTAGATATGTGATTGAAATACTCACAAGATTCATGGCAAGAAACTACATCATCTAAGTCGTCTACATGGTAATAATCATAACCAGACGTTCCTAGTACTTCAAATGGTAAATAACCAATAATTGGAGGGGCTCTATGATCCAAAAATAAAAATTTCCACTCTAAGCTATGCCTCGACGTAAATTCACTTTTACTCGAATCCACAACACTCATTTCACGTATTAATTGCGGTATTTGTAATCTTCCAGTTCCAACAAAAACTAACCTATTTAAATAGAAAAATAGATAAATCATAAGTACAATATTTTCAGAAGTGAATTTATTACCTTGTATCTAAATCACCAGTAAAGCCACTAAATCGATTATTATCTGCATTTGGAGTTTCAATATCAGATCCTGTGAAAAATTTTAATATAATATTATATAAAAATTATATTAAAAAATAACAAATTATTTTTAAGGTTATCACTTTAGTATATTATAAAAATCGATTTTTAAATCTTACGAAAATAGCCAACAAAATGAATTAATTCATAGGATGATGATTCTGATGGAGGTCCACCACGCCGTAAATGACAAGAGAATGATACTTGACTATCTGGGCCTACAGGGCCTAGGAATGCTGCATACAATGTATTTTGTTCTTCTTCATAAACCATATCATATATTGTCATGTTTAGCAAGTCATTCTAAAAATAAAATAAGACAAGTGAAGATAAAAACTTAAAAGTGTAATTGTTTAAATACGCAGCAAATTAATCAATATAACTATTTTTAATTATTAAAATGAAATATAGTAGATACAAAGCCCGTACATCTATTAAGAGTTTTGTACATAAAAATGTGTATTATAACTATTAGAATACATTAATTACAATACATAGTATAATAATAATATGTATTGTGGTGAATCTAAACAGATAATGAAAAAGAGTTTGTTCTTAATAACGGTTTTGGTCATTTAAAAACAACTCAGTTTTAAGGTCTAAAATATACCATCAAAATGTCTATATGCTATCTCTTGTCGTTGAATAATCCTGGTGACGAACAGACAAAAATTGGTTAATTGAGTGATTGTATTAAGTGAATGAATTAATATTGGTAAATGTGATAAAAGGACCGCTTAATTAATCCACTTTCATCTGTAAATCGATACGGGTTAATAATCGAACACTATCAATAAAAAAATTTTCCGGGTGAGATATGTGTAACTTACCGGTAAATATCCTAGCAATGAAGTGATACTTTCAGATGCGTAAAAGATTTGTCCTGATGATGAAAAAACCATCATAAAACCATCCAACGCTTCTAATATTAAATGAGTAAATTCTTCATTTGATAAAAATGCAGGTTTCCAATCTTCTTGAATTTCGTGAGCTCTCGATCTTACAGCTATTTCTGCAAAAGTAATTTTTTTTATATAAAACTAAAATATTAAAATGAATTTTAACTTACCGTTATGATTTTTAAGAAATGCTATAGTTGATTTTAGTACGGTTGATTTATCCATTTTACGGCTACCTGTTGACACCATTGAGCTCAGTTCATTAACCAACATGTTGAATTGATCCCGACGTTTTTTCTCACTCAAATTGCGAGATTTTCGTTTTGTGTCATCCTTATCATCGTTATCTTCTTCCATATCACTGTAAATTAAAAATGAATAAAATAAACAATTTTTTTCATTTGTTCATAATTTAATTCAAACTTCTTAAAATTTATGTATAGTGAGTGAATACTATCCAGAGCGAAATTTAAGCATGTGATAGGAAAAAGTATTGGTAAAAAAAGAAAAGTAATGATATAATCTTAATATAATATTTAGCGATGTGATTTAATGGAATTTCTTAATTTTTAACCGACTTCAATTTCAAAAAAAGATAGAGTTACATTCGACTGTATCGTAAAAGAACTTTCATGAATATTATAGAACAGATAAAAAAATTATAAATACTAAATAGAACATGAGTCAAAAAGCAAATACAACATTACATGTTTTAAAAACGTTAGAAAAATTTACAAGTCAAATTTTTCATGGTCTTCTTGAATGAAATATTACTCTTAAATTATACCAAGTTCAATAATAATTCACTACATATTCTGATAGAGGCAAATTTTACACTTTAAATTGTTTCCATTGCAAGTATATGAACACCAAATACTTTCTTCACATAGTGATAATAGGTTTGAAAGTAAATGGGAATAGTGTCGCCTAATGGAGAGATGGAGAGTATATTTTTAGTTAATATATTGCTCTTAATTCACTTTTCAGCATATAGAAATTAATTACTACGTACATGATTTTTTCGTAACTTTAATATTCATCCTCTCTTAGTTCTCGAAAAAACACCTCTTGTAGATGTCTCTGCATGATAGTAACACTTTATGCCGACTATCATCGTTTAGAAAACTTACGAAAACATTTTAAGCATTACCATATCAATGATTAATTACATATTTTTTATTCTTAAAATAAAGCGTTTAATGCCAAACGTAAAAATTTTCGTTATATTTAAATCATTTATTATAATTTCTTTTCTCTGTCAATTAATTGTGTTTTTTGTTATATTTTAGTGTTGTTGACTGATTTAAGTGTCATTAAATGTTATTATGTTATTATAAGTTAATATCGCTAGATCGATTTATCAAATAATTATTTTGTGATATAAGAGTTTAGTTCGACCCCGGACTGACGTAACGTAATGACAGACCAATCAATAAAGTTAAGCAACAGCAGTCACAATCTGTATTTTGATGGGTACTAGCAGTACTGTGTACTGAGGTCAGTTTTAATCGCGTTAATGAATATCTTTTCTAACTAACAATAATACAAACTTAATCAAACTTAATCTCAACCAAACATTATTTATCTTGGATTCAAACCGTTTTTTTTTTTAAATAGTTCAAAGAAAAATATTTCGTAGGGGGGAAAGGTCGCCAATTTTCCTTTCCAGTCGCCAATCTATTTTTGATTTATTATCATCTATGGACTGACTGACAGCATGCTATTACTATACACCATAAATGTGTCAAAATATAAAAACATTCAGCAAATAAAGCAATAACAGGTAAGGTACATATATTATTTATCAATTACAATTAAAATGTCAAACAAATATGGTGATGTTGAAGACTACCTGGTAAATGCATTATATCTATTTTAATTAAATTTCAAGATATAAGAATATTAAAATTTTAAAGTAGACGCCTGGGGCTAGGATAGTTTTTAATACTTTTTTTTATAGTTTTTTAAGGTCTTTATCAGATTTAATTTTGTTTATCAAAGCATTACTTTTGTTTTAAACTGAGTAAATTATAAAATATACCATAAAAATCAAGTATTTTTTAGTTTTAGAAAAACATGGAAAAGTCACGTTGGTGCGGTATTTTTTTTGGATTTGACTATATAATGTCCAGAATTCTTGAAAATATTTTTAAATTCTGAGTTATTATACCACTGTACATAAATACAATTATTTACGCTATATTATTAATGTATAAATCGCATGCGGTCATTGCATTGTTACATATTATATGTACAACAAAGTGGTAGTGTCTACATAGATATGCAAGTCTGTGAATTTTTATTTTAATATTTTTACGTAAAAAAAAATCTTTATTTTTAAAATCCTAGAATTCCTTATAAAAAAAATTGAATCAAACTTATACATAAAAAAGATCGCGCCATCGATATATCGTTCTAAAACATCAACGTTCCCCTTTAATCGTTAACTGGTGATTTGCAGTTTCATAGGACGAGCGGCGCTTGTTATATATTGATCATCACACATTCCGTGGATAAGCGTCTAATTACCTTCAACTTTAGTTACACCAATTCCGTAGAGCACAATATAGTTACTGACTGCCAATTAAAATTACCAGTGCAAATTTGAAAATCATCATTATCACAGTTTGAACAGAATTATTTTATCATTTTTAGAGTTGATTGATATCTTAAATTTGTTGATAAGAAGTAATTTTAGTTTAATAAATACATCGATTTTTGTACTGTATTAGTAATTTCTGATCTTAAGTCTAGATTTTCGATTAAATTTCCGATTTAAAAAAGTTCACATAAATTTGTATGTGTAGGCAAACTTACTTTGATTAATCCTTTTAATATATTTAATTTAACATCATAGATAAATTAGGTATTATATAATCTGTGTTTAACATAAAATAAACATTAGAGAACTATAACACCCTGTCAAAACTCACGTCATCAAAAATCATGTCAACATCTAAAAGTTAAAAAACATCGATATTTTTATTAACAATGTTTTATCCCTAGATGCACTCACTTTTCATTATTACACCTTTACTTAATTTATAATAGACTTCATCAAGAAAGAGAACTACTTTCATCCCGATCCAATGAAACGACATATTCGGCCGTAAATATTACAATAAAATATTTAATATTCTTATAAAGTTTATTATTTTCAATTTTATTATTAATTATAAGCCAAAAATTCCACATGGTATTATAAAGATAATCGACTTTAAACTATTATTTACTGTATTGAGATAGAAGTCAGTTTGTAGAAGTAATTTAAACATGAAAAGAATTTTACCAGATCAACTTATAACGAATTAAGACTATAATCATCATTATAATGTGGATCCGGGCTCATAATTCAAGCTCTACCGAAATTTAATTCTATTTTAACGAAAACCACCTGTTGGTAGTTTTATGAAAATAGTAACAATATAATAAAATTGTTCTTATACTGATCAGAATACAAAAGAACTTAAAATAAGGTATTCTTATACATTTTTTTTCCTTACTTTTTTGCACATACGTAAAAAAATAAATGCATCCTGCAATTTGTTTTGAATTGGATAAATGATGCAATTCAGCATTACGCTCATGTATACAATTTTAAAATTTGAATAGTATAATTTTTTTGACAATACCATTGTGATTGGTATTCTAGAAGTAATTCTTTAGTTTCAATATTTATTCTATAACATTCTTAAAAAAATTTTTTTTTTAAATTTTATTATGCACATATAAAATAATTGTTAAATGTATTTATAAATCATGGTTACATAATACTAATGTAATTATTCAGAATGATTTTATATTTCTTATTTATTATCAAATATACAATTTTTCATAGAAGTTTCAAAATTTCAATGTTAGCAAATACCTACTATATATATAATATTTAGTCTTAAATTTCTTACTATATAAGAGAGAGTATAGGCAATTAGTTTTCTTAAATTGATTGAATGTAAGAAATTAGGTATACTTATTGTAAATTTATAAAATTTATATATGCATATAAAAATGCATTTTTTATAATTATAAACATTTTACATAGTTTTATTGAAACAATATAATAAGGAAGTAAGCTTCTTTACAAGGTTGAACAAGTAGATATTAAAAAAATTAACCTAACTTAATATATCCTAGAAACAAAACCAATTTTAAAATTCTAACTCAAATCTTAATTACTTTCTGAAATTGTTAATGCAGCCTGTTAAATTTACAAATTAGAATTATTTAAAAGACAATTTTATCATTCTAACCTTACAATTTAACAACTACAGTAAGTCTATAGATCAATGTCAACAATTTTTTAAATACTCACTTAGAACGACGGCACGAACGTTTCATGAAACTACTAGCAGACATTATAGAAAAAATTTCAATTTATGTTTCCAACACATAAAAATAATTACAATTAACTGACACATATTCACAAATTTGGAAAAATTGTAATTTCTTACAACTAAATACTATATTAAACACCATTATAAAATTGTATAACAAACCAAAATTATATTAAAAACTGTATATTATATTTATTAAATATCAAAAATTTCATTATCAATACAACAATCACAAAATTACAAAAATCTGTATTTATTACAGAAAAATTTTAATATCGCGTAGCCATTTATTGAAACAATTTTTTTATACTAGTATTAATAACTTCAACTTTTATCACATTGATTATATTCACACACAATCTTTAGATTATAATGAACATAAAACAATTATTAATTCGAATAATTTTAGAAGTTTATTTATTAAAAATATTTATTTTAGAATTTATTTTCTAATATAATTTATGGTTCGATCCTCCAATCTGTCAACCAGTACACGCGTGCGTCGATTATTACTTTTTTAGTATTCCACATATCTCCCCCCATTATTGGTGCACATAATTTAAATTATTATTTTATAATATCGAGTAATTGATTGTATTATACTAATTTATTTGCGTTATTTGAATTTAATCACAAATTCTGTGATTAAACTATGTTAATTACCCATTCATTGATTTTTGTTCATGATTGTGTAGTTGTAAAAACAACATTGCTCAAATGTAGAATTTTGCCTATGTAAAATTGAAGAATTTGCAATTTCTGGATAAATTTAATAATCAACCAAATGAAAATTGTACTATTTTAACCAGACTTCCGTACTTTGTTTTTAGCTACAATATTAATTAAATATGTATACATTTGTTTGCTTGGAAAAATCATAAAATTTTTGTGATTTCCTTAAATACCTGTAATCAATCCCTGCCTAGCAGTGGGAAAATTAAAGAATGAAAAGAGAGAGGAAGTAGAAATTGGTGTAGCAAGTTTTGGAATTTAAAAACCACAATTTCGTGTAAAAGTATAACGGATGGAGGCAATAGATCTAAATCCATAACCTACCTTTAATTTATTATTATCCAAAATAATCCTACATAACATTAAATGATATACATGTTTATTTTGAACAGATATAGGTAACTTGTACGACATAGATGTAATAATTATTGCAAACATTATTCTTTAAAGATTTTTCCAAGAATGCTTGCCATATAGCATAAAATAGAGTAAATTCAAAAAATTATCAAAATTGAAAATTAATAATTTCAGAATAAATGAAATAATTAATTTTGGTCTACTGCTATATTTCCCTGGTTTTAAATTTTGATTAAATGTTTTAATCGAAGTGAATCGAAATCGTTTTTCAAATAATTATTTCCGATTTAACATGATTTATTTCGAATTTAAATTTTAAAATAGGTTTAAATTAAACTTTTTTTATTAGGAGGTAATTGTTATTAATTTTTAAGGGTGCTTATGGTTGAATAGAAATCGATTTTTCCGATCATTACCTATTTATTAAAATTTATTTGTTTAAATGGGAGAAAAAAGCAAAAATGAGAATTATAACGATGGCACCAAGTATTATTATGCATGTTGATTCTTCCTTACCATACAGAAGTTGCTACTGAATTAACAGAAGTTGGGACATTTCTTATTTTGCGGAATTACTTGTGGAATATAGGTATGGAAGGGTATACCTCCCCTTACACAAATTCCTAAAGGAGGATTCCCTTTTGAAATGGATACAGGTAACTAAATTTAATTTGTATATAAAGTACATATAAAACAATATAAACATAATATATTAGAAGAATTAACAGTTTTTAAAATACAAAATTACTTGGTAAATTTCGAAATTGTTTGCTTGAGTTTTTGAGAATCCGACTTCTGCTTCGTTGATATTGACTTCTTAAGTAAAATGGAACTTTTTGATGCTAGTGAACTTGTATATAATTTATCTTGGTCAATAAATTTACTAGCCGATTTACTAACATTTAAAATCTTTGGGATTTTTAATTGGTACTTCATATCCATGTTTAATTTTTGCTGAATCATCATATTAGAGCTTTCATTACGTTGATTTCTATTTGATTTTTCATTGCTCAATGATTTTGTTTTATTTAATGGTATCTTCATAGTAGATTTTTCAGTATCACGTGATTGCAAATCATGATTTCTCATCATTTTAACATTTGAAGATTTTACGGGTGTTATTGGAGGAATAATCGATTTAGAGACATGTGGTTTAAAATGATGATGCAAGATCGGTTTCGTATAGTCTGTTGTTATGGCAAATGGTCGTACAAATGTTCCACACATCGATTGTTTTAATGATTGTATGACACGATTTTTTAGTTTCGATCGTAATACAGATTTCCAACCAACAGTTTCACCTTGACGAAAATCATCACGACTCATTGGAAAATTTCTACGTTTATTAAATATTAATTTCCATACAGCGTTTGTATTGCACAGCTAAAAAATTTTAATAAAATATATCAAAATATACAAGTATTTATAGCTTTGTATAATTATGTGTATATTTCGAAATATGATAGTGTTATTGGACAGTAAGGTTTGATGTCATAAACATTGTATATTTGTTATGTTTAATATCATATATGATGACTTAGTACCTTACTTGCCAGGGTTTCGAAACTCATACAACGGCGACTTATTGACCAAATACTCAAAATACAAATAATTTGGAACTATAGCTGTGAATAATTAGACATATTTCAAATCGGAAAGCCGTAGTCAAAAAATGAATAGAAAGTTTTGCCATTTTACAATTTATCATATTTATTAATGATTATTAATGAAAACTTTCCAGAAAATTTTCTTGGAAAAAGTATCTGAGTATAGGTGAAAGGCATAGAATGTCTAGTCATTCCAAGTTTTCGAATGCATAGGATCAGGACACTGACCTCTATATAACAGATCAGTGGTTCACGTGTAAATGTATGGAAGTATATGAGGTGAGGTTAGGCGCCATATGCGGTGTAGTTTAAAGCGTATGGCATTTGATTTGATGGACAGTCAATCAGGATAGGAACTTTAGGGATAGAAAAAAATGAGCTCAGTAAACTTCACATGGCACTGAAAATCCTGATATATATTTAGAATTGGAGACGATATGTATAATAAATACATATATTTGGAATGTACTACAAAATAATGATTGCTTTGGTCAATAAATCGCCATTAGTTTATTTTTACCCACCTCCCAAAATATTTTTGATGTCTCCGACAGCTTTAAAATATCATGGTATGACAACATACGTAAAATTCTCAACATTAACTTATTTGGAATAGTAGTTAACGTATACTGCCCAGTTGCTAAATCCAAAATGTAAAAGTGCAAATGATCTCCAAAGACATTGATTATATCCGTTTGTAAAAGAGTATCAAATGGATAATCCTCGATATTACACCGTTTAACTTTTGGAAACACATAAGGTCCATGTGCAATATGCCATGAATTTAAAGTTACCTACAAATCAGTATAATAATAATTATATATATATTTTTTTTAAATTCAGGAGTGTGAGGAACAATGAGAAAAAAGTCAAAGAGTTTCAAAGTTCTTTTTAAAAGCAAAGTTTATAGTTTGATTATATTTTTGTTTGTAAGCCGATTTTATTTCCTTTTTATTTTTTGGTCATTTATTAGTGTTACCAATAAAAAATTTTAAAACTATTTCATGTTTTCATTAAATTTTCAAGATATTTGACTATTTCTTAAATTTATTGTTCCTCTCACTTGCAGTATGTTGATGTGATGATGAACTCTAGTTATAATTAATTTGTAAATTGTCTGAATTAGGCTGGAGTTGTGGCTAATTCAAACAATTTATTATAATATGATACATAGAAGAGATTTTTATTAAAAAAAAACAAACTTTTTTTGTATTTGAAATTTTATAAATTTCTCTTTATAAGTATGGTCCTGGATGATTAATCTGAGCCATATGATCAATTTTTGCACGGTCACTTATCTACAGTTAGAAATTCAAATTGATTGCATTCGATTTTTGCGAGTAATTGTGTCCCAAATTTGGCATATACAAACAGCAAACGTACGAACACACATAATTTTGTGAAATCGCTAAAAACACTTGAATATATGACGTCAGTCTCGGTCTTGATTTTCGGGGCGATCATAATAACTTCCTTATAAGGAAGTTAATAATCCTCGTAGAAACTATGTATGTATATACCAGAATAGTTCGTTTCTATAATATAAACGAGTAAATCTGATATCTCTGCCTATGCATGCAAACAATGAAGAACAACAAAAAAATGTAATAAAATTTATATTACATAATTAACTACTTAAGTACTAATTTACATTAATTTTTACATGTAAAAAATAAAAAAAGATTTTTGTATTATACGTTTATCAACCCTACGAAAATGTTTACAAATAGACAAAAATTCTAAGAAATTTATTGTTGTAAGTTTTTGGAGACAATTGTAATTTAACAGATTAAAGCAAAAACTGTTCTTTTAATGATTTTTTTGTTAGAGCTCCAGTTAAGAAATAGATTTTATACTTAGCATCAATAAAGAGTAGGAGTATATTAGGATATTTTTTTTAAAAACTGTTTTACTTATTTTTCAATCATGAAGCTCCTAAATGGTTCCCCTCCTAAATTATAATAAACAATCTGGAAAATAGGGGTAATATTTCAGCTTAGAAAAAGAAAAATTAACTTTTTTTACTATCCAATTTATAATCCACCTCATTGTAAATTTGTCCTAAAATGTACACACATATGGTTTATACATTTATATTACTTACAAGCTCATGTGTTATACTCAGTCCATGATAATCCCGACTAGGTGCTGGAGATGTACCATATATTTGAAATGTTTCTGGTTGTAAACGCTCATCTTTTCTCATGGTGCTAATTTAATCCCAAATTCTTATTTCGCACTTAAATCATTCCTTAAAAATTGTTATTGCGAATATTTATCTTTTAAAAATTAATGATGGGTGTTGTATTTTTAATAGATACTAGAAATAAAAAAATATTGATATTACATACATAACGTTAAATAGATGGAACGCCTTAAAATCATAACATAAGCGCAGATGCGAACACAATCGACAGTGTTTTAATTTATATAATTAAAACTAATTTATTATTAACTGATACAATTCATAAATTATTGATCTGTTTATATTAATGCAAATATCTAAAATTTAATTTTAAACTTATGAGTACGTTATAAATAAAATTACCAGATGCTAAAAATTTATATTTATTTGAGTTTTTTATGTTTATGTGGAAAATTATTAACAGGTTTTAGTTTGAAATATTTTTGTAAATAATATTTCGATTACTTTATGCAAAAAACAATAATATTATTTATGTAATCATTATGCTCTATGTGACTCTAGATCATTTTTTAATATTAAATAAGTAACAGTAGATACAGGGGCTAGATGTTATTGAGTATACAAAAAACAATAAGCGCTTTATCAGACTGCTAAAGTCTGATAAAGAGAACATGTTTTTTGGGAATACTCGAAACATACTAGAGAGTAATCAACATGTCAGATTATATACATGCCTTCGGAATTTTCACTTTTATCGATATGGACTTTTCATCAATATTGGTCGAACCGTTTTTTGTTCAGATTAAAAAACTATAAGAAGGAAAAAAAAATTTTACCCAGTAAATTTAAATTTTAGAACATTGTTTTAAATTTTATCAATCTTAAAAAAATTGTGAGATAAAGAAAAAATTTATAATACATTTAACTTTCTAGGAGGTTTTCTGGAACAAAATATATCTTTCATATCGTGAAGTTTTGTGTAAAATGTTTTATATTTTAAGTGTTTTGTATATATTTATATTCTATTTCTTTCTGCACACTCAAAACCGAATAGTATCCAAATCATGATTTAATTGTTTAAAAAAAAAATTGTAATTAGTTTACTTACTTTATTAGTGAGGGTGATAATTAAAAAAAATAAACCATTCAAATAAAGGTTATTGTTATTTTTAAAAAAATTAATTGAATTCAATCTTTGAGTAAAAGTTGAGCAAAATTATAGTACATAGATTATTCAATATTAACGTGTAGTTTGTTATAATTTTGATCAGTTTTAGTCTTTACACATTTCCTAGCATGCATTGCAGGATTAAAATATCTTTCTTATGCATATATTGCGTTCCAAAAATCACAACTAACAAGAAATGATGTCATCAATATTGTACATTTGAAATGTTCTTTGTTCTGGGCAAAACAACATTGTGTTTTGAAACGTACTTATTATCCTACAATGGGTTCAACAAATAAGGACATCGCAAACGGAGTGATATATATATATATATATATATATATATATATATATATATATATATATATATATATATATATATATATATATATATATATATATATATATATATATAATAGCTGGTCGTTTAATGATTGCTACACATAAGTTGCTCCGTGTGTGAATAAAATGTCACGGATATCGGCAATTTCGGTGAAAAGGTTTATTGGTCCGAGAGCCGGTATTAAAAAGATCTGATACATAAACAATTTTGGGTGTGAGGGTAGTATTACGGAATAATAAGGGTCGACCTCAGTAAGGTCGACAACTCCACTTCGGTTGGTGGTTTCGAGCATTAGTATATAAGACAAATGATCATCTTACTTTATAAGACAAATGAACCAAATGTATATCAAAAGAAGGGTTCGATTCATAATATAAAGGTTTTTCAAGCGGTCTTGTCCTATAATGGTCTTAATTTTAGTTTTTTTTTTTTTTTTTTTGAGTACGTGAGTACGGAGAGGCTGGGCTTTCTCAGAGGCGGGTATCGTAGCATTTGTTACTTCTGCTGCGTGGTTAGCCTGACTAGTGATATTAAAAAAAAAACAACTAAAGGATGTAATGTTTAAATGATTTATTAAAATTAAATATTACAATTATGTTGTAAATTCAATATTTACATGTAAAGTATGAACGTTTAATTCGAAGTTTATCACAAATGTATACCTTATGTATGTATTGAATTATTACATATATAAAAAAAATAAACAAAATTTTTACCCATAATTTTAGTATTTTATGATAATTTAGTGAAAAAGTAATTTGAAAATAATTTTATATGGATAAAATTTTGTTTTTGTTTTTAAAAAAATATTTTTATTATTATTATTTTTTTTTTTACTAGATTTTAGTTAATTTTTTAAATTTTTTAATTTTTAATTTTAATATCTTTTTTTCAGTAATATAAAAATACAAATATTTAAATTTAGAAATACTATTTTTACTCTTGATGAAAAATAATCATTCTTTAAATACTATTCATAATATACATAATAAAGTAGATAGTAATTAAATATGAAAAAACAATACTTACTAAAATAAAAATATAATATAAAAATAGAAGGAAAATAATAATAAATATCAATATAATTTATTCAATTTTTGTGGAAGAAAATTATCACAAGAGGAAAAAAAATATATAAGCAGCGTACTATCAAATAAAAAGGAATATATTTAAATTTTGGTCCAAAGAACATGCTTCATTTAAAAAAAAGTCTAACTATTTCTTCCTATTTATTTGATATATATTTTATTTGATCTTCCTTA
Organism: Chrysopa pallens; assembly: GCA_020423425.1. NCBI lineage: Eukaryota > Metazoa > Arthropoda > Insecta > Neuroptera > Chrysopidae > Chrysopa > Chrysopa pallens. The sequence continues at coordinate 43,947,153 of CM035593.1, read as the reverse complement.
ATAATAACTTAAAAATAAATAAAAATACAAAAATCAATGTTATTGCATTTTTTTAGTGACGACTTTTATTTGGAATAGTTTTTTATACTAATTTTTTACATAAATGGTCAAAATCAAAAACAATACATAATAAATGCCTAGAAATACCTTATCTGGTTTGAGAAACGTGATTTTATTTAAAAGTAGAAGGTATGTACGACTTTGAAAATTGCTCAGATTGTATTTTGCCATAAATGGAAAGATTATTAGGCTTTATTCCTTTAACAATTTTAAAAAAAAATTATATTTATGTTTAAATATAATGCTTATAAAAATAAAGACGTATAAGATAACATGAGTCTGAAATTAATTTTCTCATCGAAATTAAATTTATTTACTACAATGAATTGAAATTGCTAGTTCATATAAATGTATTGCTTTTGATTATGGTTAACAGACTTTAGCACAATTTTTTCTTTAATTTTAGTGCATATGATATATTTAAATCTAAATACTCAAATCCTTTTACTCAACTAATAACGTAAGAGCTAGACTGTCTTAAATTTAACCCAATTTATTTCCCTCCAAATTTTACATGCTAGAATATCATACAGCAAGTTTTTCCTAACAATCAAAAATATAATTTAATCACTGAATTTTTTATCGGAATGTCATACATAACACGATTTTGCTGAATTAATTATTTATAAATTATTTAGTTGCTTTAAATGTACACAAATTATGTGCGCAATTTTGACAGCTAACTCTTATTCCATAGAATTATTGAGCATTTTACTCATAGTGCTAAAGATTTTGTTAAAATTGTTTAAAATTTATAAGTATGTTCTCAGTTGTTTAACACAAAATGGATCCTCCTCATAAAAATTTTATCAAGAAGTCCAACAAAATTTGACATCCAATCACAGATTAATAGGCTGGACTTGCTGCGATGATGTAGTTTCTAAGCGATGTTGTAAATTATTTTCAGTATTATTACAAGAAATATTCATATCTTTTGATTCATCGTTACAATATGTAGGATTATTATCTACCGTACTCATTCGAGCGATTACATGTTCCAAAGTTTTATCAATTGCACGCAACCGTTTTTCTAAATTTGTAGTTCCCAGAATTCCAACCTAGAAATAAATAAATAATTGGTTAGACAAAAAAAGTTTTATATTGAACGCATTATAAAAAATTAATAATACACTCAAAAGTCGGGAACAGACCTTTCGCATTAGCGAGAATTTTACTTTTAATCAATATTTACTGTATTATTAAAAATATGAATAAATGGTGTTGCCTTTTATTTCCGATATTTTCTATAAACTTTTAATTGCCTTTTAATTTTCGAATCAAATTTTTAAAATAACCAGACAGGGCGACATAAAATGGTATAATTAGGTATTCAGATTAAATTTTATATGTCTTAATATAGTAAAAAACAAGTAATTTTAGAAAACTATCAAAATAAATACGGTTAGAAATGTTGATACTTACTTGCAATTGTAATCCAAAAGGCAATATAGCCATTAACCACCAAGTCCATGTAGGTCCATCAGGTAATCTATGCCAATTAAATTCAGGTTCTGGCATGGCACCGAATGAATGTTCGACTTCTGATTGAATATTTAAACTTAAAGAATTTACCCATAGTTTTGCTTTGTAATAAATTTGATCATGGAGTTGAATTAACGATGGCAAGTGAGAATTTGATATTGGTGTATCTTGTATATATTGGACAGATGCGGTATTATACCCATCCTAGAAAAATAGAAATATCAAATTAATTTCAAGTTCATTAAAAAAATTTAAATGAAATTTTTACCTTTTCTCCAGATTCAATAAGGCGGAATCGTTTAATACCAATAGTTGTTAAAATAGTACACCCATCTTGTAATCTTACGGCATCTTTTATTTCTAACATTGTTCCGTATTTAGCAAATGGTTCATTAGGATTAACACTCGGAGCTGCCATTGCAAATTTTCGATTTGGTGATTGTAAACATCTTCGTGTTAATAATCGATATCTTGGTTCATAAACAAATAAAGGACATGCGATGCCAGGAAAAGCTGTCGTGCAGACAAAAACTGGAACCTTTAATAATACAAACAATAGTTATAGCAACAATCTATAGTTTTTTTTTATTAATAAAACTATTCAAAAATGATTATAAAAATTATTTTCAGTATGAGAAAATAACGAATATACATTCTTACAAAGTCTGTAAAACCATTTTTTATCATAACCACTCTTTGTAATTATTATTACTCAAATACGATTATATAAATTTAAAGAGGCCTTGATGTCCTTAAAACATAATATCGTTACAATATAAATTTATTTGAATTGCAATATGTATCACTCTTTTAATACAGTATATTAACAATTGTCAATTGGTACTAGCTCAACCCAAATATGTGCTATCTGGCGAACCAATTCAGTACAATTTGGAATTAGATTCGACCAAATGTAACTTTTATACTTTGTAAGGATATCTTCTACTCACTAAAATTAACTATAATATTTTTAAAAAAAATCGTATTTTCGTTTTAATAAATACATTCAGTTTTGAAAAAATTGATTTTTAGAATAATAGAATAGATGATTGCTACTGAAAATGGGAGAGATTTGGTTAAATGTTCCAAAAAGCTAATTACCTGAGAATCAATGCTATCAATTTCTTGTTGACGAATTTTTAATCGTTCATTATATTCAGCAGGTATTACAAGTCGGAGTAATCGTTCAATGACAACTGTGGAACCTCTCGATAAATCAGCCCTAGATATTGGAGCAACACATAATGGACACGAATTACCATAATCCAAAACCCTTTCTAAACATTCTCTACAAAATGTGTGCCCGCATACGGTTGTCACAGGCTCTAGTAAACATCGACTACATAACACACAATCTAATTCTACTGAAGATATTAATCGGGAGGCATTATTTGGTGGTATTCCTGAAAGAAAATTAAATCGTTAATCAAAAATGTTAGTATTATTCCTATAAACATTTGTTTAAGGAATAACAAATATATTTAGTAAAATATATATATTCCTACATGTAAATAAACGAATGTTTTCAAATCCAAAGTCATCGGAATTTTAGTACCTTCGATACAATCACCAGAATCTCGAAATTGTTGTTTATGTTATCAAAAAACACTTTTATTAGTAATTGTTTAAAGGTATCATCGACACAAATTATTGAACACTGGCTGTTAACTAACCCGGATAAAAAAAATCCTATTCAATCGTATAGAAATTGAAAGGAAATCAATAGGATTGAATAGGAAATTTTATTGAAGAAACGATTTCCTATTAAATCTCATAAAAAATTTGAATAAGATTGAATAGGAATTTCCTATTCATTTCTATTCAACTTCTATAGGACTTAATAGGAATTACTTTTTTATCAGGGAAATTTTATACTAGTAGTTTTGTGAGGTTTAGACTTTACTCAAAAATGCATAAAACACCGCATCTTAAAGCTGTGCATAGAAAAGACTGATATTTTTGGAGATTTTCCTAAGTGAGGTAGGGATGGAATAATCCTGGTTTTCCTGTTGCCTCTAAACAGTGAATTATTTGAATGTAATAAATCAATGCCATCTAAATCGAACAACGCGTTGGAAAGTTACAGTAGAACAAACCTAGATAGATAACCAAATGAAATTCAAAATCATCTAGTTTTAATCATAAAATGAGTTGATAAATTCATTTCTTTATTTTTCAGTTCGTGTGTAATTTTTTAAGTGATATTCAACTAACTGCTTAATTATTTTTAAATAAAAAATAATTTTTAAATAATACTCCTTACAGTTATGTCTTGTATGCGCCCAATGTATTTCGTGTTAAATATTACTAATATTTTCAACGCTAATCAAAATTCATAATTAAAAATTTCCAGGAAAGTCTTTAAGAGTTTATGACCCTGTATAGAGTTTTAAATATTTATGAGCCGAATATAAATTATTATTGTTTACTCCACTTTAAGAATAATTAATATTAAAAAATTTGTATTTCAATCATTTTTAAGAAAAATACTGGGAAATTTCAAATTTAAATTCATTTTATTTTTACTAATTATCGACAAAGGTTTTCCTGGTGTCAAAGGTGGGGTGAAAGAAATGTGCAAAAATATTTTCTAAGTTTTTCCGCGAAAGCATCATTATTCGGAATCTATTAATTTGTAAAATAACAGCTACTAAGAAAAATGTTTTTATAGTGATTTGTATTTTATTTTGAATTTTTAGAAATTGAATTTTCCATTACAGCTACCAAATACATATTTTCAGCAATTTTCAGCTTGATGATTATGAATATGATATTATGACCATTTTTGATGAAAATTGATTCCTCAAGTTTGTTTATAAGCATTAATTGATTTTGTATTTTTCAAAAAGTCAAATTAATATGATAATACAATTGAGAATAAATTGACTTCTTTGATTTATTAACAAAAATGCATGTCAATCTAAAATGTTAATAATCCACTTTCCGTTTAGATTTTAGGTGAATTCTTTAATGAAATTATTGCTTGGCGTTCCTTCGAAAACCATAATCAAATCTTTTGGAAAAACAAAAAAAAAGTTGTATGGTATTTATTTTCAATATGTAAGTGTCCTTATTTTACGAGAAAATTTCTACTTAAAAGAAATTTGAAACCGAATAGTATTGTAAATGATTCAATTTCAAATTATTGTGCTATAATTCACATTGGAATTGTTGAATAAAGTATGAAAATGGATATGAAAATCTATTATGAAATAAACAAAACGCTAAAATACATTTAAAAAAATACTTACGCCTAACACATTCTAATTCACGAACAATTCTCTCAACAAGTTTCCGTAGGTCAGTAGAATTTGAAATGCCTTGCATAAAATCTTCATCTCCACTAGATGCTTCATCTGAATCACTTGCAACTGGTACATGATTTCGGTTATCAATTCGGGTACATGGAAACACACCCGAAGCTGTATAACGTGCTCGTAGTGAACGTTTTGCAGACAGTAAATTATTTAGTACCTTTAATAAAAAATCAATATTGTTATTATATTGTTTTTAAAATGAAAATCTATTATTAGTTATAAAATGTAATTAAATTCTTTTGAAAATAATTTTTTTATTTAATTATGTTTGTTTATGATTTTTATTGATAAGATACGTTAATAATAGGTTAAAAATTGATTTAAATCAATTGTCATTATTTAAAATATGAAATATGTGTACGTGCATTGAAACACGACCTTTTGTTTTGTAGCTTGTATGTTATTCTAGGAATCAAATTTTAATCTTCTAGGCATTTATTATACTGATTAACGACTTTGTTCTTACTTCAACTCTATTTTTATACCAACAATACATATTACGATAAAACAATAGAAAATAAAAATATGAGATTTTCGTTGAAGAGCTCTGCACAAAATTAATCTAAAACAAATGGTCCGTTATCGTTTTTATACTCGACATACATAATATGACAGAGTATTATTAACTTTACTTTAAAGTTTGTAACTCTACCTAATATTGACCGCACAAACAAAATTTCGGTACTGGTATTCATAGAAACACCTAATTAGTCCATTTTCGATTGTTCGTCCGTCCGTTATAACGATAACATAAAAACAAAAAGAGGTAGCGAGATGAAATTTGAAGATGTATTCTAACCATAAAACGTGAGTTTAATTTCGTGAATGAGCAAAATCGGTCCATTGGATAATGGATAAATGGATAATTGACCTATAAAAAATACAATAAAAGCTCAATTAAAATTACCTTTTCAACAACTTGACGAAACGATCTATTCTGAGATTCATAAATTGTGGCCAAACAGAATGCAGCAATACTTTCTTCAAGATGTACTTTTGCTCGTCGTCTGTATGCTTTACTCCATCTTCGTCGAAGTTTTGTATTTTCAGTATTTGGAGGCGCAGTTAATGATAATTCTGTAACAATGAAAAAAAAATTATTTGAAAATTGGCCAAATTAAATTTTCAATATACACGAAATCGAATTATATAAGTAAAATGTATTTTTACAAATTATGAAATGTTTTCTATAAAAATAAAAATTAAGAAAAATATGTTTCATGTTGTAATAAGTTAAAATACGTGTTTATTTATTTCATTAATCACGCAAAATTTTCGCAATTGTTTTGACATTTAAATTTGAAAAAAATCGTTTTTGAAATTTAGGTGATTTGAAATTCATCACATTATTTACGATTGAGAATTTTTTTGCGTTAAATATGAGAAAGGCCAAGTTTGTTGGCAAATATTTGAAATATATAGATACTTTACTCAGTGATTGCACAAAATAAATTTGAATATTAAAAATTATTTGATCAACTCAACAATATAATAGGCGAATGCACGATTCCAAATGGGAACTACCTCAAAGGTAGGGAGCAAAAAGATCATGATTTATACCATTTGATCGCTGAGGTAGTGTCTACAGGTTCGTAAAAATGTAAAAAAGAAAAATCACATGAAAATAGAAAAAAATTTAATCGAGTTGGTCGAATATTCAGAGGGGATGTTAAATGAACACGAACGAAGCTCCTAATCAAAAGAGAGACGATTCAGATGTGACTCATGCTCGTAATGGCTTTTTGAAAATGAAAATAAAATTGCCTTTTGGAACTCAATAATAATATCATGCAAAAAAAATTTTGATTTGGTAGAATAATTATGTGGTATTAACTATTATTATGATTTTAATAATTGATACTTTTCATTAGAAAACATTTTTCAATTTTATCTCTACTCTAAAAATTCCATTTTTATCCAAAAAAAAAAAAAAAAAAAAAAAAAATTAGAAAAACTATATTTTTTAGACTTGTATTTAAAAAAAAATTGTGTTTTATCAACTAAGTCAATTTTAATAATTAACAAGAACATGTTTGACAAGACCATTAATGCCTAAAATTTAAAAATAAATATTTTGTAATTCATTTATTTGATTTTTGGTAAATTTAATTAATTTGTGTACAATATTTGTCTAAATATTGTCAATGTCTGAAGACAAACAATGAAATCCATTTATAATTATAGATCATTTATTATCATGGGCATGTACCTACTACTGTTGTATACAGATATATAGAGTGGTCTAAAATAAACGAAGATAAACGTAGAATCATTACAGATGTAACATTAAATACTACGTACGAATTATGTTTTAAATGAAGAAAATTTGTTTAAAATAACTTTTGTTTGCAACAATTTTTTCGATGTCTTTTTTTTTTTGTAATTTTTACTTATGTCAAGTAAAATATTAAGCCCTGCCTGTATACTCAGCCATATCAATATATTTATATATAAAATATGTGAGGATACAATTAAACATAATCTTCTAAAAAATTTCCAAGTTAATAAAAAGTTTTTCCACCAGTATTGGACATTTTTCTTACCATTCATACACATGTGCGTACAATGGCGAAAAGGTTAATTTATACCTGTGTGGTGTAGTCAGTCAACTTATAGTATTAAGAATTTGTATGTTCGTTTATATACACACTATTAATCATAATTTCCTCATTGTTTAAGTAACACACCTAAAAATATTATATAATTAAAAAATATAACCTTGGTAACAAATAAATAAACCTCCCATAATTATGACGAACAGTCATTTGTTTTTTTAAACCTACGGATAATAGATACGCTTGTTCAAAATAAATGGTAAATTTTCCATTTGCGGTGTTAAGTGAATTAACTACTTCGAACGAAATAAGTATGAGAGTTTCTTATAGATGGCAGCTTTTAGTTTCCAATTTACCTTTAATGCAAAATTTAAAAACAAGATCATGAGCATTTGGCGAAATTAAATTTTAAAGATTAGTGGCGGACGTCACGCAGCTTGAATACAGGGAAAAAAATAGCCTACGACACTAGGGGGTAGTGTAGTTACCCAAAGGTGAAAGAATTATTCAAATCGGTCCAGTAGTTTTTAAGTTTATTCGTTACATACAAAAATGAATACATGTAAACGATTCCTCTTTAAAATATTATTCTAGCTTGTCGAAACCTTAGTTTGATATGAATTTGACTCATGTATCTTATAAAGTAAGATTGGACAATTTTAGGGGTGTCGACCTTTAGTTTTATAGTAATACTACGAACACACCAAAAATTTATCATGTATCTGATACAAAGTATATTGAATCGGTCGGCTCTCGGACCACATCTGTATAAGGTATAGAAAACATTAAGTTATTAACTTATTTTCGAATAATTTAAATCATGCTGAAAAATTATTTGATATTGAAATAGTAGTAATTTTATTTATTCATTTTTTTTTATTAATCAACACGACCGTCAGTCAACTGTAAAAAGTTATTTTTAAATTACATAATAAAACGTGCCATCATCACGTGAATAATAAATGAGAAGGTATTATTTTGTTTTTTTATTTTGTTAATAAATATCAAGTATGTGATGTAAATCTTTCCAAAAAAATAAAAATAGAACCGAATCCAAAAAATCCAACTAAAAATAATTTCAAATTAATTACGTCTATAAATATAAATATTTTCCTATACCTCATTACCTATTGAAGTTTAAAATATACAATCGTAACAAATGTTATTTAAGAATCTGATGAATCTACCAACGATTTTTTTGAACTATTTAAAAAAAAAAAAAACGGTTTGAATCCAAGAGAAATAATGTATGGTTGGGATTCGGATCGATTGTTGTTTTTAAATTTTATTTTTATAAATTTATTACAATGTTAAAAAATTGTACATTAACTTTGTATTATTGTTAGAAAATATATTTATTAATAAAAAGGATTAAAACTAAACACTGATTTCATAAAATAATTATTTGATAAATCGATCTAGTAATATTAACAAACAGAATAACATTTGACGACGACACTTAAGTCAGTCTATAAAACCAGAATAAAATTAAAAACACAATTAATTAGCAGAGAAGGATATTATAGCATAGAATATTTAAGTACAAGGGAAAATTTTACGATTGAAATTAAACTCTTCAATTTAAGAATAATAAAAAATAAATAATCATTTAAATTTTTTTTAAAGTATTCAAAAAGATGATAGATAAAATTAAGTGTTACTATCATGCAAAGAGCTAGGAGAGTGCCCTATCTATATTAGGCACGATATAATCTGAGATTTTCTTGTTGACTGTGTTTTTGACATACAATCATTAAAAATTTGATTTATCATATCCCATTCCATTGTCCCTAAGTTGAAATATACTGTTAACATGAAATATACTCCATCCAAAAAAATAGATTTACTATAATTCAATTACTAGTTTCAGAGAAATAAATGAACAAATATTGACACAAACATACGTATGGAATGTGGCACACCTGTTTGAAAGCGTCCATAGCTTAACGTAAGCAAATTTTGTACAATTCCAATAATATTACAAAAATATATGAATATTTTAATTGGCAAATTAATTCAATAGATGAGATGATTAATTTTCGCATGCATACAAATGAAAACGCACAATGTTTAAACAGAAAAAACAAATACACTTTTTAAGGTTTTATAAAAAAAACGAGACATCACTCTCCCTATCACGATTTTATATTGTACATGCCAAAATTTATGAAACTTTAATAATCACATTCGTGCGATTTTTTGCTCATTTCTATATGCATCATAATTAATAAAAGCGTAATTTTTTATTTTAAACTACGTTTAAATAAATTTTACATTTAGACATTAAATTACGTGTTGTTTAAAAATATATGATTATTGTGTAACACAGAAATATCAAATAAATTTATTATAAACATACCTATACGAAATGATTATTGCACAAGATTGGACTTCGAATTGTACACAATACACTTATATATATATACAATATAATCGGCTTTATAATTATTTTAGTCTGAATATTATTATTATTATAAGTTTATATAACTGCAAGTAATAAGTATCATAAATTACATTTCAAGGAGATACTTTGATATAAAATATAATGTTCTTGTTGTCATAAAGACGACACACACAGCCAGTGTTACTTAAGTCTTATATAAGGTGATTGGTTGGAATTGGCTTATTTATTCAGTGGTCGAATAGTGGCTGAGTTGGTAGAAATTCTTTGGTAGATATTTGAGAAAACTAGAAAATTTGTAATGTCTAAAGGCAAAATCGAACACCTGTACCGACGGAACAAAAATGGAACTTAATTAACTCTTGAATTTTATAATTTAAGTAATTTTATTTAAAAAATGTTTTTGAGATATTTTGAGATTTTAATATCTTTTGATATAGTTTGAAAAAAAAAACTAAATAAAACCGATCTTTTAGTTGGATCCATAATTTTGGACAGACGAATGGAAAAAAACTTGTATATTGCGAAAATATATATTTCTGGTTAGTTAAAATTTGATAGAATAAAATTTGTAAGTAAATAAATTTTTCCAAATAGGTACAGGTAAATAAAGTTTCTGGAAATAATTGTGGGACGCCAAGGACGCCATTTAATGGTCCATAATTTATCCAAACAAACCCCGCTGTCTCAAGATTCTTAAGCTTTTTGCATACAAATTCTGCTCTGAAAAATGGTTGTTCCCTAAGTGCATTCCCTTTGACAAATACAGCTTGCGGTAAATATGAACCATAGCGCCTCATAATTTTTATTTATCAGAAATAATAGACACCAATCGAGGTATTAATTGTTAATTATATGTTAAGTTAAATGGCTCACCCGGTAAATTATATGGTTAATTATAAATGATATGAAACTCTTATGGGTATCGGGACTAAAATTTTTTTAATGCAGGTAATCATTATTTTATAACATAAGTCATATGGTAATAATTATAGATGAAATAAAATTACAGGGTAATTAAAAAGTAATTTAATTCATATCATTCAAGTACTCAAGATAATTATAAATAGATAACATTTTTCCCATTTATGATCTGTCGAAATTAAATAAAATATCACCAGATCATCTTATCCAATTAACAGATTATACGCTTAGTTAGCAATCAATCTAGAACCTATCATGCAGTTCTGCTTATCAATTGTTTAAGGTATATTTCTCATATTAATTAATACTATGGAATATGGAGTTTAAATTATCTAATCATGCATTCCCTCCTATACAAAAAAAAAAAAAAAAATTATTACCGTTTTTTGTTCAAAAAGTCATTTTTTAACTTTGGACTAAATATGAAGCAAACTAGGAAAACTTATCGTGGCAAATTCGACTTGAATTCGAATTCTAATCAGGATGTTATATTTATTATTTTCAAAATTTATAGTATGGAGTAATGATATTGAACAACCTCCACCCCCCACTGACGTAATGTAATTACTGATTTCAACCGATAACCAAAGTTCATCAAAGCAACATCAGAAACAGTCATTATTCGGATGGGTGGCCGCCTAGGAACCCTGTGTACTTTTGTTGTATAGAATATACCGACTGTAGTGACTGTATAACCTTAGTAGTTGAAAAGTGATTAAACGTAAAGAAAAATTAACGATGTTTTTAAATTTTGACAAAATAAACGAAATTTAATTTACAAATGTGTGTACCTTAATTATGTTAATTATAGAAGCATTTTAAGAATGTTTAAAACTAAATCAGACAATAATACAACAAAATAAATGAATTATCAGAATTTAGTACAAAAAAAAAAAAACATTATCTGTCTGAGAATGCACAACACATTTTCAGTGCACAAAACACACAACGTTGGAGAGAACATCAACAAACGTCTGCTGATGAGAATGACCTTCCGACATTGAAAATAATCATTATATTTATATACAATGATACAGCATCAATATTTTTAGACTTTCATTTTTCTTTGTTTGAATTTTAAAAATAAATTGCGAAATATTAATTTTTTCACGACAATTTTATCAATTTCGTTGTAAATGAAGCTTAACGAAGTGTTTAACGTTGTTGTTCGCGATGAAGCTGGTAATTCAATTCATTTTCAACTCTGTACTGAGTTAATTATTACTTGTATAAAGTTTAATTGTGACAATTTTCACATAAAAAACTTTGAAAAAAGAATTTTCCTATTTTATCAAACGATTTTACATCGAATGCATGCAAAATTTGAAGTAGATTGGATCAAGGTATCACGTTGTCCAATACAAACTTTGACCCCTATATTCACATTCTTCGGGGTAGAATTTCGGAAAATTGTATCTTATCGGGTGCCTACGTCATACAAAGAACACATCCTCCAAGTTTCTCTACGATCGGGTATTTAGGCAGAGCGTTGATCCGACACATCCATTCAATCAGGACAAAGAAAGCTTTTTATATGTATAGATTTTGTTAGAATCAACGAAAAATTTCCAAATTGTGTGTTTTAATATACAAATAAATATTTATACACATGAAAAATTTTAATAATATAGTGATTTTATCTCTTTAAATTTATTATAAAATTTTTAATTGTACTATTTATTATCAATTGAGAAATTCCAAATGATATTTAGTGCACGTTTGATAACTCTTTTTGTATAACATGTTCTTGTTTTCTTTTTAGAAAAAATTTGATAAAACAACGTACGAAAGATTATTAAGTAACTTAAATTTAAATTTTTTTGGATTTCATCGAAATTGACAAATATGTTTATTTCGTTTTCTAGTTTTAAAATCTTTGATTGTTTAAATCAGTTCGAACAATTTGAATTATCGGTTTTTTATGCCATTGTAAGCTTATCTTTGCAATTTATGCACTTCAAAGTATAAATAGGTGTTTAAATAATGAAAATTGTATTTAATTATGTTTAATTAGGTTTGTTATGATTATTTCAGTGAAAAATAAATAATTCAACATTTAATCAAGAATTTTATCAAAGTTTTTGTTATATAAGTTTTTGTCGTATTGCTTTATCACTTGATTGTGTCACTGTGAAATACAAATAGATTTCACGTGTCATATTATTTAATTTTTAAATATAATATATACAATTGTCTGATAATTATAATTCTAAATTTTTTTCCTGTCATTATTTTAGTACTGATTAACTGTACATGTAAAATTCAAATTTTTTTAATAAGCAAAGTTTTGTATAAGAATCATAAAATCGATAAGACATTCATTTAAAACATATATTTTTAAAGTGAGATACTTGATTAAAAACGTGAAAAAGCACCAATCATCTTATCATTTTTCGTAAATTAAAACAAATTTTTAACAAAATATTTTATCCATTTAATTAATTGATATATAAATTGATATAAAAGATATTGTTAAATACAAGAACCTAGATATTTAATAGCCAATTATTAACAAATATTTTGTAAAAATTATCAAATATATTTCAGCAGGATAATCATAATTTAATCAATATTGGATGGGTCAGTGTAATATTGCAATTGATAAAATTGCTTTAAAAACCATTATATGATAAGAAAGGATTGATTAATTCTTCATAAATGTATGAACTATATGTTTAGAATATTTTCAATGAAATTAATAATTTAAAATAGTTCAAACATTTATACGCCATATATCGGGTATTTAAACAATTTACACCGTTAATTGTAATCTTAACATGTTATTTTTATACTTATGTTATAAATGAATATACATACATAACTATGCATAAATAAATATCCAGTGTACAAATACATTCTCAATATAAGAATAAAATGAATGTATGTATTTATCTGGATCTGGTTGTGTATAAATTATATTCTTTGTCACATTTTCTAATGCACATTTTTAACCACGTGTTGTAATTGTTTTGCAACCAAATGATAATATAATGGGTACTCACTCTGTTTTATATGAGTTTTTATAGATTAGGAGCTATTGAAATACATCGATACGAAAAATATTTTTATTTATAAATATAATAGGTAAACATCAAGTTAAGAATAATTCATAACTAAAAAACTCTAAAGCTCTATAAAAAAAAGTCTTCTAATTGGCTCTACTAACGCTTTCTTTGTTGGATAGCTTTTTAACTGACTAAAGAAAAATTTATGACATCCTTAAGATCGAAATTTATGAACTTCTCGCAATTTATAGTTTTCTTAAGACAGAAATATGTTTCGGGATCGAAAACGATTTTATTTGTTGTTCAAAAATTTAGTACCTATTGTATATTTACATTAAACGAATACAAAAAATCATATCCATTATAGTACTTCGGTCTTTTATAGTATACATCGGCAATTCATAGAAATAAAAAGTGCAAAATATTAGTCACCATATTGAAGATGGCTCGATCGTTTGATTTCGTTCGTTCGTTTTTCGATCGTTTGGTTAAATTTTTGTTAGTTTTACCGTTTTATATTTTTAATCTATAACTGATTGACCAATCCAGCCAGACAGTCTCAATGCCGTAAATTAAGTGTTATGGGATGTAATGGTTTGCATACTTTAACACTTGTTTTTGTGTTTTAATTTTTTTTAACGAATTGAAAGCTTCAAAAATATATCCAAAATTTGTCTACCACCGATACAAAATCATTAATTGTAAAAACTTTATAAATAATGATATGGAATGAAAATATTATTACTACGAATGTATAAATTTGATGATTGTTCAAAGGAAAATTTAAACATTGTAACATTTTGAAAACTAATAAAAGTTTAGTGTAAAGTTATCCTTAGAACACAATTTTTCAAAATGTATGTCCACCTAGCGCATAGTCTATACATTAAAGTAAATCTTATACATTGTTATATTATTAGTCATCTAAATATTAACCATTTATATAATTGAATTTGTCAAGTAAATATAGTATGTATTCATTTATGCATAAATAATTACATATTTAACAAACAAGTGATAGCAACTAACAGAGATAATTGTTTAAAGAAATCCTCTGGAGAAGAACTTTTCTTTAATCGGATATGATTTAACAGATGGGATTCAGGACTGAAAATATACTGATCAATGAAACTTGGAAAAGAAATTTTTAATATTTGAATAGAACAAAATAAATATCTATTCTTGGAAAAAATAAACCTTGCTTAAAAAATGAACTAACAAATAAAAAATAATATTGAATTTAATATTTCTCTTCGTTAAGACAAATGACCTTGCATAGTTGGCGCTAATGATATTCTTCGCTTAAAATTGGCGTCGGATCTAAAAGGTAATTGAGCACAAGGAAATCAATTAAAATAAAGGAAATCTATTAAACTTAAAATTATTTATCATTATTATTATTTTTTTTTTTTGAAGTAGGTTAAACTTTTGCAGAATATTTTTTTTGAAATTGGTACTCCATTGAAAGTAAAAAAAAATCAAAATATTCTAAAAAATAAGAATAAGAAATATAATTTTCTAAAAATAAATCTACTCTTTAGGTAAGTGATAATTGCATTATTACAATCATTTGGTGCTCAAAAAAGAGTTTAGTTTTAAAATTGGTAATTTTATTGTTTTTAATGTGTTGAAAAAACTTTCCAGGTAATACTACCTAATGCTTGAACTACAATCATGGTTTATATGTTTTTTTTTCATACATCATTGACCTTATATCGTATGCTATTCACGTGAGACATTGATAATTTTTAAGTAAATATAAAAAAAAAGTTTATAGTTGTAAATATAGGTATACGATTTATTTATGCTGTTCGAGTAAAATAATATTTTTTTAGTTTTTTCTTTGTTAATATTTTTCTCAAGATAAATTGGTTCTTAAATTTGTATATCTATATTAATATCGACATTTTTTTAATGAATTCCTTTGGGATCTTGTCGTTTCGGAACTTTTCAATATATCACAGATATTTTCTCGGTATAATGGTATAAAACAAACCATTAAAACTGTTTGTGTATGAAAACTTAATAATAAAAAATGGATTAAATTGGTACAAACAAAACACAACATTTTATAATAGCAACTAAATGGAATTGTAGCTAAAAAAATAAACTTGAAATGTTTCAAACGAAGTTTTTTTAAAAATATACATTTTTTTATTTGACGATTTGAAAGTAGGATAATACTTTGTTTTGCTCATTTATCCAATTTTAAACAAGGCCCTCGATTATTATAGAAAAAATAAACCTTGCCGGTAAATTAATAGAGTAATTATTAAAATATACTAAATAACCTTAAAAGAAGTTCGTTAATTAAGATTATTAAGTGTATTTTTAATTAATAATTCCTGTTTTCTGTTCGTACGGATATTGAAGACAATAAATTGAACATCATCGTGCTAAATATAATAAGCATATGCTAGTCATTGTCTGACCTTTCAATGTAATAATAAATTAGTAACTACTCAAAAATTTTCAAATACATATATGAATTATCTATAATTAAACTGTTTTAATGTGGACAAAAACGAAACTTTGAATATAGGGTTTAAAAACTTTCTAGTAAGATATACTATATTCCTATATTCAAAAGATAAAATATATTCCTTCAACTAGTTTTTTATGATCTAAAAATTAAGATCCAACAAGAGTACCATTTATCTTATACCATAACGGTATTTTGTTAATAGCGTAGGAAGCTCAAAATTGATTAAATAAAAAAATAATAAGACCACATGCAGAGAGCAACCCACGCTTTTACATTGAATATTACAAAACACATTGTACTGTTTAGTGCACATGTTCAGAAATCGGGGCTTTTTACATTTTAAAATTATATGTTATTTTACATTCCTTTATTGTTCTACTATTATTTTATAGATTTCATTTATTAAGGGCCAATCATCTACTTTCAATTCGCCCTTGTAGATATAAATTATTTATTTTTAAGAAACATGTTTGAAATGTTACATATAATTAGTAGTTTTATCAATTACTTTTCTGGCTTGTAAGCTAACTACAGTGGAAAATCGTGATATTATATATACAGCAAAGAATTCGTCGACCGTGTATAAGAAAAGACCCAAATAATGTTTTCTGTAATTTGACTTAATCCATTTGTATGTTTGTTTCTTTATCGTCACGCATTTTCGTTTCATTGAGACAACGAAATATTAAAGAATTTTCACTTAAAAAATCTTGTTTACCTTTTTGTCTACAATATCTGTAGTGTACACTATATATGTACGATGCTTAATATTTCTTGAATGAATATAGTTAGATAATTTTGTCGACATTAAAATGCATGACATGTAGTATGTATGTGAGACGGTACACGTCATAAATTATAACAGGATGTGTGTATACAGTCATTGCCCTGTGTAAAAGTAAATCATCACACGATGATATTTTGCTCCTCTTCAAACATTGATTTGATAAATATAAAATTATATTAGTGTTAAAATGCATCAATAATAGTAAACCAGACTACTTCACTTATGTTATTTAAATTATATTAACTTTTGACAAATACAATCTCCGTAATATGTATGTATATATATATTTATATCGCCCAATAGTTGTCACTTGTTGATTGGCCATAGTACGATACAGTGTTCAAGCCACACACAAATGAATTGATAACAATTTGATAAATTATGTATAGATTATAATGGGTAATTTTCAACGAATGATAATATTATGTAAAACATAAAAGAATGATTACTGAAAAAAAAATATTTTGCGTCGGATAATAAACATTTATTATGGAAACATTTAAATATACAAGATAGTTATTACTAATTGCATTTAGAACTTTTTTATTTATATTAATTATTTATTTAAAAGATGTTAATACTCCATAAGAGTATACCGGATTCATAAGAGTTTGGTGTCAAACACTCTGACACGAGAATTTTATATATTAGATATAATTATTTAGTGTATATTTATTTGAATTACACAATCCGTACTCTTAATATTCATGATTGAGGGGGCAGACAATATTATATATACACTATTGATACAGGATTTAGTGTTGTGTACTCATAGTTAATAGTATAGAGAAATTAATTTATTTATAGATTCATAGATCTAAATGATTAATTTATTTCCTAGAATAATATTATAACCTGCAGTAACTATTTCGATAAAAATAAATTATTCATAATACTATAATACATTTTTTGTTCAGAAAATTCTACTAATTTTATATTTTTATATTGTTTTTAATTTCCAATTTTCTTTCGAAACAATATACGCTTATAGTAAGGAAAATCACGATGCTAAATGGAGATTTACACGAGCGTCGTGGACACCTATTGGATTTTTTAGATAAAATTGTGGAAAAATTATCTGCAAGCTTTCAAAAATAAATAAACGAAAAAAGTACCAGTAAATATTACAGGCTTCGGAAAAGAAAATGGCTAGATTTTCTAAATTTTCGAAGAAGAAAAAGTTTTTACACAAATCATAATTAAGTCACATACAAATTTTACCTTAATGCATCCCGATAAAACCTGCTGGCCTTTCGGACCACGACATAATTGTAAATTTAAATAGAAACACATCAGCCTGTTGGAATTAATGAAAAGTCGGCTCTAAAGATTGGCTAGCCCACTTTTATTCTTACAGATTCCGAGAATATACATTTAATACACATCCCATGCGGATTATGGGAAAAATAATTAAAAAAATACAATCATACCATATAAATAGTAAATATAATTTTTATAGTTTCTTATCAACGAAATTATTATTATTCACTATAATTATTAGAATACTAAAAATTTATATTTACCAATTTTCAGATAACATTTGAAATTATTATCAAATATTTATTGCAAGCAAAAATTATTTTCTGATTAAATACTGCTGACGATATATTGATTTTGAAATGACGGTATTCCATTTCACAAATCACAGCCAGTCATGAAATGATAGTTCAAACTCAATTCATGAGAAGCTGCCATGATCTTAATCATTAGATTTTAGGGTTCATAGCTATTTTAATATTCAAATATGCAAATAGATGGTATCGTTTTCATTTGTTACAAACAAAATCATTCCATTCAAATTATTCAGTTTTGTAGTAGAGAAATAAGTTATTTTTAATGAATTGTTAAAAAAATTAGTTAACCGAAGTTGATAACGCAATATTTACAAAGACAAGATGTAAACATTATTTATTTTAATTTTAATTGTATTCAAATATTTCGGTATTGAGTAGAACGAACAAAATACAATACAATTTATTGAAATTTATCAATATAAACAAATACTGTAAGTGAAGGTAGGTACTCTGCTTGGTAAGCAGATGGAACGCTATACAACACATAGCAACAACGTAACATAGCAAGATCTACAAACCATTGGTGTTATAAGATGTGACATGGAACGCGTACAGTACAGGGTGAAATTACGGTGTTACGTTACGAACAAATGTTGTACGTGTGTACGAAAATATTAAATTAATAAATTAATTTAAGAGACAGATTGTTCTATATAGACCACCATTTGATAGGTTTGTTTGATGTACATTTATTAGAAACAATCACTTAAATTTTTAGTCTCTAAGACACACTATATATTTATGTAAAAACCTGAAGAAAATAGGATATTTCCATGAATGCCTCATCGAATATTGGAATATTATGTTTATGGAATTGTTTAAATCGTAACTCGTAATTTTGAATTAATCTGTAACATAATACCTTATATTATGTGTAGTAAGTTTATGTAATGCGATTGTTTAACATATTAAAGTAATTATTTATATTTTTCTTAAATTCATGGATATAAATATATTTTGTAATATTTATTTTTATTTTGTGTAATATTTAAGTTTTATATTTAATAATTATTGTGCAAAATCATTCATTCTATTTTATAATAATAATAATATTCTCATTTTTGAATACAAATAATAAACATCTATTTATTCCTACATAATGAATGTACCGGGTATATAAAAGTTATCGTATTATAAGTTTATTTGTACAATTTTAATATTAATCAATAAAAGATAAAATATCATTTATTGAATAAATTCTCGGCATGAGAAATAGAAACTGTTTAAAGTAGACAAATATTTATTATAAAACGAGTCTAATCTGAGAGTGAACTCACAAGTTTAATCAGAGTTTACGTTTTCCAATTATTTTTAGATTTTCAAACACTGATTTGAATTTATCTAAACCAGTTTTTATATAACAATTTATAATAATATTCATAAAAATTACATATCTGATTAAAAAGAGTATACAAAAGTTATTAATAAAGCTTTAGTAAAAGTCCTTAAATTCGCTAAATATTCTAAGAATCTATATAATAATAGGATTAAAATAAGCTATCTATTCTAGATTTGTCAGATTTTCCCAAGGTGTTTCTGTGGAAGGACATACGAATAATAAAAATATTTTACGTGAACAGAAAATTTGCCATATGATAAGCGAAACCTTCAATTATGGGTCTAAACTAGCGCAATTTGTTAAAAATGAATTAAATTAACGCACTCTGATTAATGGTATATCGAACCAAAAGATTTCTTTATTGGCCTAAGATTAAGTCGTGTGAAAGCCTATGGATCTGGCAACCGAAAGTAACATGAATGCAGGCAAATTCAAAAATGTTCTTAACTTAACTATTTTAAAATAAAATAATTTCAAGCACTTTACATTTCGTCTTTTTCTTATATAAATCATTCCCGGAAAAATTGTGCAGTAAATTCTTTAATCTTCAATTTGTCAAGAAACCGGTAAAGGAACCGGTGGTGTAAGTCAATTTTATTTCACAATTTAAATATTTTGTAGATATATAAATACGCAGGACCAAAATTTAGTATCTCTAATCTCATTTATTTCCAATTTTATGTTTTACATGTCAATAAAACTTCTAATAGATATTATAATTTTATTTCTCAGTAAGAGATAAAAATAAATAAACAATCATCATAAACTATTATTCTTAACTTATTCTTAACTGTATTTCCTTTATACATAAAAAAAGTAAATTGAAGAGGTATATTAATATTTATTATTATAATATAGTTCAATTACCTTCAAGGCATGCGCAATATTAATCGTAATTGGAAAAATTTTACTTCAATAAATACAAACAAAACGTTTCGTTGGTATATTGAAAATCATTTGAGAACAATGATTATAATTTCTGCTAAATATGTTAATAATTAGCAAACTAACGCGGCTAACCATAAATCCAAAATTTTTAATTGCATTTGTCTTTTTTAAAATGAAACATTCTAAGCTATTCAGTTGCTTTAATACATTTAATGTTAAACATAGTGAGAAAGAAACGTTCAAAGTATTTGTATGTATTTAACCAGACACACGATAAGTTACTATGGC